>PTEX01000038.1:901446-912649 GCA_003342815.1 Eudromia elegans | reverse complement strand
AGGAAGGAAGGAAGGAAGGAAGGAGCACAGCAGACTACTTCTCTCTTCAGATGCTGGAAACATACAACTAGATAGAAATGCAAATTGCAGCTTTATGTTTTATTTTTAGTAGTGCAGAGTTCCTAAAAACAGATAATTGGGAGAAACCAAGAGGATCCTTCTTTCTCAGTTCACACAGTCCCTCACAGCAAACTGGATCTCCCAAGACGAGTGACAGGAAAGCACAGCCAAACATTTCCACTCTCCACCTTTCGAGTGGATGCACCTCCAAGGGAAGGTGCACAAGGAGTCAGGACAGCAGTGCCCGAGCCTCTGAGAYTTCAGAAATATTTACTGTACAGCACATCCTCAACTCCAGGGTTCTGAAATCTTAGTGGCACCTTGGTTTATGTATTAGTTCTGGCCCTCCTCCTGCTTCTGCAATAAATTTCTGCTCTCCATCTCTTCATAAAGTCATGAGCAATATACCCTTTTGTCTCACCTCCTCTGAACCATATTGCCATGGTAAATTACATTCATGGACATTCACCCTATTTTAGGAATTTTTATCTACAAAGCATAACGCTGAAAGCCTTGCTGTTTGTGGTGCGGGCCAGAGGGGGAAACAAAGCATACAAATCAAATGCATTCCAGTTGCTGTTTATTTTCTGCTAATTACTTCCCAAATCAAATCATTTTCCTGGATGCTATATGATCTATTGTCTCCCTCTTTATTTTAGGTTTGCATCAATAATAGMGCAGCTACTGCAGATTTCAGCACACGTGCAGGAACAAGATGTGATGATTAAACCGGGAGATACATAAGAGAGAAGCAAACATCAAAAAACAGTTAAGATTTTCCCCCCTTCTTTCTTAATTTAAAACCTCTCRGGCTGCCTGCAAGTCTCTAGTACACAAAGGTGGGGCAAAGAGGATGGAGCAGTTGGAAAGGATGAGCTTTATTGCAGAGAGTTGCTTGGTGGTAATTTGGAGGTGACTGAAAATCACAAATCACTTCCATTAGTGAAAAGATGAGTAATACCACAAGGTTCTGTCCAGAAAACACACACACAGATGTATCTAAAAGGACAGCTTCATTATAAGGACATTTCTGGTTTTTTCTTCACACGCTTAAAWGGACAAAATATTATAATCTTGTACTTGGCACCTCTCTGTACTTCTTTTTTTTAATCTTTAAATAAACACCTTTGGTTTATAAAAATTATCATTATGTACAGAATTCATAAGCACTAATCACTAAATAAAAAATAAGGAAGAAAACAGATAATGGAGTGAAATAAGCTGGAAGGAGATTCATTTGGRGAATTAATTTACAATGCCAAAAATATAATTGCTAACTGATTAACACATTTTTTTCTCCCTCTTATGGACATTTATTTTTAATTTATTAATTTYGATGCTCATTATACCTTGATTACACTCTCTTTTGGGAGGAAATAAGATTTGAAGTGGTTTCTATTTTTTTCCCTGTTTTATTGTTTTCCAAAAAGTAATTGCAAGTGTGACATGCACTTGAATCTGTTTGTACTTTCTCTCACTTGAAGTTCTATTTTCATTTGACTGCATTTGGGGGGAACAAACATGTTTAAGGGCACCTGGTTGCAAACCAATCACTGAATGRTAAGAGGTAATTTAAAGTGATACTAGCACCTGATCTAGGCAGAAAAGTGTCATTGTGGCATTGCTAAGGTATTGTGGAGGAGCAGTTTGCAAAGGTTATTCATTAAATGCTCTAAAGCAGTAGGCAGATTTAAGGGAAAAAAAAAGAAAGATTTCTGCTCTATAGAACTGCCTGGTCTAAGACAACCCTGCCTCACACAGCTGASAGCACTTCTACAAAGTTTCACAAAACTCAGGGCTAGTTTTGAAGGGGTTTTTGCTTGTCAATAGCTGAACGATTCCTTTTCACGCACTGCCCAATATCAATATCTGCATATTCAAATGTTGTGGGTCAGCTCCTCTCAGAACCATGGCATGCAGTATGTGAGATTTCATAAAAACTTTTTACCTTTTCAAACTTCACCATTGAAAGATCTGAGAGCATGCCATAAACATTTTTTAAATGAGAAAGTTGATATTCTCACATAACAACACGCTTAAAATGCTGAACATGGCAAGATTTACAGTAAAATTATGAGAGCTAGTAACCTTGCTTATGTCTTTGTGAGTTTCTAAATTCATCATATTTTATGGCAGCTATTATACTCTGGATTATTCTTATTATTTATATAATACTTTGGCTTTGCTTGAAACTGTTCAAATTGTTTGCCTGAATAATATCTTAAGGCAGCAAGGTCTACAGGTTAATTGCATGCTTAGTAAAGAAGCAGTACCTCTAAAGTAGCTATTTGCTTATTCCTGCATTTTTTTTCTTTTTTTTTGAAAGAGTAAAGTAGGACACCTGGTTTCTCTATTGTTTCTGTGGTTATTCATTTGAGATAGAATTAGCAGAAAGGATCACAGTTATTTTCTTAATAGCAGAGATTATTTACAGATGGAGATACTAAAGCAAATTCATTTTCTGCTATAATCTCTGATGTTTTATACGTCTTTCAGGGGATAAAAAGGTTATGGTTGTTGGGGATGTATTTAAGACACAAGGAAGAAAGAGCCTGGTGCAGAAACCCTAAGCAGGATCTTAGCTGAATAGAAGCAACATGAGTTCTGCCATTAACTTCAATGTATTAGGATTTCCTTCACCTCATTAATTTCTCTCTTCTGCTGTKCCATAGCAATTATCTCATATCACTTAAAAAGAGCATTACTCACCAAGTTCAGAAAAAGGTCTAAAAAGTGACATATACGCCCAAGTCCCATCACAGAAGTAATGCAAGAGTCACATTTTGCAAGGCAATCTGGCACACAAATGTCTGTCCAGTGTCAGACTTTCAAACAAGAATTTGTAGCTTATATGACAGATTTCAATGGACATTCCCATCTATGCCATTTTCCCTAAYGTTTTCATTTTCTAGCTGCATTATGTATTTTACATTTAAATGCCTTTAAAGGTATACTCCTTTAGAGCAATGTCAGGCATGGAGTAAGTTATATACCATGCCTAGACTAGGGCTGCCATTACAATGCCCACATTATGCTGCATATTCAGCAGASCTCTTACTATGTGCTTACGCAGAACAACAAGGCTAAAAGTTTCCATCCATACAAGCAAGTCAACTACAAGCAAAACAAGACAGACTAATAAAAGAACAGTCGTACTAATATAATTCCATCCCACTGGGGTTTGTGTCAGCAAAGACAGATTAGTCAAGGCTCACTTGTCTAGCAGTACAGAGCTACCTCCAAGAYCAAGTAATCAATTTAAGATTGCAGTGTTGGACTGACTGGGCTTTAAAGTGATTTTGGGAACAAAGCTCTGAATAGACTTTGATAGTAGAGAAAACAAACCTTATCTTCAAACCTTACTGAAACAGGCACCCAAAGCTGACCTTCCCAAGCAACCAACTTTTGACTTCCCTGATAAACCTGCTTTGGAGTTACTTGTAAAAATTCAGACCTCTCTACAGTTTTCTGATGACACATTACAGGAGGTGGAAATGCATATTATCAGAGGGGGAAACAAATCAAACCCTTTTCCCCAGAAAAGTCATCCGGGCACTCTCTTCAGCAATACCTGAACATGTATCTGTGTGACTGTGAGCTACATATACTAGTAACAGTCTTCCCTTCTTTTCAATACATTTTCTTCTTTGGCTCTTTCCTCCTCATGCTCAACTTTTTTATAAAAATATGTTCTTGGGAAAGAAATTGCAAGTAGGAGGGAGAATGAATACATAATTATTATTGTTATTTTTGCACAAAAAAATGTATAAATTTGTGTTCTGAAATATGCAGTGCAACATTTAGGTGCCGTATATAGCTAAGAGAGATTATTCTATTCCATTCCAATATTTGTTACTCAATCAGACAGTCATGCTGATCTAAATAATTTTAATTAAGCAATTCTACCTTCTGTAGTAGCCATTACCAGAAGATAATTGACTGCATCAGTAATGAAGCATTCTGAGGGTGCTAAACAAACAGCAAGGTTAATTATCTGGCAGTAATGCTTGTTATGAGAGTGCAACTCTAGCCAACTAAGTTTCCTGTTCTCCTGCCATACCCTTTCAGTAAATCAATGTAATATCCGTGGCTATATATTGTCTTAATGCAATAGCAGTATACAACAAAGGAAACAGGAAACCACCARCTAGCCAGCAATGCATGGAAACCAACACACAGAAAATATGACTTTATTATTAAATGTTTTGTTCAACTATTTAACTTTTTTTTTTCCCCTGCAATCTAACTGAAGGATGAATTTACAAAATGTCTATATTCCAGGTACATCAGAGAGCAGAGATGTATTTCAATTATAGACATAGTTCAGAGGTTTGTATTATTCAGTATATAATCCTAGAGAGGATCAGATATTTTTATTTTCATTCAGCATCCGTTTTCACCTTCTCTCTTTCTTGGCAATAAATGTATTTTCACTGAATTATCAGATAGATCAGATTTGGGGTTTGTTTTGTTCAAATTTGAAGTGTTGGTAGCCCATTCCATGTATTTCTTTCTCTCTGTTTCACTCAGTACTAACCATAGGTCATAAACTATGTGCTTCTGTGCAGGTAAAAAGTTGTTTGAGATTCATGATAACTTTAGCTTTTTTTCAAAATTAAAAATAAATTAATCAAAACAAGTTTATTTGGCCTTTAACTTTGGAAAATGTCAGGAGATTTTTTTTTTTCGGGGCTGGGTAATTTCTTTATCTGCTTTGGTCTGTTTTATTTTTCTGATTTCTTTTTTTTTTTTTTTTTTTTTTTTTTAATCTAAAAGAGTATGCAAATGGAATACCCTGATTCCCAGCACCACAGGGTTATTCCCGCCTTAATTTTAGCATCTCAGAAATGCAGTGCTATGTCTTTATGCTCAGGAAAAAACTCAGATGTACCTGCTCTCTGAGAATAACTAAATACTGTGAGCTGGCATCCAGACATAGAAACCTCTACAGAGCCTTTTCTCTCCACCTCCCCGCATTGGTTATCCCTCTCTGAGATGCATAATCTTTCAAAACCTTCAGACATATTTACATAGAGGCATTGGATCATCACAAACTCTAATTGTTATTGGTACATGATCTAGGAGCTCAATTGTTTTATTATAGATATAATTGCCAATTACTGTTGGAAGATCCCCACCAGCTGGGGAGTGTTAGCTCAGCATTACTAATGGCACATAACTTTAGCAGCAGCAGCCCTTTCACATGGAAATCTTGCTAAGGTTTCTCTAAGGAATAAACATCACAGGGAACTTCTCTGTAYTTACAGGACTGAGTTGGGACTATTCTGCAGCTAACATTTTTAGTGTCTTATTATATCCCCCTTGTGTGTGGATAGAGAAGCATGCACAGTTATTAAAAAAAAAAAAAAATTAAAATGCTTGCAAAATCTTTTAAAATCTAAATTCATTTTCCCAGATTCCAAATTTTGGGCAAGGACTCTGGAATGAAAGATGGTCCATCAGTAACAATAGTTCTTGGTGTGTTGCTACTCCCTACAGGCACCTATAGGACATTTCCTTAAAGTCACAAACCTCTAGGAAACTGCTGGGAAGCAGTGTCTTTGGGGGCTGCAGGAGTGCTGTGGTGCACAGCTAGATGCCTAGAGCAGAGGTGACAATGTGTGAGATTATTTATTAGACATCCCCTTGAAGACCACTACCAGTGAGTATCCTTACTCTTTAAAATGGTTTATGCATATTCTCAAATGAATCCATCCAGTGGGCTCAAACTCTCAAGAAGATACATTGTCAGGTTCATCTAAGAAAGGATCACAGAACCACTTTTCCAACTTTAAAGTGTAGCCAGTACAACGGTAAGATTTTTTCCAGAGCTGARTCTGTTCTTGATTGATATGAGATTGAAACTTGCAGAGGCTCCAAGAACTGAACCCCAAAACAGCACCTATCACTAATAAAGACAACACAGAGCCACACCTCTGCCCCAGATGTAGCTCTGGAGACCTTAAAAAAACCCCTATATACAGGCTAATGGACATTCCAATATTACAGCATACCGAGACACAAAACGTAGTTCTTCAGATCGTGACTAAGGACTTGGAGACAAGACACACAATAAAAAATTATGTAACAAAAGTTATCTGAAATTATGCTAAGCACTTTTTCTTGATTTCTCCTTTGCATTTGGGTGATGACCTCCTTAGGGTAAAGTGCTACTGCTTTTCCTGTGTTGGCAGAATGCCTGTTTCAAGAGGCCTGATCAAGAGGGATAATGAATTTCACAGCAATATAAATACAAAARGCAGAGAAAATAAGAAATGTAGGAGGCAAGAGGAGAAAAAAATGTCTGCAAGAAGTCATCTATCTACAGAGAAAGGCCCCATTAGAAAAGGATCAAATGTTTTCCCCCATGCTAAATTCTAGGGTAGTTMGGAAGAACCCAGAAACTCTTGCAAATTTAGGATGAATTTGACAAGGGTGGGGRAAAAAAAAAAAAAAGACATGAAAATGGAATAGCTATTTTTAAAAAACAAAATATTAAATTTTAATCCTTCTGGAACAAACTATTTCCTTTTAGAAAGGYCAAAACATCAAATAAATAATAAATRAATAAATACAYACAACTCTTCAACTTTCTKCTAAAAGGAAAGAGGAAATAGCAAACGAAAATTTGTTATTTGTTTCTCTGACGTGATTTGATAAGAACTTCTTTGTGTATTTAGGTTCAATTTCACAKTTGTTTCCACTCAGTAGTCYGGCCAAAACACAATGTTAAGAAATCTCTTTGTCCATGCATACCTCATGCACAGAATGCTTAAGGTTGGAAGGAACCTCTAGAGATCGTCYAGTCCAACCCCCCTGCTCCAGCAGGGACCCCTTGAGCATGTGATACATGGTGGCATCCAGGCAGGTTTGGAAGGTCTCCAGAGAAGGAGACTCCACCACCTCTCTGGGCAGCCTGTGCCAGGGCTCTGTCACCCTCACTGTTAAGAAATTTTTCCTTACGTATGTAAGCAAAACCTAAGTAGTATGTTTAATCTTATAAAAATTCATGAATATTGTTGCCACATGCTTTCTTCACACACAAGAAAAGAATCTAAATACCCTTGTTGTGTCTCTGGCTACTACAGAGAAGAGTTTGGTCCCCGAAACTTTGGTTTACTTCACAATTCCAGTTGATGGGCTTTTTCCATGGTTTACTGCGACCAAGAATGACACAGGTGGTCCAATATCTGAAACAACCATCCTTTATTTAGTCATTTTCTTTGAGTTCCATGTTTCATCTCAGCTTCAGTGATGACTGAGAAAAGACTGAATTTTTGACCAAGCAATAGTCTTTCAGAGTATATTCTACTTAATTGCTACTGTCTCCTAACCTTAACACACACCAGTACCAACACAACCATCACAGCTTCAGTTTTTTTCTTAATATAATTCATTTGACCATGCAGACTTCTGGTTTACTTTTGAGGTTGACTCTGTCTTCCCTTTTAGATGAAGGAAAGATATGAGCCTTCTGTTACAATTAATGTTATGCTAACACAGGCATCAAGAAAAGGTTGGAAGAATCTCATCTTAAAAGTTTTGTTTACCTCCTCCGACTGCAAAAGGAAGACGAGTGGCTAGCTCAGAAATCACRGTTAGGTTAGATGAATTAATCACATCTGCCCAGAAAGAAGATGGAGKAAAGGAACAAGGAAAGGATGACAAAAGAAGAAAGTAGAACTTAAGCTCCAGTCAAAGCCTCACTAATTATCTCTGTACTCCCTTTTGCACCCTGCATTTCACTTTTTTTTTTTTTTGCTTCACTCTCTGCATCTTTTTAAATATKTCCTGTTAGAGCCTGCCTACCCCTTCAGATGGCTTCCTTGAAGCCTGTCATGTCACTGTACCTTTCAGCATTTGATTTAGAACAGAATACATTTTGTACAAGACCTCTCCAAAGACATGTCAACTGTCACTCTCACAGAGTTCACTGAGGATGACTGAAGCACTTGGGAAAACAAACAATGTCTCCAGCTCTGCTCTTAAAACATGAATATGGAATTTGTTTGTTCCAATAAGAATTGCAATAGCTTGTCTATAAAGAGATGGATGGAAGGGCAAGTGTGACTCTAGCAAGAGAGAGGGTTTTCGTCAACAATGGATAAAATCTTGGATGCTGGAGGTTCAGCTCGCGCATGTGCTCAGTCACATAACATGGTTAGTTTGAACTTTATGCTTGGAGATATGAAAGTCTTGGGCCTGCAAAATTGGGTCAAAAATACTGCAGCACTTTTTTTTTTTTTTTTTTTCCCAATGCCATAAGCTCCTGCACTGAAGCAGAGAGCAGAAAAAAAATGTAGGGAAGCAAGGAAGCAAGCAAGACAACATTAGCCAAACTTTTACTCCAACCACTAGGGTTTGAATTTACAGTAGATGCCTAAAACAGTCCTTTGTCTGCCTGTATTTTATTTCTATCTGGCATTACTTCTAGAGTGGATTTTGGCAACAGAGTAGGGCAAATGTTTAGATGGCAGAAGCCCAAGTTGTTAAGCTATGGATGAAGGAGAAGTGAAAACCAGGTGGCTTTCCAGATGCCCATTACTTGCAAGTAGCTTCATGAAACTCACTGTATGGATGGAGTATACTTTGCCCAGTTACAACCGACATTGTCATATACAGAGACCACAATAGCTCACAGGCACACAGAGGTCCCCAAAATGATACATTTTGGGCTCACAATCAATATTAAGGAAAAAAAAAAATGTGGAATAGTGCTTCACTGCTGCAAAGGACACAGTGAACAGATTTTTAGGCCAGAAGGGGTTGCCCGAGGGTACAAAGCCTTCCTGCACTTCATATGCCACCACATTTCATTCAGCTATCTCAGCTTCCGAGTCACGGAGTACAACTGCCACTTGGTCCTCAACCGGGGTTCCAGTGGCTAAAAACAATGAAGGAGAGGGTGTAAAAAAGTAGTCTAAAGATGGGTCCAAGACTCACAGAAAGGGTCCATTGGTCTCTTCGGACAATTCTTTGAGCAGTTAGGGCTAGAAATGGCTTTTCTCAACCTTCCTTCTTGACCCAGTACAAATAGCTACTTTCAGTTGTGGAACACACACACAAGCCAACATGTTTTGCGTCCAAGAGGTCCTCAGTGCCACACTGATGGAACAGCTGCGAAAACGTAATRTAATATCAGTGTTTGCTGGTCCTGAACTGGACAGCAAAGGGGGAGGACAAAACTGCACAATTTTTATTCAACCAGCTGAATAAAGACAATTGGGATGGAAGGTTTGGATCATTAAGAGGACCAACATACAGAAGTTGCTGTGGCTTGTTTGTACAGTCTCTTAAACCAGGAATATAGGAATAACAAACAGTTAAAGGCACTTGAGAATGGGGAAGGGGAGGAGGAGAAAACAAAGGCCAAGGTCTGAACACAAAGCTGCTGCTTCCTATTCATCACTCCACTGAGCACAGATGTCATAGGAGCAGTCACCTCATATCCTCACTTCAGCAGCAGCAAGAGAGCTTGCAAAGAGTTTTATACCAGCACATGCATAAAATGAAATTCTACTCTCCAAAGCAAGTTCAAGGTGCTGCTGATGAAACAGAAACGTTACTCAGAGCTTTTTGCTCTGATATTGAACATACAATAGCCAAGAACCCTTCTATTTTTCCACTTTCCCCAAAAAGCACTCTAATGAATCAAGAGACAGGATGGCCATGAAGAACACAAAATTAAATATTCTGACATCGCAAAGCAGTGGGCTCAGGTATGAATAGTACGTATAATCATATGAGAGCAAATGTCTAAAAGCCCTGATGGGGAAAACTCTGTAGGAAAATAAAGCAAAAGAATGTTTTGCTGGAAACAGATATCAGCAAAGTACAAGTACAGCAATGGAAAACAAAGCAAAATTAAAGATCTCATTTTTTTTTATGCAGAAACTTCACTGTTATCTGCAAAATATATAGTAGACAAAATATGGGCCTACAAACTGGCTGGATGATGTTTTTTCTCTGAACAATACACTGTCCTGATTCAGGACTTCTCATCCCCACACCAAAATCCTTAAAATTACCGAGGAAAGAAGGATCAACGCAACACAGACACAGAGGCTTAGACTAAATGCTACCTTTCCTTTCTTCACATCTCAGAACTCCCTTTGCCTAGGAATTCCACCATCAAAAATGTGAAGTTTTCTTTATCAAAGATAAATGCAACTTGTTCTTTGGCATCTGAAGTCGTATCAGATGAAATGCTTTGAGGTTGCAATGCATTCATATATATAAGAACTTAAATAACTTAACAGTCCATGTAGCTAGTCCTTTTGAATTTATTTGGACCACTTAAGCATTTCTAAGTGCTGTACAACTTACCTAATCAAGCTGCATATTTGACACACACACACACTCAGCACATTTCCACCAGCCAGGTATTACCAAAGGCAGATAAATAYCTGCCACCTGCTGCGAACAAAATTTAGATTGCTGCAGCACCTGCTGGCACCTAAAGGAACCAAGCAAATGCCAGAATGAACGGCAGACACTTTGCAGATTTGGGAATACCATAACATATTTCATGTAAATTAAGATGAGGAGACAAGCACAAAGACAGGGAACTAATACACTTGTCACTTCTTCTTAAGCTTCATCAGAGAACTATGTATTTCAGTCAATTATAGAAACAAAGCAAAATAGCAGCCCTGGGGTAAAAATACATGTTTGAAACCTACTACATCCCTGCAAGATGAAAAGAAACATCTTTTGATGTGACTGTCACAAGACATCTATTAAAACAAAGCATCTCCACTATCATCAGGAAGGTTGAAAATAACAGTTGTGGATATTTAAAAGGATGTATCAACTTTGGGATGAGAAAAAAAATGATGAAGTGATTAACAATTACTTTGAATTGCATCAATTACCCAACCTCCCACGTCTCCAAAAGAGAAGGCAGGAAAGCACCTGGAAAGAAGCAGAGCAGCCCAATTTTCTGACCAAGCCCAAAGCCTGGAGCTCACCTCTGCTGGAAACAAGCACACTTGGCACCRCCACTACTGTGCAGCTCAACTGACAGCTCAGAGCAAACTGTGTCCTCCTCCTCATCGTAGGGGTGGTAGAAAGGTTGAAAGGAGAAAGAAGAAAGGAAGAGTCCCTTCTCCCAAAAATTCACATCATTAACAAAAAAAAAAAA
>PTEX01000038.1:867264-901436 GCA_003342815.1 Eudromia elegans | reverse complement strand
AAAGAAAGTTTCAAAGGTAAACAAATATGCAAATGAAAATCTTGCTCTTTTGGCCAGCAAAAACCATTTATATTTGTCTCAAGTGTTGATTCTTGCAATTTCACTTGAGAAAGCACTAAGTTTCATAGGTCTTAAAAGAACTTAACTTTCCTAGGGCTGTGTAATGCTGTGGATTTTCTGCATTTTCACATTAACTGGACCAACTTCCATTTCACAAGAGAGAAATTCTCCATTGGAAAGAGAATACAGTATGTATCTTTAATATATAATCAAATAGCCAGATGAAAAACATTACCCTACGACCTGACCATATGCATACATCTTTCTGTTCACTCTCATATATCAGTTCTTGCAAATTTTCAACAATCTCCCATGTTCTGTCTATGCAAACAAGGATAAGACCTATTTTTCATGAGGCAAACATTCTGCATAGGCTGCTGTGCTGTCCTCATTATAATTGTGGAAAAAGCTGTGGGGGAAAACATGCTGCAGTCAGGCTGTGAATGCTTAAATACAGTCTAAATCACAATAAAATATGGATTTATCCATAGAGAAGCTGGAAAGGAGAGGGAAGAGAGAAGGAGCAAGGAGGAACAGGAAGGAGCACAGCCAAATACTTTAAACTGGAGCATTCACAGAACTTGGCAGAAGTCATTTAGATCAAGCATAAAAAAAATGCTGCAAATCAGCTCCTATAAGACACTATAATTCAAGCAACTGCTATTCTATTGCTATGTTTTATTTTTAAAGGTAATAAGTTTGACCTCATTGCACTTTTGAAATAGCAGTGACATAACGGGGGGCTGCCATCTTACAAGCTCCAATATTCCTTAGCTTACTGTGTTTAAGTTACTTCCTTTCCCCACACCACTCCCCGGATACAGCTATTTACAGATTGTTAATCACTCAAAAGAGAAAAACAGCTAGAGAAACTCATAGCACAGGGTCTCATAGCAGTGGTTCCAAACTCAAATATTTTTTCTTTCAGATCATTATATATCCTTACTGCTAACCACTTTAACTGCAAGCCCAATTAAATCCATGAGGAAGGGTAAAACTTTATTTTATCTGTGGCTCATTCCCTCTTGGAAGAGCCTGTTCCCAGCTACTTGCTACCATCTTTCCTTTCCTCCTTTATACAGAAGTCAGATAAAATGCTAAGTTTTGATGTTACTGCAGACAGAAATCTCCAAATAAGCCGTGAGGAGAAAGAGAAAGATGACCCCTTGGACAGCTCTAGAAATAGTAACAAAAAGGTAAACAGCAATCATTTAACAGCCAAACTAAATGAGAAGCCTCCGCACCTGAGTGCGCAGAGGCCAATGCTAGTGCAGAACAAGCTGATGGTTTCAGTGCATAGACCTTACTGCCTCAGGTGAAATACTGCTCCGGAAGTAGCAAGCAAAAATCACCAGCTACAGTGCCAGATAAATTTAATAAGCAAGAATTTTATAATGACAAGAAGTTACATGCTGGGAAACTTCTGAAATTTGCTTTATCACGAGCAAGCCAGGTAGGTATCTGCCATCTATCCAGATTTTTTAATTCTGAGCTGCAGATTATTTCATTGCCTTTGGAGGTCTGAACTCACCTGAGAAAGGACATAGTAAAAATGAGAAACTGTTTATTTCATTTTGCCAAAACAACAGCTTCCAACCCTCATGTTATGAAATCACCTTTATCTTCAGCAATATCTCAGAATTCAACTCTCTTAATATAGCAATTACTTTCCTACTACAAAGCAGTATTTTCCGAAAGCCTCTATTTTATTAAAAAAATGTAAATAAGGTAGTATCTTTTCACCAGAATCATATTTTAATTGTCAAAAAATATCTTATCTTTAAGCTGTGAGTAAAAGTTGATGATCAGTTAATTGTCTCCCTATCAACCAGACTGCATTCAACTAGCTCAGTAGAGAGGAGTTTGCAATTGTCAATGAACATTAATGAGTCTTTACAAGTACTAAATGTGAGTTCTCTCCATCTTCATAACACAATCAAGTTCTCAGTAAGTATTCTACTAAAATTAAACATGGTTATTTTAACAGTGTTTTCTTTTGGAGTGAAAAAGAATACAAAATAAATCACACAGATATTTTAGGAAATAACTGGATTTTCAAATCCTCTCTAATTTTGTTTGTAACTGAGTACAAAGGTATTATGCTATGTTTTGGGCAAGCTGATTTAGAGAAGTCTCCTACAGGAGTGTCTGGCAGGTAAATGAAAAATTAGTCATTTAAATACATCCAGACTTTAGCATATTATTATACATTGTTCTGAATAGAACTGGAAGTTGAAGTAGGTTAACTGAAAAAAATCCTTTGACTTGAATAAAGGCCGGATCTAATCCCAAATTCCAGCATATTCATACTATCCCCTCAGCTTCTGAAAATGAAACCCCACCTCTCATTTATATCCAATGTGTTCCTGCTAGCCATTGTTTCTTCCAAGAAATTAGAGCATTTCCCACATTTTATCTTCACAAACCCTGGGCTTATCAATGACTGGGCTCTGTTTCAGAGGGCTGCCTCCTCTTTTCCATACTCATAAAGAAGCAGCAGCTACTTTTGGCAACAACAACCACAATTTGCTTTTTGATCCCTAAACCATGGTTCTTTCTTTGCATATGTTAGAAAATATGGATAGAACAGCACAATAAGCAGATTTCTAAATACAATGGTACAAATATTCTGGTTTGCCTTCTTGTCTCACTTACTTCAGCATGATTACCTGAATATTGGTGGCTAGCAGATATGCACTTCTTTAAAGCATTCTTTGCGTAAATGCTGTTTATAGTTACTGATCCACTGTTAAACATGTCATTGTTGAGAGATTTGGCGTCATGTCTGCCTTTATCCATATCATTCTCTTGGAATAAAACAGAAGGTAACCACAGACCACAGTGGCAACACAAAGAACATATTTATGAGGAAAAGCAGTATTTTTTTTTCAGATTCTGCATCTAAATATCTACGGAAATATATGACGTATTAATATATGACAAGACCTGAGACTTTTATTATAAACTGCTTACATTTTAAGAATTTCCCTGGATACTCAGGACATTCAAAAAAAGTGTCTGAAATGATGCTCTACATTACAAGGTCAGGTTTACACAGTGCACACAATAGCCCAGGCATGAAGAGCAGTGGCAAGCATTGCGTGTGGGTTGAATAGATTAAACCCATTTCTGTGTTTATGCTCAAGAGAGGTAACAACAAACTGTTACTATCTTGATCAAAAGTCAGGTACAACTACACCTGCTATGATTTTGCTTTCTAAATATGGGCTAGTGAAATGCACGCCCCTTCTTTCTACTTAGCCAACAGAACTCGCCAAATGCATTGGGAGCAGGAGCAGTAATACATCAAGATGATGAAGATCTGCTAAAAGAGCAAAGGGGCTCTCCAGACACCAATCAAGTAACTGTAATCAAATTATTCACTGAGTCAAGGTGCCTGTGAAAATAATGCATGCTGCACCACCCTGCAAAGGTGGAACATCCCACATATTTTGCAGTCATTCCAACCTCAGGCTCTGTTTTAAAGACAGAAAGGTCAGGTGCTCATCTGGCTCAATGCTGAAATCAATGGAGCAATCCTGATTGATGCCAGCTGAGGATCCTGCTAATAAAGACAGAGAAGTTTCTTGATTTACTTTTACCTGGGGAGCTGCCCTACCAAGTAGCCTTTTGCAATATAATAATGATGGGTATGCATATTCTGATACTATCATATAACATTAAACTGATGGCATCACTCTCTCAGTTGGCTACTCAAACTTGGCTGGAAGACCCTGTACAATGCACCACATTTCTGATTGCAGGGCTGAGCACTATTACATTGCAGTTGCTGCTATTAAAATATTATGCCCGAAATTAATGCATTACACCTCTCAGACTAATGTTCTCTAAATCAGACTGAATTTATTCAGGGGTATTTTTAGGCAAAAATACATCCTCACAAGCAAAGTAATGATCAGCACTTTTCCCCCAGATGCTCTAATATGGAATAAAGCCTATGCAGTAATTAATATTTATGAAGTAAATGAGTTCCTGTTAAACCCTAAATCACAAATACAGGGGATTCAAACTCTAAAAAATACAAACCTAAACCAATATAATAAAAAGACACTTATACTAAATGTGAACTTTGGTCAAGCTGTTATATACTGTTTTAGTAAACTAATAATAATTGTGTTGGTCTGCAAACTTTCTCATTGATCTGTACCATTTCCAGACCAGCCATATACAATGAAGGAAGTCTCATAGCAGTTCATTAGGGTATCCTTGAAATGTGATCAGCAGGGCTCACTCTTCTATGTCCTTCTGTTGCCAACACAACTTGTTTCCACTGCCACAGAAGTGCTTTATATATTGGAATTCAGAGGCAGCATGGTGCACAGGGGAAGCTCTTTGCAAAATAAACTAATATTTGATTCAGTTTGTGTTGTAGGAACAGATAGCTTTTCCAATTATTAAAAGTGATAACCACATACTGTTCCTGGAACATATATTCCATATATATCAAGCAATTCTGAAGAAGAGTAAATTAAAAAAAGAAACCAGACTTTTGTATGCAGTGCTTTTCCATAGGAGATCTCAAAGTGCTTTATAAAATCTGCTATTCTACATATAATATACTAATAAAAGATGGAGAATTACAAATGTTCATATGATGAATAGAAATATTTCAGCATCAGAAAAAAAACACTGTGATTTAAATCTAAACCAATTATTTAAGAGCTCCTATATTAATTCAACAAGCTAACTTTAGGCACTCAAGTCTGAAAATGTTTTCTGGTATGTGGGCATACCAGGATCCAAAGGATACAAGAACTTATTCAAGCAAAATGCAATAATGTCACTTGAAAGTATTATTAATGTTCTTATTAGCTTTTGCTTCTTCCTCCCCACTACCAGATGGCATAGTATGCAGCACCTGCACCACGCCATCAATATCTTGGTTGAAACACAGGTGGAACACAACATGGTGTGCCACAACAGACCAGACTGGACTTAGCTCCTTGATAAAGAAGGGAAACAAACAAACAACAAAAAACCCTTTTTCTCTTGCTTTTTTTCTTTCCCACAGTTGCTCAAGAAACTAGAGCCCTAAGCCTGATTATATTTGTAAAGCGAGAATATTTCTTCCGTCTTCACACACACAGAGTGCTGGTGAAAGTGCTGGGCTGGAAGTTCAAAGGACCACTGCCCTCTGTCCACTTAGAGCTTGGTTCAGCACTTTTACAGCCATGAAGATATAGGAAGACAGTCAGTAGCAGGGTCTGTTAATGTGCYGAGGAGCAGAAAACACAGGCAAAACGATAATACATTCTCCACAATGAATTTCATCTTCTCATCTAGGGCTATCTGCAGAGACACCAGGCATGGTAATCCACAGAATATTGGACTGAGACCCACCATTTCACATACACCAACAACTTGTCATGAGACATCACCCCATTGTGTTCACCAATATTGAAAGCAACCTACCAGATAACACTATACATCCTATACCTCTAAGCTGCCTGGCATTCATTTTTTGTCTGTCTTCCTCCTAAAAAAATATAAGCCTGTTTATTTGTTTTCACATCTGTCCCACCTTCTGAGCATCAAGGAAGAGCAGGTAGTGTTGCAGGTAGGAGGAAATTATAAACTGAACAAAGAACACATCAGCAAGCTACAAGTAAATAATTTAGCTTTGGGCCTGAGGCGTTACCTTTTATTCAAAGAAGCATAATTGATAAAGAATGCTAGAGGAATCATTTACAAAATGTTAACTATGCCAAAGCAGAACATCCTGTTACAAAGCAAGGTAATTATTTCACATACTAAAACCTCAGAAGTAAATAGATGAATGTACAGACTATTAAATCATGTTAGCAGATTAATTGGCAGATGAAAGAAATTTGAGGCAGCACAATCCTTCAAAACGTTCAGGAAAAAAAAAAGGCTCCACCTTATTAAAACACATCCTTATTTGCTTTTATTTGCTTTTCTGCATTATCTTAAAACTTCTGTGCTGTACTGGAAAGCCTCACTAAATCTACAGACCTTATTCCTCCCTATCATATAGGAAAGTATCTCTATTCTAGGCGAGTGTTCAAGTAATAGCCTATATTGACAGCTGTATTACTTGTATCTCTCATCTGCACCTTTCTCTGCCTCTGGAGTCACAGCAGACAGAATGGTGTTTTTACCCTGGTAGCTTTTCAGTCCTCCTCCTTAAATTAACAAGGTAGGTAATTACTATATATCTTCTGTCTCCCTCCCTTATTTGTCCCTGCTGACTAACTTAGTAACCTGGTTCTTTCTTCCACTGGAAATTCTTTTGGATACCTTTGAAAAATGACTGAACCAATATCAAGTCTATAAGATATTATCAAGATGGGGGATTTTTCTTTGGAATACTTACAGCTCTAAATTGCTATGGATTTGTTGGTACTGCTAAAAAAGCCTCTGCAGATCAGAGATACAACATCACTTGTCTGTCTGAAAAATAGGATGTTTACTCTGCCAGTAACCGCATGGCTGACCAGGAATTAATTTGGAATCATTTCCTGGACTATGCTGAGGAAAAAGACAAGCAGGACTAATGTAAGCAGCGTAATTAATCACAGTTAATAGAATCTTTATTTATTTATTTTTATTTAGTCTTATTGCTCCCATTTAAAGATAATAAGTGAATTAGCATCCTGCTTTTTGTTTGCTTCTGTTTTATTCAGATGGTTTCTGCCTATTTATTCCCTCATGACTATGTTTCCATAATGTAAGCCCTCAATTTCAGCCCTGCTAAATGCACGTGATGAAAATTCACTTGCGTATTTGTTCCATGATAAAGAAAACAGAAATAAAATCAAAAACACAGCAGTATTCTCTTATGAGATCATACTCTGTTGAACTGTTGAGGGTGATGTAGAAAAGGGCAAGTCTTGGCATGGAAGTAATACTGGAGAAGATCAGTCTATGCCTCCAACATCTATTCTTGATATAGGAGATAAGCTGGGGGAAGTAATATGGGGCAAGGGGTGAGGTGGGGAATGGGAGCTCTTTTTCACTCTCCTAATCTAATAAGGATGCATCTACCAGTGGCATAATTGAGAGCTTCTCCCTAAGAGCACCAAGGAATGCGGAGCCATCTGCCCATACTCCTAACAGCTCTCTGAGGCCATCTCAAACAGCAGTGTGCCTGGCCAACTGGCCTTTATTATTATTTTTGCTAAAGTAACCTCATCAAAACCATTTAATTGCTGTTTACAAAAATACTTCTGGCCTGTCACACAGATTGGCTAATCCTTACTCTAGTCCARCCTGAACCTTAAATGGAAATAAAAGGTGGGAGATGGATTTATTTTTCAAAGGTTGTTACAGAGGCTTACATTTACTTGAAGTGGAAATTCACGACCAAAGCATCCATGCACACACGTATAGTGGCTTTTCCATTCTCTTACTGCTTTCCTGCTTTCTCCTTGTAAGACACACTAAGTAAGACACCCAGCTTGCTCCCAAAGAGAAATGAGGCCTTTTTATGGTAGATTAATTCAGTGATAAGCATAAAGCAGGAGTCTAGTGATGCCCAAGCTTAGTATTCTCTGTTGGATAACAGTAGCAGTCTCTCAGCTGTATTTTCTATATATTGGGAGAGTGATAAAAGAACAACGTTTTCATGGTAGGATCATTGAATTTTGAGCACAGGATATTTGAGACTGGCCTTTAAAGCAGCTGCTGRCGAAATACTGGTCTGAAGTACCAACACACAGTTTACTAAGAGTTTATTCTAGTTTACTCTACTTACATGCAGACAACGGGCATACCCAGACACACACATAGCTCTCTATATGTAAGCRCATATACTACCCACACTTCAAGGGAATAAAGTCATCCTGGATGTAACTCTTACCAGCCAGCAAAGACGAATGAGGCTCATCATATTATGGCTAAATTTAAGAACCCTGCAAGCAGCTTAGATAGCTGGGGCTGGTTGGCACTGAGGAGACGCACAGATGGGAAGCATCTTCGCCCTGCACTCTCTGCAAGACWTCCTATACCTGAAGCAGCAACTGCTTTGGTACACACAAGAATATGCACATGCTCCCCCTCCAAATAGAAATAAGTGAAGGTGTCTGCAATGGCAAAGCTTCCTGGGTTGCACGCTGCCATGAGCCTGCTGCCCTGAAGCAGCATAAGATGCTACTTCCTGCAGCTAATCTCTTTGTACAGATCTCCTCCCCAGCCAAATTCGCCGTTCACTCAACAGCTCTGTTTTCAAGGTGACCTGTGCTACTGAATAAAGCTTGTCCAAAAATGGAAGCACGCATTTGCAAAAGTTAGGGTGKTTTTTTCCTAACCTAGAAAATATTATTTCATGCATCCCAAATGATTTGATTTTAAAACATTGGAGGGTCTTTCCCAGATGCTTTGTTTTAATACTGGCAAAAATATTAATGATAGATGCATTATGAAATATAAATATATACATACATAAACAAGAGTAAATTAAATTTGAAAGTTCAGATCATTTCTTATATAGAAAGTCAAAACAAAACATAACATGAAAGCCCCATAAAAATATTTAACTTCAGATTTGAATTATTTTGCAATTCGTAGAGTGACAGATTAATAAAAATTGACACTTGCCTATTTCCACTGTCAAAAAAAAAAAAAAATCCTCACAGGAAAACTTTTTCATCAGCAAGTTCTGGGCAGACCTAATACTGAGCATTGCATTAGATTAAACCCTGTGACAGCAGCAACTCCTATCAGTCAGAAAGAACAAGAAATCAGTCTGAAGAAGTAATTTTCATCAAAAATAGCTTTATTGAGAGAAGTGTGCCGAAACAGCCAAAAAGCCTAACCAGTTACTGTTTTCTGTTGAACAAGCATAACTGGCCTGGCTGTGCTCCTTCTTGCCTTAAGTGTAAAGCAAACACCAAAGCTTATTAAATTATTTTGAAAGAAAAATTAGTTGCTTTTGGTTTTACGTCCATATKCTAATAACTCAAAATATTTGTGCAAGTTTGGGAAATTTGTGCTACAGAATGACTGGCACAGAGTWAGAAAGACACAGAAAGCAATAAAAATTATGGACAGAGAGTTCATAAAACAGACAACAGAATGCACATCACTTATTCCCCCTTATATCCCTAGACAAAGCTGTTCATCACTAGGGATTACTAAAGCTATGACAGCATTAGACAGAGATTGGCAGCTGCCTAGTCGGTTGTATAACTGCGAGCAGAAAGCCTGCATGTGGGTTTGCTAGCTTCCAGCTAAGAGGAGCAGATTAAACAACCCAAAGTGGGGTACGGTCATTAGGATATAGATGATGATTGACTGAAGTCATGTGAAAGTTTTGCACAGAAGCTTCTAAACAAGGTAGCACTGCTTTCATGATGCCTGGTGTCATTTTACACTGTTAGAATAGATTCAGCTTGCTGAAATAATTAGAAACTTGAGCTATGCTATAGCAAAAGATTGAACTGATTGAGCTGTTTAGCTTGACAGGGCTGCACAGACCTTCACTCCATACGAATCCAAACTCACCTTCTGAGTTTCACGTTGATTTTTTATCTCTTTGCTTTACAACGAGTTTTACAATAAGTCTGAATAAAGACTAAACAAGAGGAGAATTTTGTAAGTCTACATCAACAGCTACATTAGTCCACTGAGATAAYAGTCTTAATTTTGGCATAGCCGTGAATCATCCATCCACCCACGCACATGGGACTGAGTTCTGTCATGCTCTGTCTCAGAGCAGCACTATCCAGAGTCATTGGAAACTTTGGAAAAAACAACTTTGGAAAAAAAACCCCAACATGAAACCACAAAAAAAMCCAAAAGAATGTACCTAAATATATTGTAGCTAATCTCATTTGAGACTTTGAGACTAAGGGCTATTCATAAGCTTCTGGTTAATGAGACTCATATCCTTTCATGCTTGCTATTCCAAGCAGAGAGACTCAGGATCCTTCCTCTACTGGAAGCCTTTCTCCCACTCTGCACCCTGGGACCACGAGGAAGCATGGCAGAGTAGCCATAAAAGGATTATGTTAGCAAATATTCCTCACTCTYGACAACCCGCAACATACTTAACTCTTCTGGACAATCTGAATATATAACAGAGAGAGAAGATATTCTCTTTAACTTGGTAGGTGTATTTTCAGGATAACTTTACTTCCAAGCAGGCTTATTTTATAGTATTTGTCTTTGACATAACTATGATAYCTCCTAAGGACCAATACGTACTTGCACATGACCAGTGTAGATTGTCATGGATTGCAAGCATCAATTTTAACTTTTTTTTTAACAGTCTTTACAATCAAGCATAATTGAAAACATATCTCAGAGTTTCATATATTTGCACAGACTCTCTAGTTCTTTTAGTCCTTTCTGTTTTACTTGAAAAATTAAACTTACCTATTAAAAATCTTTTAAGTGCAGGAACTTCTATGTAGCACTGTAGAACTGGCCATAAACTCTGTCACTAGTCTGAGACCTTCTGCAGTTCTCACTCTGACATCTTTCTCTAGAAAGACACCTTCAGATATTTTTCTTCCATAGAACAAACTACAGCTTATGTCCCAACTTATGTCACTTGATGGTAASACATCCTTGAGTCAGTCTGTCTTCAGCTCACCACCTATTGAGGCCATCTTTCTTTGTGATGATCTCAGTGTTACCCAGCTGAAACATGGCAGTTTCAGGAGGCAGCAGGCACAGCCTGCAACACAGCAAATTTCCAGTGCTGGAGAAGAGGGAAAAAAAAAAATCGCCATGAGAGTTGTCAGACAGTGAAAGAACTAGCCCAGCCAGATTGTGGAATTGTCAGCTGTGTTCAAAACTATTCTGAACAAGGTCTTATGCACTGTCGAGAAGTCTCACTGGACCTGAATTATTCTACCATTCTATTAAATCACTCTGTGAAATTTGCCATGCTGAAATAAACAGCAGAATCTTAGCATTTATTCATTTTTATTTTTTAGTGTGTTATTAATTACTCCTAAGAGATCTCAGGAATGCACAGGAACATAGCACCTACAACACTAAATTAAGACTGCTCTTGACCATACATCACCACATCTTACAGGCTAATAGAGTGATTCCTGTCACTGAAATTCCACTCCTGCCTCAAGCCCTAAACACTCGCTCTCTGTAAATATCTGATATATCCAATCATAAAACACCAGATTTCAGAGGCATTAAATCTTACAACATGTCCTTCCTGATCCCAAATTCTGAATGGACACTGTGTCATGTAATCAAGTCCAGGACAAAGAGCACRGATATATGCAATGGCTAATGGTTACCTGTAGGGAAACCGAAGGCTTTTATTGACAGAAAGTGCTGCCTGGCCAATCTGTGTATTCATTTACAGTCCCAGAGTTCATAGGACTCAGAGGAAGCTAGTAGATTTATTTCCATTTGTGATTAAACCCCAAAGTGAATCCAGCTGCCCTGACAAGCCTGCCAATTGAAGTAACTCAAATACAAACTTAATTACAAAATGAAGTGTTTCTATTTGTATGGAAATACTGGCTTGAAATATGGGGTGGGTGGAAAGAGGGGGTATCTCAACTCAAGCTTTTTTTCCAAATGAAACTTTTTTCTCTTCTGTAATGCTTACCTGCAATAGTTACTTGCGTAGTTACTGAATATAAGTTATTTTAGTAGAGTCCATATCCCCAATGACTTGAATCACATTATTCATGAATTCTTGCAAAATGGCTAATTCATTCACTGAACAAAAGGGACTGTACACATATTTTATTTTCACATAAATTCTTCTTTTGTTTCCAATATATTCAAAATACTGTTCATTATAATTATTAAAGCTTTCTGCAGCACAAGGAACCATTCCCTCCAGTACAAAGAGAGGAGTCTGTCCATGATTTGCATTAAGAAGAAAATAACAGTTTTTCTGTTTAAATAAAAAATTAAAATTTAAAAAAAATTAAAATTTACTATATTAAGTAATATGATACTTGTGACTATATATCTTTCCCTATGCACCATTTTCATTCAGATATTATTGACTTTCTTGGTAATTAAAATCTATGGCACATCCATTTGCACTAAAGTGGTGGCACAGGTAATTTATAAAAATCAAATCTAAAATGCGGTGGATAGTAGTGAAGAAGTAGACATGAATCATGTTTCATTTAGTTGCAGAATTTCCTATGATTTATTAATTAAAGATTTGCAGTCAGACCTTTCTTACTTTCATAACTTAATGAGGAAGAAACAAATGGAATGTGAAGGTTCAAAGACAGTGATTTTCTGAGGAAGCTCTTCTGCCAGTAATTTGAGAGAGGTGCAAAGAATATTCCAGGGCATCAGAGATSGCTGTAGAATGCAATATCCTGAAGAATAATATTGAAAGGTATTGATGTGCTAAAACAGAAGACCCAAATCATTTGCTTTGGTTTAAAGCAGCTAGGGGAAACTTACATATTACTAGCTTGTATTAGTTGTATTCACAATTTTTATTATTGTACTAACTTGTATTATCTTGCCTTTTTACTGTTTATCTTTTGTTCCTCACCTTTCATGTAGCTGCATGTTATCAGCTGAAGTAGGAAAATACGCTCAGCACAGCCCTTCCCTCACCCCAGCTGAGCCAACAAGAACTTCAATAATAGAGTAGGGACAACTGTGGAAAGGTTTTGATAATCCCACCTTTGAGAATACATTTCAAGAAGAGCCTTTGGAGAACTATGAATACATTGTCAATATAGAGCTCAACCATGAATTCGCTGATGTCAGCATAAATACTTACTTCCACTGAAGTCAATGAAGCAAAACCAGGGATCACGGGGAAAATTCCTCAGATTTACACTAGCCTATCAGGTCCATTTCTTATTTCTCAGTGATACATTTACTCCACTAAAGACTGCTGGTAGTTTATGYGAGACTGTGTCCAAGGTCAACAATATTCATTTCATTGTGTTGGCAGCTGCAAATAGAATATTTGTCAGATCTGCCAATATGAGATCAAACAGAACAGAAATTAGTGTATATACTGTGCTTTAAAAACAAGTCTGACAATATGGAGATCTGGAGGAACATCATTAATTTCATAATTTCATTTAAGAAGTAGCTTTGTTTCAGCATTGTTTAAATAAATTCATTTAACATTATGGCGCCCTACACACATTATAATCAGCATTYCTTTAAATATTATGAGAAAGCTGTCTTGAAGCCTGCAGTTTTAATGAACATGCACCAGTCTTAGCAGCTGACAGGTAAAAACAAATAATTCATGCTTCTGAARGTTTCTTAGAAAAGTAGTTACTGAGGTTAATACTTCATTAATCACTTTGTTTGTCATTTCCCTCCCCTTCTCTCCCAGACATCAAGTAGGATTTCTGGAGAAAATAATAAAGTCAGGTGTTAAAAATCTACATCACTGTCAATGACTTGCTAAACATATGAATGTATATGTTGATAAATGAAGGAACAAAAGAGAAATGGAAAGAYGGAAACAGCACTCAAATTGACATGGTGCTAATGAGCATTGAGCACTGTTAGAGGATGCCAGTCATCTAGCCATCTGCTGAAGGCAGACAAAAGAACAAATAAGGTTAAAGGGAGAAGAAGACTTACAAACTCAACTCTCATCTGAAGTTTTATATTGAAGAAAGTATTTTGTTAAGAGTCTGTTGAAATCTTGGATCCCAAACTTTATTTTGCTTCTTCASGACCACGTTTCAGGTAAATATCATGATAGGAAATAAAAAGAATATTTTTAAGCCTTTTCTGATGGATGAAAACAAAAGCACAGAGTGATTACAATGTTGGAATGTTACTGCTACAGCACTTTTTAAAAATGCTGAAGAATAACTAGGTCTCAAAGATACAATTAGGAGGATAAAAGGCAAATAAGGTTATCCTTTTTTTTTGCGCTCAGAATCTTAAAGGATTTTTTTAAAGTAAATATTAAAGTGGGAGACAATCTTTTTTAACAGGGTACCTAAGAAGACAAAAAAATCAGATCTTTATTTTTTGGGGGGTTTTATAGCAAAGAAGTCTGGAAACGTTTTTTTTACTGGTTTTAGCTCCTTTTATATTAGATCTTTACATCTGCTCAACTCTAGTCTTCTGGAAAAGTCACTCCACTGAAACGTCAGGAACACCAAGAAGTGACATCTCCAGCAAACTGAAGAGGAAGAGATATTTCTGTATCTATGCATTAAATATTCCTTTAGAAACAACAAGAAAGTAAAAGAATATTTAGAAATCAGTGTGTGGTGGTCTTAGATTAAAAATTCCAGCTTGTTTCTTCAAAATTCCTGCAATGCTGTGTTCAAGAGCTTCAAAAAAAATCCTCCACATTTCTCAAACTGTGGAAAGATTTTTAATTAAGTGTATACTTTGAAATTCACAATATTTATACCTCCAACCAGAATAAAAACCACCACCAACAAAAAAGTAATAGACTCATCCTCAACTAAAAATTTTGAGTTAAGTAAGCAGTAAAAATAAGCCACATTTTTCAATTAAATTCACAGGTGAGTTGGAAGGTCTCACTCTGAGCAAGCTGATAGGTATGACTGGTTGACAAATTGGCTGGTGAACTGACCAGAAGTTACAAGCACCATGCCAAAGGCACAGCCTTTATACCAAGAAACACTTCTGTTGGGAATCTGACGAGACTCAGGGGCTCTAACTTGGTTTGAGCTCTAAAATACTACACTCCTAGTAATCCGAAACAGAAATCTAAAAGTCATGTGGCACTATTATTATTATTACATACTTTCTGACATAAGGTCCCCACTAAACAAGTTTAGCTTCTTATAAAAAGCCATTTGAGACTAACAACACTCAAGTTTCTTGGTCAATGTGCTATTGCACTGGTACTCTCCTTAGCTAAACATCTACCCCTTCATTGGTATCTCTTAATTCCTCACCACGGTTTGGGTTTCTCTTTCTTTTTTACATCCTCCAGGCACATTTTTTACATGCTTTTCAGCACATTCCCTTAGTTATTTACATTGGACCAGAGAGCTGGCTGGTGAATTCAGAGAACCTCCTGGTATAGTTAGAGAAAGTAATTTTCTCCATAAAGTACATTTCTTCTTCTCAATATTGGTCTATATTTTTCATAATGACCTTGCCTTCTGCAGACAAACAAGATTTCAGAAATGACCACTAGTACAGAAGTGCCTGAACAGGTACAGAAGAGCACCCACAGATTTCTGACATGATACAATAATCCAAATTCTCTCTAAGGTCTAGAGCAGGCATATGGGTTCATATCACAGAGGATTATTGCCTTTGATTGCTGATAGTTTTACAGCACTCAATGTGCCACATCACTAGTTCTTGCTTTTAAATTATATTTGATGGTTTTTTTTTTCAGTAACATCTTGAATTCTCCTTGTTAGATCCTCAGCTGTCTTCCCTCAGACAAAACTTGGCACACTCCAAGGGAATGAGGCTGCTCTATTTCATAATTTCATCCAGGGGGTCAAAGAAATTATACGTGAATTGGTATTTATGTCTCTAAATTATATGCTCTTTTTCTGCATCAGGAAGATTCAGGTTGCTCCTATGCAAAAAATAACAGTCTCAGTTCAGCTTAAGTTGTTCAAATCAGCAATAATAGTGATCAAGTATTTGCCTCATATCATTTTGCCCCATGACTCAAGAAGAGTAAGGGAACAGAAATGACCATATTCACAGCAATATTTCAGAGTTTAAACAGAGAGCATCACATCATCTTTTCCCGAGGCAATTCTTTGATGTCTGTCTAAGCAGAATTATCCAAAAGAACATGTCATATCCACAAAGTATCTTACAAACTAATCAATGCTAGGAGGAAAAAAAGAAAAAAAAATTCTCAGAGGTAACGTCTTCCTCTTTTCACTAATCTTTTCACATGCACACACAAAAAATATCTCAAGTACCCCAGTTATAGAAAAATGCTGCTAACATTGGTAGTTCAACTCCTTCAAGAGCAAGCATTGCAATATGGTGTCTAATTATATGATCAGGCACTACTTTTCTTACCCAAAAGACATGGGAGGCTTACTGCCCACATTTTAGTGGATTTCTGTTGGCRCACTAAAAAGTACATTTTTGGCTGCCAAATGCCAGGTATCTSCTCAGTTGAGGTATCCAAATGCCATAACTTGGGAAATAGGTACATATTCATTAATTTTTTAAAAAGGCAAAAAATGATGTAATTTCCTTCAATCTTTTCACTGAAAAAGATTGAATCACATTATCTGAAATTTGCACACACCAAACACACCCAGACACACAGAAGAAGCCCAAGGCAAATACTCAGCCTGGAAAATCTTATTCTTGATTCAAATTTGACAAAACAAGCAACTGAAAACAGAATCTCATCACAGAAAGCATCACCCTTCCTTAACTATAGGAACAACAGCTATCAGTCTACTATATTTGAAAAGTTTCTATGAACAAACACCACAGTTGAATCATTCAGTATTTGTCTGCCTGTCTATTCAGATAGCAAGTGTTCTGAAGCACCATCAAAATCTCCAGACACAACAAGCCCTGGTTTTCACATCTAGATACTTTGGTTGTGGTTTGATTATATGAAATCCTTGGGGGCAATATTGGCTAAATTACCCATGGACTTTCCCACCATGGCATGGTGACTTTTTAAAACAGAAGGTTTTTTGATCACATTATCTTTCAGTTGACTCAGTTGCAACACAACTTCAGGAGGGAAAAATCATACCAAACAAAAAAAATCAAGTTGCATAATTAAAGCCTCAGAAAAATTTATAATGTAAAAACTCAGACCGATCAAACTATTCATTTATCCCCTCTAATCTGAGCATGTTATGGAGCCAGCTGTGTTAAGTATCCCTGTGAAGGAGACTCCAAAGGGTCATTACTGGTGGATGTTCAGTCCTTGTTCCTGGAGATGCCACGTTCCAGCAAGTCTATGGCAGTGTCAAGCCATTGCACATCTTCATAACCCCAGGCATGTGCTGGAAAGTTATCATGTTCAGGTTACTTTATTATGCCCATTTTTAGCTCTACTTGAGGCAACAATGTGACAGCTCTATGCTCTTGCAATTATATTTTTACAAGCATCACATAGGAATAAAACAAATAGAAATTTAAGAACAGAAACAGTGTATTTCTTCTCTTCCAAAACCAATTACCAACTTATGTGCAGAATAGAGGCAACCAAACTGCATCATGTAAAATAAGAGAACAGATTAAATTTCAAGTTTGGGGAATCTGCTGGTTTCACATTTTTCTTGTATATTCAATAGAGTTGAATTAACTCTAAACATAAATGAATTCTTAATTAACCCAATTACTATTTTMTTTCAAAACATCTTCTCCCCACCGCCCATATTGTGATATAGTTTTAATGCCTGCACTGAGCTCTGTCATGGAGCCCACGTTACTCATGGAAACAGAGCTCACAAGGACAAGAACATTCCAGAGTAAGAAATAAGACCACCGCACAATACAGCAGTTCTTTTCCTGGTTCCTCCAGCAAGGTACTACCAACACCATGCACTGGGTGCTGCCTGCAAACTATAGCAATTACATATCTTTGTAACTGCATGGCTTTCACCTGCTTCTTGAATCCTGCACAGTGTTTTTGGTACACTCGAAAAGTGGAGGTGTCCCACAAATACTAGCCCTCCTGCAGTTTTATCTATCCGACTTTTACACGCCTTCTTCTCCAAATACATTTACCAAAGAAAGCACAGCAGCATAGCCTGCCACAGTCACAGGCCACAGCACAATTATGTACAACCCTTAATCCTGTACTGGCAAAAATAGAAATCCAGAAAAAAATAGAAATCCAGAAAAAAGGGCTAGTTTGACAACCAAGTAACAATAAGCACAACCTGCTATAATGCCCACCAGTCCCATAATACAAACAGGACAACATTCAGAGAGATAAAGAAGAATATGAGGTAACAGGAAAAAGGGAAACTACCCTTAAAACAAGAACCAAGCRAAGTAAGGTTTGTACTATATAAGTAGCTTTGGTATTCCAGAGGCAAATATTCAGATGCTCTAGGGGCAGAGATAACTATGTAGCATACTTAGGCTGGGAATAAACAGATATTACTACACCTGAGTCTATTTACAGTGTTATCACATCTCTTTTCAATTTACATCAGCTTTTGCAATTTCGCTGATGTCTTGTCTAAGAATGGCAAGTTATTTATTGGCATGGACCTATCTCATTTTTCTGTCTTCCCTTTCTCCATAATGAGCACATTCCGTACCCAGCAGACTTTTATTATAATAATGGATAAATTATTAACATGCAACTTAAGCAATKACATGAAATAAAGCTGATATTTTTCTACCTTTAGAAGATCAAAATACTTGAGTTGGAATCCAACAGCCAGCAAAGTATTCTATGAAAATGCAGTTCTGTAAAAGATTGTATTCTGGACACATTTTCTGCACGCTAATCATTGGAGATGAAACTCGATTCTTGTTGATATATAAGAGAAACTTACCACCAATTTCACTGGGGTCAGGATTATATCCTTGCTTTGTTCTGTCTTAGTCTGCAAAGATACTCTTCCATTTGCAGCCACCTGTAGCAGCTTCWTTCTTTCCCTAATCTCTGCTTGCAGTTTTATAATGTTAAACTATAACATACAGCTTTTCCATCTCAATAAACAAACAGAAGAGGAAAAAAAACTCTAGTTAACACAGTCCTAATTTTCACAAACCAAAACAAATCAAATAAGTGAGCAATAGGAAAACAGGTAGACAGTAAGAACAAAGAGAACAGGAGAGATGACRATCCACAACAACACAGGATTAAGTCCTGCATTTTAAGTGCTGCTACACGGAGTTTCTCAGTACCAAACTTTTAGTTACATAATTAGTATATAACTCACAGCCTTTGATTAGGCAGCCAGTCATCCTACAAAACCTGGCACCTCAAGATCAGAGTGTTCAGCTGGGCTTTGGTTCCTGCATCTTTACCCAGAGTGCACATTTCCTACCATATTGCTTGCATGCAAGCTCTTAAAATTTCTTTCTGTAAYTTGATTAGATATTCCCCAGGCTAGAAAGAGGCAAAAAATACCACATCTTCATGCACAGTACATCTACAAATGAGGCAAATGCACTAGTTTGTATGTTTACAAATAGATAAATAATTTATGTTAATTGAAACATCTTTCATAGAGGAAATTAAAAGAAGTCCAACSGCTTGAAAGTGCCCTTGTGGTTTAGGAACTTTCTAAGGACAGAGACTGACCATGATTCCTGCTCTTGTTCCAATTTACTTCTCCAGTCAAGAGTTTTCCAGCTAGTTTTTCCACATGCTCTTTACAGACTTTTAATACAGTCAGTTTGTAATACAGCCAGTATTATAGATGTTAATCCCTAATACTGGCTGTCACCACCATCTCCTCTTCGCTCTCCTTTTTTTTTTTTTCCTATTGTTCTGAGAATATCTTCTTGTAAACACTTTTGCTGCCATTGAGACTGACAAGTGAGTCTGTTGCTTACCATGCTATAAGATTTTCAACTACAACCACTCACAGAAAGTGAGGTGCCCTCCAACATCAAGTGGAAGCAGGTAGACAGGGGACAGATGTTCATGGCACATCTGGCCACCAAATGCTAAAGCTTCATTTTTGGGAGTAGTGTTGGGTAAGGAGCCATTTCTTCTCTGGCTGCTTATCCTTACCCCTACTACTCCTTGCACTGCACCAGGACATGCTTCCGTCCTGCCACACAGTGAACCGGACTACAGAGCTTACCAGATGAAAATGACCTTTTTTGGATGGTTTGATTTTCACTTTGAGGCTGTTTAATGGACGTGTGAACAAGCCACCAAGGGCATAGTTAGGACAGCAACTGCTTAATTCATCATCACTGYTGAAAACTGCCCACAAAATCCAATGCTACCCAAGGCAATTGGAAAGGCTTTTCCAATTCCCTCTTRGTGCCAGTACTGGTAGACTTAGTGATAGATATACTGGAACTGAGACTGACTTACTCTGCAGACCCACCAGGGACGCATCAGAATACAGCCTTTCCATGAGGCTTTAGATGAGTTTGAACCAGGYATGCTACCCAAATGTGGATGAACCCAAACACTTTCCTGTATTTAATCCATCCTTATCTGTCTCCTCACAGCTTAGTTTTATAGCAACAGAGCTCCAGATCTGAGTGAACAGGAGTGAAAGAAACAGAGATTTGGATTGCTTGGTATACTTTAGCCAATAAAAAAACTGGAAAAAAAAGAGTGAGCATGAGAAAACTATTATCTTCTATAATTGCGTCTTTCTTACCCAGATAGCAAGAAGATATTTCCATACCCTAACATTTTCAAAACCAACTTTCACAAGGGATTCTAGGTCAATTACAAAATGCATCATATTTTATGACTGTCTAGAATCCTGGCATACCAAACAAAAACACATTTTTTTTTAAGTCTCAATTTACTCCAAGTCTTTCAAAGTAAATAGATGCCTAGCTTTATTCCAAGAATATTATCCCACCTTTCTCTTTGAACAGAACTTCAGTAGATGTCCATATGTATCCTTCTCACATTTTCTGTTCTTCTTGAGGCTCTCTTTTCTAAATATTTGAGATAAGTCCTTCCATTTCAGCCTTCTTCCTCTACTGGCTGTGCCATGTCTCTGTGAGTCCTTTTTTCCTCTTCCTTCACAAGGATCCTCATTTGCAAGAATATAAATATACTTACTTTACAGTGGTATTTTTTAAAATGGAATTAACTGTGAGTGTGCTTAGCTCTAAACAACCTTGAGTTYACAAGCAAAATACTAGTGAAGAACTTGCACTCAGCAAACTAGCAGATTTTTCCTGATAAGCAGCAGTTTGCATAGCTTTCCAATGGGACTAGAGGATCAAGACTTTTAAACAAGGTAGTCTCTAGAACATTACTTAAGTGAAGTGCTATTTTTGYACTTCTGTACCATCACAGAACTTGCTACTATTTCACAGCTTTTCCCTCCCTCTTTGTTTCTGTCTGGGAGGCAAGTTTCATGGCAACTCCTTCCAAATTTATTCTATGTCACTAAACCTGGGCACAGTGCTATCTCCTTCCCTGCATGTGGTCTGGTACAGAGTCAGATAATGAACACATACACAGCTGAAACCTGGCGAGTACATGCTCGAGTTCTTGCCAGCCACCAAAACTAGAGGGTTGTTTCCTCATCAGGCTTTTCCCATGACCTGCTAAAAGTTTTCAGCATATGCTGGACCACTTATAAGAACTAAGATATGTAGCTCTCAAAGCTGCCAATGCAACTCTTCCTGTGCACTATTTCCTACCCAAAATCATGAAATTAATRATAACAATCAGTAACTGCATTATGGTTCTTTGAATGATCATTTAAACCTTTTCTCAGATCTTCTTAAGTCTTAGGCCTTCTTTGGAAAAATAAAAAGGCAGAGATCTGGAGCCRTGTCTGTAGGATGTGCTTACTCGAGGCAGAAAAAGTAAATCCTGGGGAAGTGCAGCTATGTATTGACCCTGTTCTCATGCTCTTCCCTGATCATCACCTATGGTCCAGTGTGAGAGACAGACTTCTAYGCTAGATGGTTAATCAGGCTAACTGAAGAGCATCCACATTTATGTTTTCACATGGTCTCTAGCAGTGAGATAATTGAGCATAYCAAAATTGTTACTGTATTTCTGCCCATTATGTAAGGATTGTCTCACACATTTCACCTTGATTTTATGGAGTTACCAAGTTTTTTCCTGGGGCTCCTGAGCTATCATTCCTGTCATACATACAGGCTACAAGGCAAAGGGGTTTAATCAGTGTGGTCAAAAAGGCCGCAGGAAGCAATGAGGAAGAAAACCATGCATCCCACCCAGAATTTGGATTGGCACTCTTTTCCTGTAACTGGCAGATATCTGTGGGTCCTTTTGACAAAACAGATCTCATCTATTTCTTCTTAAGTCTACCTTCAGGATGRCGATCTAAGTCTCTCTTTCAGTTCAAATGGCAGCGGCCTACGTCATAGTCCCACATAGCTGACATCAAATATTTTGACCTTGATCTCAAGATAAGCCTACAAAATACCTCACTCGAAGAAACTTGCTATTGATATACATTCTTTAGCAGCACTRTTAATTCAATCATCCATTCATTCAGACGATTTCAGCAAAGTGATAGCCGCCAACCTGAGCTAAATTTCCTGTTGCCTTTACCTTAGCCTGATTATCAAGGCAATAATAATATAGTTTAACCACAGGGTCACATCCAGCTTTGAAACAAACCTCYGCTTCCTTTTAGTGAAGAGTGTGCCTCACTTCCAGAGGAAGTAAAGGTATGAGCAAGAACCATTTCTATAAGATCTTTTCCTTTGTCATAGAAGTCAGAAGGGAGGACACTCAAGGATAATTAACATCACTAAGATGAGGACAGTTAAACGTCACTTAAAGACCACTAACACATTTCTCTGAAGCCTGAAAACAATAAGCAATACAGAAAACAGAGATTTAGATGCCTTAGACAGTGAGCCAACTGGACATAGACATGGAAAAAGGCAAATACTTATGTTGGTTTGTAAATAGCACTAATATCTCCTTCTTATATATGGTATATAGTTTATCATCAACCATATTTAACTGAAAATTAAATATATACAGAGAGGAGCTGATAGAGAAATTGAGTAATCATATAGAAAAAAAAGGAGATGGGCTTCTGTAAGCTTAGCAAAACAAAGGTTAAAAGGAGATTTAATAACTTGCTGTAACTATATCATAGAGGAAAAAAAAAAACAAGAGGAGAAGCGCTACTCAGGCTAAAGAACAATAACGGTGCAAGAAAAGATAAGAATTCATTTGGTCATAAGCACATTCAGAGTGGAAATCAGAAAAAAAGATTTCCAGTCACCACAAAAATGAGGTTGAGCAACTACTCTCTAAAAGGTATGGTGAAATGTATCTTGTTTTAAGAAAATACATGATTAATTTATTCAAAGGATAATGATCTGTCTGAATGTGATGAGAGGGAACAGCACTCAATGATCTATGTCATTTTGCTATGACAGTCAAAGCTAAAATAGCTGAATTCTACCTGGAAAATTGGATTGAACCTTACCACTATTGCAGTATTCCTTTAGGATGCAGAATAATCTATTCCGGGCACGATTTTCACAAATTCTTACCAAATGCTGCTTCTCCATTTTTTGAGACCTGCCTGGTTCTAATCTGCAGATTTGAGAAGCTGCAACAGAAGTCATCAGGAGCTGGCCTTTGAACACACAGAGCATGCKCCCGCGCCAACCACTCCAAAAGCACAGGCTCGAATTACGCCAAGGAGGATAACCAACGTACACGGCTGCATGTAGCTTTGTGCCTGTGCTTTGGAGTTGCTACARTGCAGATAAGCCCTGACACTACAAAAATTAACAAACAAAAAACACTTCATGATGCTAAAACATTTTCATTGCACTGAAAGTTGATGGTCAGAAGAAAAGTTGACAGAAAAAGCAAACAAACAAAAACAGGGACTGTTGTTGTGAGGTCACACTGTGAACAGCATGCAGTCAATCAGGCTCGCGTCTGCACTTACTCAGTRTGCAGTGTTCCTAGTGGAATAGAGGGCGGGAAAAAAAAAGCCCACCCATAGACTACTGAATTTCTACTCTTGCAACATGCACAACTATTCAGTGCACTGAACAAGGTAGAAACCAGCACGGGAGGGAGCAGTAGGCTATTATGTAATTAAAGACTATATTATGATGATCATTAAATACTAACATAAATGAGCTGGCTGCTGTTACTACGCAGGACTGAATACAAATTATTTTTCTTTTCAAATTCTTCCTCGAACAGAGGAAAGAGTGGGAAACACAAGCCCCACTCTTCTGTATTCCACAAGGCTGTGCTTTCACTTAGTAGCTCTTACACTTTCTTCTGTTTAGCTGTCCTTGGATATCTTATCTTTCTCTTTTTGAGAAATAATGCCTCCAAGAGATGTAGCTAATAAAGTTTATCTTGTAATTGTGTGTGCTCAGCATTGAAGCAGGGTTAAAAAAGGGGGTCAGAATACTGTGTGAACACTGTTCACTCACAGAAAGATCGGTGAAGCAGTATCATTTATTCTCTTTAACCTTTACAAAAAAATAAAAAAATAGAAATAAATCTATATAAAAGCCATTTTCGCTCCATGAAATTCAAACAGCTTTTAGTTACCACCTGGGTTGTTTGCAGACTGGACAAAATGTGTATGCTTTTTTTATTTATTTATCAATTTAATTCTTTGAGAGCTAGCTTACATGTCTGAGTATATGCTACATTTATGTCAAGAAAGTGAGAAACATTTTTCAGGGAGATCTTTATTTACCACAGYCAATGGTGGGACATTGACCCACTTGGGATGTGTGGGGGAAGATTTCATACATGAAGGACCTGCATCGAGAGAGAAGGATATTCATTTTTCATTTGTTCAATTGGAATATGTCATCTCACTGTTTTGCTTGACTTAAATTTGCCTTAAATAAAGCAGCAATTCTACCCTGAAGGGGGGCTACTTTGATCAGTTTTCTGATCTATTTCCTGTATTTATTTACTCTTTGTATAGTGAATTAGCCAAACCAAAGCTTTTTGCAAGGAAAAGTTATTCTGTCATAGAAATTGTCAAAGTTTTCATTAAAAATCATTTTTTTCAAGTATTTAGGTAGTTCAGAAGAACCAGAGGTAGAGAAAAATAAATAAATAAATAAATGGAGAAAGAACACAGAAAAAAGCATGCAGGCTAACTTAAGCCAGAAAAAAAAMCCAAAAAAACAAACTAACAACTCTTCTAAGTCTACCAAAAAGGTAAAGGGCACAAAGGCCTCCTTCCCTTAAGTAAACTGCAAAAAAAATAGACAGGTATCTTGCAGAGGTGGGGGTAGTGGATGGAGGGAAAATGGAACAGTAAAGAAACACTTGATTGTGAATAGTTGAATGGATAGCAATTAGTACAGTATCTTTTTCAAGATACTTTTGGAGAGGTATCTGTTCTTTGGATGTTGGTACTGCACCATAATTGAGAGCACAAAGGAAAACTGTTAGCATCCTTTATTTATTTTAATCTCTGTATTAAAACCAGCAAAAAAATGAAGACTAAAAATGCTTCCACTGTCTCCACAGAAGAGATGAGCTAAGTAGTGAAGAGTAGGGCATTCCAAGGGAAAGGAATAAGCTGAGGTCTAGACCTCAGGATCTTTCACATAGGTTGCTTCTGATTATAGTTTGTATTTCTTTCCCTTTAGTGCAAGGGTAAAAGGCAGTGTGAGCAGCAATGAGAAGCAGACCAGCTCGAACAGTCATTTATCAGCCATAAGGCAGGTTGTGAGCTAGCAATTAAGTTCATCCCACTAGTTTATATGTCTCATAACATGGGAAAATTAAACCTTGGTTCTTATCTTTCACTCCTCTATCTTTGCCTACTCATTTGTCTTGTATCTTACTCTTGAGATTTTTTTTTCTTTTGCAATCCCAGGTATTCTTTTCACTGTATCTGTTCCAGACCATAAAGATCTCTGTACAACAAATGGACAAATCTGTCCATCCAGTAATCACCACTACTGCCTGGTGAGCTGAGGTAATATATCTTTATAGTAGATGGATTTGTCATCTGATACTGTAACAGTGTAAGAGCAGCAGAGGCAGCAAACCTGCAGGCACATGGAACAGTAGCAGGACCTAAATTAAAATGAAGAAGTAAAATTGCAACAATAGGGAGGATATTAGGGGGGAAAAAAAAAGGTTAGACAGCAAGTAAGCAACTATAAYCCCTAACTTGTTGTGTCTGTAGCTCAGCTGACCCACATATTTTGGTCTCACTCACAACACCTTAGTTCAGGCTTGAAATGAGCTGAAAACCAAGACAAGCTGGCAGTGTAACACACTTGCTCCCCCTGTCCACAATTTGGTGGCTAGAGTAGTTACTCGTTTCTACTTACAGGAGTTTAAGTATTGCAAAAAACATTCAGAGACTCAATCATTTTCAGTGTTCACAAATGTCAAGTGTTTAGCTGATGTTCCCAACCACTACAACTCTGGCTAGTTAGCYGTGGTTTGGTTTCACACCACTTTTATTACAACCAAGCAGTTCTGCAGATGATGCAACCCAAATGGAACACTATATTGTTGTCACCTCCTGCATTGCCCATGCCTTACAGGCTGGTAAGAGCACTTGCTTTTAAAGATGACCTGTTTCTGACGCATGGCAATTTCAAAGGAGTTTTGCAATTAAMCATTGCTCTAGTTCTTTGAAGCACAGCAGCAGCCAGTAAGTCTAAATAAAAAGAAGAAAAACAAAGAGGTGGGGGTAAGAAAAGAAAAAGAGAGGAAGGCATCCAGCATATAAAATGCTATGCAATTCCCAGAACAATAGAAGTGCATCTAAACCCAAAGCTATRTAGCAAGAAAGGGCAGTTTGTTTGCCACAGTTACTCAACAGGTCAGCGGCCGAGCCAGGAAAAGAGAAAGGTTGATATAGTAAGCTGTTTTGCCTCAAGTTAGGAAGCCAGTTAAACAGTCCTTAAATCTCATCTGAAAATCCAGACTCGCCATATGTTTTAAGGGGGGCGATACACACTGCAGGATGCACAGCATGATTTGACTCCACGCCATGCGAGTTTTCCTCAGTGAACGCTCGGTAAGCTACAGCAACAGTGGCCCAGACAAGAGGAAATGCATCCTCCTGTCTTTGGGGGGCCGTTAGGTCAGACTGGCRGACAAGCCATTTTATCAGCCACATAAATTACTTGACAGGAACCTCTTTAGATAGCCATGTCCCAAAAAGGAAACAGTAACAACAGCTCCAATTAACTGAAGCCCTGTTAATAAGTTTATTGATCTTTGATGTCTTTAGAAATAGACTAGAAACAATTTTACCTTGTAGGACTATTAAGAGGACTATCCCACTAAAATATTCTTTGTATGAGGTAAATATTGATTTTATTAGACAGATAGACACATAACTAYACAGGTGATTTTATCATCACCATTATCATACTTTCCTCCTTTTGCTCTTGTGGAGAGAAAAGAAAAGAAAAAAAAAAACCCAAACACATGAAAACCAAGTGTTACAACCTGTAAATAGAACTTGYTCTCTTTGAAAGCTCTAGAGCTCACAAACATCATCTCTCCAATTTGCCAAGTTGTACAAGGTGGGGAGGACATGAGGGAGTCAGCTTTATCACCTAGAGTTGACACTGGTAAACCAYTCATTGCCTGAACTCCAATGCAACCCATGAATAGGAGGAAGCAGCCATGCTGTCAATTCACATTAAAAAAAAAAAGCTGTTTTATTTTGAACTGGCTTATGCTGTTAGACGACTTGTCAGTTAGAACAGGGCACAATCTTTGGGGACTTTACCRTAGGATACACAAAGTTCGTTACCATGGCTGAGAAATAGCCTAATGGAAGCAGAGAACTCAAAGCAGAAGACCAAATTCACATGTTCTGCTCCTGAAACTCTGACTATAGAGCTCTGASAGGATTGAGTGACTAAGTCCCCATGAGTTAACCTATCTTGTCTGAGCCCCAGTATGTGCTTGTATGAGTACTCCTACCTGTGGCAAAAGTGGAATAAATTTTATTAGTTAATCCTCAATGTAGTAGTGTCTGTTACCATCARCTAACACAAACTAACTTAATAAGTCACAGAAACTCAATAACGTCAGACCTTAAGCACTGGCCTTGGCTTCTGCTTCAAACATAAAGTGAATTTCACATGCAGATTCCCAAGCTCACAGGGTAAAGCTAGCAGTTAATCCTCTCGCCCAACTGCTTGAGTAGGGTGGGCAGCTGTATGAAAGGCTTTCAACTCTACTGCTTATTGTACCCGACTAACGCAAATTTTACTTTCTGTATATGGTACAATTAGAAAAATTACAACAGAAATCCCAATAATAGAGATAAATTCTCATTTTCCTTAAAAGACCAATAAATAAGCTTTGTCCTTTTTTTTTTTAGATGCTTTGAAACTCACAAAATAAACAAACCGCACAGTATCTTACTGCTCAATACTACTGCTCTGGCAAGAAACTTCTTGTTCTTCCATTATCAAGTCACTAAGATATCTAGCACTCAACAGGAGAGATGAGAAAACCACTGCAGAAGAAATAAGCAAAAGGTCCTACTTTATTTGAAATGCTTGGGGAGGGAAAAAAGATCATTGGCCTATATCCAGTATCAAAATGTATTGTAAAATATATTGAAATATTTTCCACAGAGCAYCCACTATATTCAGGTACTGAAGGATATCACTAACAAACAATAAAGAAAATAGAAAATAGCCAAAAGAGCTACTGAGCTATATAAAAGAGCACGAGAATAATTTYCTATAATAGTTACTTGCTAATGATAGCTTTGAGGTGATAAAACACCAAAACTGAAAAAAATCAGTRCCAGATTGCACTCTGGAATAACACAATCATACTTCCTCTGCCTAGATAACTAAAACAATCACACCATTTACGATAGCAGCGATATCAACAACCTTATGTCCCTAAGTAAGTATTCACAGTAGTCAGAAATAGTTCATTTATTCCACTTTCAAAAAGGTTGAAAATATATTCAAGGTACATATCTACTCTTGGTATTACCTATGAAAGAAACAGAATGCAGTAGTTTACATGATTTCAAAAGATACCACACCTCATCATTGCACAACTSTATGATAATCAAATCTGTGTCAATCTTTGGAATTCACAAGGCTAGGCAGCTACTGGCCTCCCTATCTCGCAGGAACTATATGTGCATAAAAGAATCACAGCTTTCATTTATTTTTTAGAAAGTTTCTATCCCTTTTTCTTTCAGAGATAACCTTGAAAATGTAGAAGGAAACAAAATGATAGACAGATTGCTAAGTTTGAAAGGATTGAGAACTGTTTAGTTTCAGCAGAAGACTGGGAACAAGTAACCTAAAAAAAATTATGCAGCTTTCTAATAATTCAATTAAATTTTAGGTAGATCAAAAAAAAATCTAGTCATAAAAACACCCTCTTCCTGTCCAGATTACCTACAAATGCCCTTAGCTGGCTAAATGCCAACAGCAACATCTGTAACTATCTGGCGACTGAGCAGCCTGTGTTTTATAAGGATAAAAGTGCACAGCAATCTCATTATTTTGTCCAGAGAGGAGCAGACAAGAAGCTGTCTTACAGGTCCATCCAGATCTCAATTACTAGGCTAATTCTTATGGCTCATCTCCCATCTCCTTGAAGAATTGCTCTATTTTCTCAACATCATCCTGCCAGAGAAATATTTCTCTTTCGTCTTCATATTTATATATCATGGAGGAAAAGRGGGAAGAGTGACAGAGACCTATCTTCAAGTATATAAAGTGATGTTATAAAAAGAACAGGAATCAATTATTCCCCTTAATTAATGAGGACAGAAGAGGAAGTAATGAACTTAAGCTGCATCAGGGGAAAGTTAGGTCAAATACAGCTACTGTGTGAAGTTTCATACAGCAAGAAGAGGAGTTAAGCAAATGAACCAAMTGTCAAGGGAAGTTAAAAAGTCCTCATCAGTGGGACATAGCCAAGGTTAGAAACCTCGCTTGAGGATGACTGAGGAATAATGGAGCCGTTCCTATTCCCTCACTGGACMAATGGGCAAGAGGTTAAATTCAAACCCTCTTGGAACATTAACAGTTCTCCTTTTCTGCTTTGTTTTYCTTTCCTCCTTAATACCATCTTTAAAGGCACAGTTTCAAGAAACAAATACAGAGAGACAAGCAACTCCAATATATTCCTTTGTAAAATAAATAAAGGATATTTAATTCCCTTCCTCCTTTTTGATATAAATAAGCAGATTTGTTTTCTAGTTCCTTTATACTAGGTAGCAAAACCTTAAAAGGCAAGTTCTTGTTCTCAATTGTTTTGGTTTTGCAGGGGAAAGATCAGCCATTCTTTTTATTATTACTATTTTTCCTTTTTTTAATTCATGAGAAGAATAGAGAAAAACAAAGTAAATCTGATGGGGGAAAAAAGTATAAGCACTTTTTTTTTAGTTTCTGTGAGGAATTCTAAGGAGTTCTCATCTCTGTTGTTTCACACTTAAAAAGAAACTAGGGGAAAATAAAAGATTAAAAACTTCAAGCACAAGAAGAAAAATTCTGAGAAAGAGTATAACAAGAAGAAATAATTTCTTTTAATTTTAGGTATTCTATTTGCATATATTCCACCATTCTTCATTTACATATTTTGATAGAGAGGGGCATTTTAATTGTTTTAGTACTTTAAAAATGAGAAAAGAATCATTCCCACAAGTGATAAAGAACAATTAAGAACTAAAGAATTTAAAGTCTTCTCCCCTAACTTATGCACATACAGAGGATTTATTTATATACATATATATATAAAACTATAAAGATAAGTTGTAAAGATAGGTTGAAATAGCCTATTTTGGAGACAAACAACTGTCAAAATAAAAGTGAATGTCTTTAATCAGAATGCTATGCTGGCATTTTAAAGATGTCAAACACATTTCAACATTTTGCAGTATGCAAGGCTCAGAACAAATAGAGCTTGTGCTGAAATTTCTAAATTTCCAGTTGAACTAGCACCTTGGTCACAATATGTCTTATATTAAGATAAATGTCTAAAATATTTTTATGGTTTATGTAATGGAGATCCCTTCCTCTTTCCTGTGCCTACAAATGCAATCTAGGCAAACACTAGCAGCTCTGAAATTTCTGAAGTTAAATAAGATAAATTTCAATTTTATTCAAGTTYCAAATGAGTTTTTGACATCACGACTCTAAACCTTGCACACATTTGCACTGAGCAAGTGAKTTGTTCTACAGAGCTTATTTTCTAAGCAGACAGGACGAACTGGTCMATAACAACAAAGTACAGACTGATGACATGATTTAACAAAAAAATCAAAGTGACAACGACAATAACACAACTTGTCCTCAAGTCTATGTTTTCTGACTTACACCAAATCAAGCAACATAACAAAGACTCATGTATGCTTCCTTCCATTCCAAAATCTGCAGGTCTAAATGCAAAGTACCTACTAAATATATCCCTAGGGTTAACCTACAGARCAATATACAGCCGTAATTGCTGCATAAGCAGTTATTTCCCATTTAGCTTTAAGAGCAAAGAGCAGCAAAAGGGAAGAAATCCACAGACCATCAGATTTACCTATACTAATTCCACCCACAGAGAAGCACTACTATATTTCTGACTGCTCTTGTTACCGATGCCATGTAGGTTAGGCTCTCCAGCCCTCCACCCACGAGGGCATTAAACCTTCATTTGCAGCATAGATACATTCACACAGATAGGACTGTTTCTTACCTCATTTGGCAGAATATTACAAAGGCTGAAAGAGAATAGGATTCTGTCAGTCTCCACAGCCTCACTGCTGGAGGAGTAGGTTAACACCACACTATGTGCACAATTGTCAAAAATAAAGTTCAAGAGAGGTGGACAGAGGATGATCTGACTTTGAATATAAATTTCCACTCACTTCATCACAATAACTTGCTCGCAGAATATCTTGCATTCAGCAAGATACAAACAGAAAACATCAAGTACCAATACCAAAGCCGGTATGACCAAACCATAAACTGATGAACATTATTTGTCTAAAGGCCCGAAGATGATATACATGATTAGTACTCTGCCTGTAGTAAAAGCTATGCTGTTAAATAACCCATTTTTATGCTCAGATACTACATAAGGAGTAAGAAATTTTATGATCTTGGGTGACAGTTCTTCTCTTCTCCTAGTATTGTAAAAATCTATGTCCAAATCTATTATATCAAAGGAGTCACAATCACAAAGATTTCTTTTAAGTTTGAGAAGTTAACAGGAAACCAACTCCCCAGATTCYCAAAGTGCATTTGAGAAACCAACAWCCAMATCACTAAACATTTTTACCATGTCRTTGTGTTCAGACCAGCTATTTCATTACCTTTCATTTTACATATGACCCTCAGATCAACTTATCTTGTTGGAATAAAGCATTGTGTGCAAACTCTAAATGTTTTTTTTTTTCAGCCCCATTTGCCTTAAGATTAGTTCAAGTTTTCTTCCAGAAATTCTCACTATTCTTTATATCTTTCTAAAAATAAAATATCCCAGCTCATTCCAAATAATTCCTTTAAATATTCTTTTAGCTATAGCATTCACAGAAGCTGCCATATAAAAATGAAATTAATAAAGAGATACTTGTGAGCTGTTTGTCTTGTATTACAAAACAATCTCCAGCAATGTTTGACATAATAAACATTCACCAGAAACACAATTTAACACCATTTAGTCTGCTTCAGATCTAAAATTCTTGATACTCCTCCTCCTCARCTTAATGTGAAGTTATTTTCTTTTCAGCTCATGGACATTCTCTCTGGTTGAGAGAATGAGCAGAACATGCTTGAGCTTGGTTGAGCAGAATGCTCAACATGGTTGAGCAGAAATGCTTAAAAAGCCACTACTCAGGCAATAGCAGTAGAAAGAAAAGGTCACCTTGGGAGTATTTTTTTATTTGGCTGTTATTGGAATGGAAACATTTTTTATTTGGCTGTTATTGGAATGGAAGCTTAAACTTTTGTGTTCTTGAGGTAAAAACTTTGTTTCATGAAAGAAGGCTAAAAACCTCATCTATATCAGGACTCCTGGAGTTGGACAATTTTAGCATTTCAGTCTCATCTTTCTCATGATACTTTGACTGATGATCTAATCATAAGTACTGACAATACAAAATTCAGTAAAAGGATTCCTCCATCAGACAGAGACTTTCCCTGTTAACCTCCCAGMTTCTGAGATTAGAAACTGAGTATATGAGTCCAAGAGTCCTGATAAGATTCCTCGTGAGAGGAGGACTTTTCCATCATTCACACTAACATTAGAAAACAAAACGAGCTTCACCAAATACAAATTGCAAGGCCAATCAGAAGCCCTGAAGTGAAAGCTCTCTGCAGTCAAGAAAGGGACCAGAAGCATGACACCWTGCCTCTAGTGACATCATGTAATGTAATTAACGAGGAGAACGGCAAAAAGTTTAGAAAAGAAAAAAGAATAGAAAAATTTAAAGTAAATCTGGGAAGGAGAGAAAGATAGGCAAAAGAGGGAAGATGGATGGGATAAGAGGGAAGACAGAGGTGGAAGGAGATTCTCTAGACTGAAATGATGCAGCACAGGGTTGAGAAATGTTGTAAGTCAGAGCATAGGGTAGACAAGAACCGASAGGAGAAATAACTGGAGAAAATCCATGCTGACAGCAACAGATCTCCCCGTCAGTCACAAAGSAGAAGCGCTACCCTGTGAAGAGCCAATTTATGCATCAAGACGTGTCAGAAGTGCCTGGTGGGATCAAATTACCCAAAAGAGTTTGAAAATAAAGGTGAAGGGATGAGCAGGCTGTACTGTCCCAGTGATCTTGTACACTCTGTACTGCCACAGAGGAAACCTAAATCTATTCCTATRTCAGTTCTTCCTTTTCTAGAACAAAAAGGGAGATATGCAAATGAAGAAAGGGATCACTAATGGTCTGAAAACAGAAGTTGCATATCTGTGCAAATTATAAAGAGCAGTACAAAGCCATCAAGAAGCTGGGAGTTTTTATTTTCTCCTCAGTGCATCCATGCTGAAAAACATTACAGAGAAGTAGATTCTAGGGTCTAACTGATCTGGAATCATAAAACGTCTAGAAAGTTTAAYATCTTCCCTCTGGTATCAGTGCATCTGTAAATGTACAAATTAAATTGTAAGGCTCTTCAATTACTATAATTTTAAAATTAATTTACAATATGCTTCTATGTGATATCAAAAATGGGTGGTCATTGTGATTATTGTGATACCAAAAGAGATTCAACTCCCACTTTTGGACAGCATGAGTTATCAATCTTTTCTGAAGAAAAATCTAAAAGCCTACTTCAATGAAAATATTTCCAGTCCTAAGCATGGTAGATGCTCCAACTTTTATTCCAAGATTCTATGTGAAGCCATGCAGCACCCTGCAGAYGCACCCAGTTTGTTTTGAGATATCCAGACTGGTTACCATGGAAGGTTTGGATGGTGCCAGTTGGCCTTGCCAGGGGAGAGAGGATTTATTCCAAGGTAAGATACTGTGTAAACCCAGCTACAACATTTCCACCACTTGCCTGGACTTATTCAAAGCTAACTAAGCTTGTCTATCTCTTCATAACACCGCACTTAAAGCAAGCAGAGAATTAGTCTGACTGAAGAAGAGGGG
>PTEX01000038.1:591882-867188 GCA_003342815.1 Eudromia elegans | reverse complement strand
AGGAAAAAAAAAGAAAAAAAAAAAAGAAAAAAGAAAAATCTATGAAGTTTTCCAAAGGAGACAGCATGAAATGTTCACATTTGAACTTGCTGCTTTATATATTTCATTTGAACTTGCTGCTTTATATATTTATATAGAATTCAAGGAAATTTCCATTTGAAAATCCCAATTTGAAAGCTTATTTTCAAGCATATATTGCAGAAGAATGATAACTGGCTCTTTTCAACCAATATAGCAGAAGCTACTTCTATATAGAACTGCAATATATATTATTGTATCTAATAGATGTCTTCCTAGTTTCTCTTCAAATATGGAAAATAATTGGTTCAACCTACTGTTTTAAGGCTGTCATATGTGCAAACTCCTGTTTGCATTTCATGCTGCTGCTGCTGCCTTAACAGGCTCTACAATATATCCCATCATATAGCTTTCTTTCCTAAACTTATGTAAACAAAATCAAACACAACAAACAAACAAAAAAAMCAAGCTCCTWAATAGTTACAAGTGTTGTTTCTATTGGAATTAAAACCATTTATTGCAAAAGAAACAGGTAATTAGTTTCAAAAGAAGCTAAAAACACCCCACATTTTTCAAACCATAAATTAACTTTAGCATCGTTCCTCCTCTACTCAAGACCATAATGAGCACACGTTTTCTCACATGCAGTCCTGCCATTTAAAACACAGTTGCTAGCTTACTAAAAACAGCAGTCAACATTTCTCAGCAGTTTCAAAACCTGTGATACTAAATGTTCAAACATTTCAGGTTTTCTGGATCGTATGTTTGTTTGGGTTTGGTTTTTTCCCTCCACTTTAGCAAGCTTAGATCATAACTTTCTGGCTTTGATTCTCTCTGCTTTTGCTTTCTGAGACAATTTCTGAAAACTACAAGTAAAATTCCTAGTAAAATGATATTCAGTCTTTTGTAGAGAACATGTTGTCTGTCTTGCTTTCAGTGGARTTATTATAAACTATAAATCTGTGCTGAAAAGCAAAAGCATGGGGAGAAAAAAAAAAAAAAAAAAAAAGAGACATCTGAGATCCCAAACACTGATCAAACCTACTTTCAGCCTAGGTGTACGACTATGGCTTTAAAATTCACAATTTGTTGCAAGAATGACATAAAATATTTAAAGTGCACTTATACTACCATCAAATCAGAGAAGAGCAACAAAGCACTTTATCAGGCAACATCACCCCAGCTAATATATTTTCCCTCTGATTTTATAGACATATTTTGAATCACTCAATAGATGGAGAAACAGTGACGGAAAGTGCTGTCATTCTGCCAAAAGCACATACAGAACAAGACAAGTGAGAGCAATTAAATTYCTGATCAGGATAATAAGTTAACTGAAAAGCTGGAGACCATAATCAGCTGCAACATTTGAGTACTCTAAAATATTAGAAGGACTGCACTCTATAAAGTATCATACCCAGCTTGTCCCTCAATGGTACCTCACCTGAAGATGCATAGATGTTTCCTAGTGCTCCACTGCAGATGGAATATCTTCTAMTGACTGAGATTAGGAAAAATAGAAATGCCAGAGACATCATTAAGAACTGCTTGCATTTGCATTCGGGATCACATGGAAACAACTCCAGAATACAGGGCTCCATCACTCTTACTAGCTTCCTTTGGCAGGGAAATGCCTTTATAACTAAGGCATCTGATTTAATCAAACAAAAAAAGTAACTTGACACTTCAAGTAATCCCTTCTCCAAGTTGCACACAGAGTAGACACGACCTTACCCTCCTCACAGCATACAGCATTTATATTTTGTCAYGAGGAATGCAAGGTAACATGTACTTTATTCAACCTGAACACCACATCATACCCCCTAACAACTCTCAAGTTCAGCACACACAGAAAACCGATCCTTGAGAATTAAAAAGCACCTGTTTACTTACATTCTAGCTTGACACAGACCTTTCTGCTTAACAAAATTGGCTAAGTGCTTTTCTCTTCAGCTGCGTGAGGGAAAGCACGGCTACTTGCTAGTGCATTAGATTTAACAGTTTTATCACAGCCCTTTCAAGACAAAATAATTTAGGGTTATATTCACCTCACTTTAATTTAGCAATCTAAATGACATGTGCATGCAGTCTAAGCTAGACTTTTGGTTCCCTCTACAAGTCAGTGAAGGAGAGGCTTAGCTGAAACCACCGCTTCACAACGGGGGTAGATTTTGTGCCCGCAAGCAGCCAGGTAGTGCAGTTCAGCTGTGCTAAGTGAGGAGTTGCCTTGCCAGGTGTCAGACTGTACTAACCAAGGTGCCCAGCCTCTTGGGTCTCTACCTCTGGTTTCATGCCACTTTAAAGGACCACTCCCTCCTGCACAGGAGCACTGCACCATGGAGAGAGCCAGGAGTGTGAGCTTCAGAGCGTGTGGGTTGCTGGCAGGAGATCTAACCAGACTTACCGCTGGGGGAAAGGAGGCCTCCCTTGCTCTGATGTACTGTGGGGACCAGCTTTTCCACTTGAAGAGCATTTTGGGAGGGGGGAAAGCTTGGATATTTTCACTTCATGAAAACAGCTCATTCAAGGCTGTGTGGACATAACTTCCACCCGTTCTTGCTAGAAAGGTTGTTTCATTTTTTTTTTTTTTTCTTCTACACATATGTACTGCACTTCAAACTGCAGTGGAAGGTAGCATCTCACTACATTTTTCATCCTAATAGTGTGTGACAAATGCACTAATCTTGCCTTCTGAGTAACAAGGCTTATTCCAAATTTTTTTAAAATACTGTCACTACAATTTACATTTAACAGTATCTTTCTTGGCTAGCACCAYGGAAATACTGCAAGGAAAATTCAGGAGCATTAATTTGACTAAAAGCATGCATTTGCTTTGACAGCATTCACAAGGGTCATTGTTTGCTTGCCATGAATATTCATTCCGTTCTTCTATTTCTTTGCAAAGTTCCTCATAGGAAAACTATACCTGTACCAACAGATAGGAAGGTTGACGAAAGAACATTTCACATGACCAGGGAGGCTCTCATGTCCTCCCTTCTTTCAAGAGATTCAGTGATCCGATCTACAAACTATCCCATATGACAGAAAAATAAACAGCAAATAGTTACATAATCTTGCAGGGGAAAATAGAATAGTAATTCCTTTATACAGTAGCTTTTATCCATTTTTTCTGAAAAGGCTTTAAAATACATTTCTATTCTACTTTAGTTAAACACAAATTATTGCACTCGGTATGGGAGAAATTAGATGTATTCCTCCYATATCTGCATCATAAAAAAGATTAGAGTATCTAATAGTCCCTTCTGGCCTGAAATCCTATGAATATAAAAAAAAAAGCTTCTGCACTATTCACATTTTCAGCAAATATACCAAATAACCCATAGAAAATACATTATTTTCTCCTCAGTCAGAACAGTTAAGAAAAAGCATTCAGGTTCCTTGAGTCCCACTGTATAAACTCTACTTGTATAACCATAATCTTCCAAAAAGAGAAAGAAAAAGTCTTAAAAAGACACTTACACAAAGCATTTGCCAAGCAATGTTGAATAATGAACAAATTAGTGGGGGAAAAACCTGTTTGTGGATAATTTATGAATAGAAAAGAAGAAAACATTGATCAAATAAATTATTCGCTGCAAATAGTTMATTCAGTTCTGGCTTCAACACACGTTACCAATTAAAACAAACAGAGCCCAATCCCACAGTAATTATTCAGGAAATACAATCTGGCTACTTGAAAGCAAGTCCAGATTGCTTAAACTGTTACTTTTCTTCATTTTGTCAAAATACCATTTTTCACTCTGAGTTCACTCTTCCCTGCTTATAATACCACTTAGCTTTTTTTTTTTTTTTTAATTTTCAGCAATTTTCTAAGTTTGTTAAAATCAGTATTTTCACAGCTACAACAGCCCTTAGTCAAAAAATTCTTGTTCTTCATTAGTACTTGTTTCTGAAGAAGGTCTCAGAGGATAATAATCTTGACACTATAGGTAAATCCACTTCCATCTTCTTGTTTAACCTTCTAGTTATTTTTTCCTAAAATGAGTACTTGTACATTTATATTCATATCCTGTAAATTAGGTCTGCCTGTTCTTTTCCACAGTTCAAGCATATACTTAATATTAGTTTTCATTTCATGATTTTTAGTGGAATAAAATCTAAATAATAATTTCTGCTGGATTTATTTCAGACTTCAGATTAATGATTGATTAATTCATGGCCTTGTGCTCTTTGTCTCAAGCCCTATTACATACATTCTGGAGCTCAGGCGTCCTCTCCACAACCATAGAGCACATATGATTTGCAGTCTACCTGTGTCAAGACATATGAACCATTTCACTTGTTACCTTTCCCCTGCTATGTGGAATGGCAAAAGAATCAATCTGGATTGGACTTGTGGGTATCGCCATATGAGCATCTCCAGCCTTAGATAATGGGACACATTTTCCCTCCCAGCCAAGAGGGACTCAGTAGTCCCTTTATAAGCTCACCCCACTGGATTTATATCTTTGATGCCAAAGTGTCACAGTATGGCTGCACAAATTCTTAGTCCTGCTTTAGGCCCCCAAACAAGTATTGCCCTAATTCAAGAATCAAAGACCTCTGTAAGGAAGGCTTTCCACACCTCTGTGAATGCCAGCTGATCKTCATAGGTCTCCCTAGAGATGTGCAGAAGTTTACTGACTTCATCCTGGAAGCTACTATTAGAATAAATGAAGTAAACTACCAAGAAGACAGTACTCCGGACACTTAAAGGATACTTGCTCAGTTGCAGTATGTCACTTCAGTTCCTTAAGGCAGCATCTATATTATGCTGGTAGCCCATGAATCACACTCAGCTCCTTTATTGTTCATGCAACTTACACATAAGTCCTCTGCTAGATGAGGTCTTGAACAAGCTCTGACTTTGCAACACAAGGCACAACTTTGTTCATACCATCACTCTGCCTTAGTAGTCAGCATGAACAGAATCAATTAATGATATTTATTCTTAAAACTTCAACAACCAAAGGCATATCTAGTTGGGGGGGTTTTTTTCTGTATATCCCTTGAGAAAGAATGAGATAGTAAATGTATGAGCTAATACTTTCTCTATTAAGAGAYCTACATCTCTTAGACCAAACCAGGAAGCCTGTTCCCTCATCAATACTGAAAGGCAGGATCTCGCATTTCTTAACTTCTTGCTGCATCAAAAGAGTAGCTTATATGGACATGCATCGTTGATTACAGGATATGATTTTATCAGCCATTTGGAAAGCTTGCCTATCTCCTCGCTCTATCATTGTGGAAGGATTAACGGAAGGTTTTGCAGCTGAGTAACATTTCCATGCATTCTCATGAATGTTTTATAAGTGCTTTTACTTCTCATATTCTGCCATCTGGGCTTCACAATCATGCTAGATTCACTTTCCCTCCCTTCATCTATATGTTTGTCTTTCCTCCTTTCCATCACGTGTGAAAAGCACTCTTTGTCAGGTAACAATCCTCTTGTGATACAATTACTTGCATCTTGGGTGAAGACTTTCTAGGAGGGTTATATTTGTGCATAGGATGGGTAGAAATACTTGCTTGGCACAGCGAGGGACACTGAATGAAATAGGTACATTTACTAGACAAATGATAAGGTACTTTCTGAGTTCATTCTAGTGCAAACAAATCAATGTTATGCTTGGACAAAAGCTGTAGCATTGTAGCCACTAAGATTGCAGTCGGGCTAACTGTTCTGCATAATTCTGTATCACTTCCTATATTTCAAGATCATTTACTTCATTGTAGTTACATTTGAAAATAAACCTTTAAAAGATTTCTTCTTCTGACTACATTTTAGTAAAAGCTTTCATACACATATATAAGAAATACTTAATAAAACTTGGAAAATAATTCTTTCTTTTGCTCCACTCACTAACAGAAAAATCAATATTCCGCACAGGGAATTGAAGATGATTATTATATTAGTGCTAAGAGCATTTTTTCCTTACACGACAAGTTGTTTGGGTTGAAGGCATTTTATTAAAGTCACAAAAAGAGATTAGATTCCTAATGTGCTGGTGAATAAGTAGATAATCAGAAGCAGAGAAGGCACAACTGCTTTCCTGTAGCAATGGTTACATCCAGCCAAACAGTGGAACACTTTCTCAAGTAGGCAAATGCAAAACCCTAACCAGAGTGGATTTTTTCCAGAGAAGATTTAAACCTACAACTGATCGAACATCTTAGCCACAGTTCATGCAATTTCATTAGCGTATGCAAAACTTAGGAGTTGATGTGACAACTCCCACGTTTAAGCCTGTGGTAGATTTTATCAATGATAGCACCATTTCCTAAACCAAATCCCAAGAAGGATAAAAAGGGAAGGATGGAAAGGAGGAGTTGGGCAGCAAGCAGAGGAGATATTCACACAAAACTCTTCTACTGTTCAGGGTTTCCAAAACAGAAATCCTGAAGGTGATTGTAGGGAGAAAAATGCTCAAGGCTGTACTTCCCCTTCAAAGAAAGTTAGGGCAAYGTCAAAACTGGCAACATCAAATTAAACCTGGTAGGTCAGTGCAACTGAATAGCTCTGTATCATAGCTACACAGATGAAACACAGATGCCTATGCTTAAAGCAGTGGAGGCAGTAAAGACAGTGGAGGAATGAGGAAAGTGGTCAGAAGAAATGGCCATGCAGATGAGTCGGGCAGAAGCACATCAAACAGACATGAGAGGACAAGGTGAAGAAACAGCAACAAGAGATATCTGTAATCAGTTTGCTCATGGATAAGGACATGGACAAGCACTTCGACAGCACAGGCAGAAAGGTCAGATCAGTGGATCTCAAAGCACACTGCCAACTCATTAATTAAGGCTGCTCCATACCCCTGGGAGCTAGCTACACTATAACTTGGTATTCAACACATGAATCGCTAAAGCGAGGCACAGAGTGCTCTACTGCCTTTGTTCAAGGTCACAGAGTTTGGAGAGAAAAAAAAAAACACCAAGCAGTCTATGTCCTCTGGTAGCTGCTCACAGCACCAGGCCGTCCTGTACTTTTGGGACATGGGAATTCACTTTGGAAGTCAAACTGCAATTGTGATCTCCTGAGTAGGTGTGGTTTTTTGGCTTTTTATTTTTTGGTTTTTTTGTTTTTTGTTTTTTTTTTTAAAGTATCAAAAACACTATTTGAATTTTTAGATCCAACAAATGTAACACAAAAAGGTATTTTTAAGCAGTTACTTGGGAAAAAAAAAAATCACTTTCCACATTTCACCAAACTGCAGGCAGAGGTAGGAGATGAATGGTCACTGGCATCATTTACAAGTAAGACAAATGTTAACATAATTAAGAGTCAAATCCTGTAAGATGCTCAGCACACTCATAGCCATTGATCTCAGAGGATCCATCTTTAACACTGCAAGAAAAACCTCTCATTTGTCCTATGTGAACCCACAAGGGATTTAATAGAATCAACGTCCTTTTTATAACAACAAGTTTTTATCATTTCCCAGTGTATGGTATGAGACAAACCCTTCATGTCACAAGGATGGGATATTAACTCATTATGAAGCAGCTTAACAACTCAGCCCTCGTATATCAGCAGATCCTTTCAAAGTCATAACCAAAGTCATAATCAAACACTCCTAATCCAATCAGACTTCAGAAACAAAGACTGTATGGCTGCAATGTACTCCAAGGACTAACCTGAACTCACAGGTTTGCATTTATTCTATAAAGCAACCTAAAATGACAGATACAACATAAAATAGGGTTATATATGATTTATCAGCATATAAATGGTTCAGCTGCAATCATCTGTTTTCTTCAAGTACAAGGTTGATTAATAGTTTCAGGGGAAAAAACAAGTCACATCTTATACAAAGATTTTCCTTTGCTAGAAATTAAATTCTCTGTAATGACCCCCTCTTCTCTTTATAGTTACTGTTAAGAGCTCTGCAAGTAACACAGTGTGATGTAGGAAACATCAGTTCTCTCTGGAGAACTCCTCGTGCCCCAAGGAGATCGGATTGTTTTTCTCTTTTCTTTTTTGAGAGGGGAGGTGGGTATTTTTTAAGCATGACAATTTATGCTTTAGCCAAATTCTTGGGATTTTTTTTCTTTTTTAAAACTCCCACCCCCTAACCTTGCAGCAATGCATATTTCTAATGTTTTTACATAAAGGAKCCACACTATTTTTTTAATTCTCCTCCCCCTGCCTCAGTCCATATAGTATTGCAGTAAGTTCCACAGACTAGTTAGGTAAACAAAAAGTTTCTCCTGACTGCTTTAAAATGTTGAGCCTTACAGTTTCAAGGTATGTCTAATTGCAGGGCTTTGTTGGTAGGAGCAGCTTTTAATTCATGTTTAAACAGGACATCCAGAAATAATATGTCTTCTTTACCATACATATTACCTGTGCTGAAGACTCATTTTCACTCCTCTTCAGAATAACTGTGTAGCATTARCAAAATCACAGAATTTAAATAAACTTTGGGGGAAGATTTCCAAAACCAACTTTCAGACCTCATCCCATSTCTAATTTTTCATAGGATTAAAAAGATGAATGCATTCATTTGTCCAAATATCTCCGGTCTGATGCTCAGTGTACTTTAGTAGAGCAGGTGAAAGGGAAGACAACAGATTTATTTCTATGTCTCCTGTGTTACATAAGAGTTCAGACTAAACAAGCAAAACAGAACCTCAAACTTGAAAATACCTGGATGTATGTTTTCTGGGCCTAACTAAGCTAACCACATCCAAGTAAACTTAGCAGTGCAYATAATCAGGCAAGCAACAATAACTTCTCAGGCATTATATATCTGGCATGATTTTCACATAAAATATGAAAGAATTTAAAAAATTAAGTAAATACGGCAGTTTTCTAATAAAGACTAGTATTTTACCATCTGCAGGTCCAGGAACCCATAGAAAATCATCCTAGATAAGCAAACCCAAAGCAAAATGTGAAAACAGACACAAAATTTCCCACATTTCTTATTTGGTAATCTTCCAARCACAGCTTCATAAGCTTTCTCAAAAGGCAATTTTTGAAGGTGTTCCTGTCTTCCTTCCTCCTGCACTGCAAACAGTTAAATGTTTACTTCAAACTAGGCACATTATGGTGCTTCACTAGTCCCAGAAAATACTTAAACATATGTCTGAAATTTAAGCACATGTTTAAATTCCTGTGCTGAATCAGGGTTTCTTTGAAAGCCTCTATGCAACATCAACAGATGGAATGAAGTGTTCTTCCCGTGACAAATTTGTTTTCTGCACTTGCCTTTTTCCTGTTCAAATATTTATTGCATAAGGTATAGGAAGCCATCCACCACACTCAGYGCTGGAAGACAGGCTATCCCATGTACCCAACTTGCTTCTATTTTCTCAAATCACTGTTCATTCTTCTCTTTAAACAGTTCTAATAGATTAATCAACCTGTCAGATTCACTTTAACATTTTGGCCAGGATACTTTTGAGCTTAATTCTTGCCTGAAATGTTTTCAAATTATCCCAAACAATGTGCAAAGTATTTTAAATCATTGCTGGTTTAGTTCTGTGCCTTCCATTGTGTTACAAATAATAGCCCATTAATCACTTCAATTGGGTTTGTATGTATAAGACTCAATTCTTTTTTCCCCTCCCCCAGTTTATTTGCAAACTGTTTTATCATTCATTAGCATGGAGTACAAAGACAGGTGTTTAAAAGTCTCTATGCTACAGGAGAACCCAACATTTCAACTTCTGATTTTGTCCTGAAATAGGAAGAAAAGGAAGAGGGAAGAAAATTTTACATGTTTCCATCATCCAAAGAGTCTGAAAATCATACCAAAACAGAGATTTCCATGTGGGAACCAGATTSCTCTTCCTCACATTCCTCCTGTTGGCCATATTCCTTGGCCGTGGAACATCTCTCAGCACATGCCAAGAACCACACAGGCAGGAAGCCCTGCCTGGGGACTGAGAGGGAGGAAGGAGGCATGGACCCCRCCTCTGTTCTCTGCCCATGAGGGAGAATAAAGACCAAAACAACTACTCCAGGTGGTGGTAGGTGCTAATTTGGACTCAAAGAAAACTGACAGCCCAGGAACCAAGCCACAAAACGTCTGTGGTATGAGATTTTTCATTTTGAATTTGTCCCATCTTTATTTTTTATTTACCAGCTTATGATGCTCTTGCTGTTGTATCTGGATGCACTACATTTATATTCAGTCTAACCTTGCTTTTACTCTCTCACCTTTCAATTCCAATTACATGCCAAATAAAGCCTGCATTGCATGAGAACACTGAAAGTGGCAGCTGAAAGACTGCTTTATTTTTTTCCTAAGGGGCATAAGGGTGAGGATACAGACCTTTGTGAATGTTTCCAAGAGATGAAACTGATCTTTACTAATGCAGTAGTTATAGCCAGGTCAGACGAGGCCACCAAGCCTCTAGAGGGGCAGGTGCTGGATGGCAGGGATTCTGCATGGAGACAGGGCAACACAAGCGTTGCCTTTGTGCTTCAGTAACTCCCAGTTTGATGCATATGCTGCTTAAGGCTGCCTGACTGCTTTGTAGGGATAATAATACACTTGCCTTTATCCCTTTCCAGAGGCATAGTCCAAGCACCCCATTCCAGCAGCTTTGCAATGTTCAATTTGGCCGTGTTGCTCAAAAGCACTAATCCACTGGACCATTTCCAAGAGCTGTCACAGGGATGCTGGGATGATCCTGCAGCCGGTGGTCAGCATGGAAACACGGGAGCGCTGGTGTGGTCTAGTTGGCCTCCAGCCAGCACACATGAAAGTGTTAGYGGGAGCGTTTGACATTCTGGGCAATGTCACTAGCAGTTACAGCCGCAGTTTGGCTGCTGCTTATAGGTCACTGGGACCTGTGAATACAAGAGGAGACACCAGTGAAATTAACTTCAACAACCACGCTGGCACTGCATCTAAGGGCTATCACCACTACTCAGCCAAGTTTGTTTAAGCCAGCTGAGGTGTTAACTGCAGCRTAGCTGGCCTCCATGAAGATTACTTCAGTCTCTGGTGGTCAAAGCCCACATCACCACATCTCTTATATCACCCTGGCTCAGGTTAGAAACAGCTCAGCCGTGTTTACACGAGGTTTAACAAAACCTCTGCCCTACACGGTGGACATACGTGCTTTACAAATGGTGCTCAACGTGTGACCCACCCAGCCATTTCATTTTATGCTGTGGATCCAAATTCCCATTGCTCTGGCCTAAAGGTTGGTCTCCAGTCTCCGCTTGGGCTTCACCACAAGACACGCTAATGCCTCGCAGAATAAAGGTAGAAGGTTCTCAGACTGGAAATGTTGATATTAATAGGTGCAAAAGAAAAATTTATGCCATATATTTTTCTTGTAGTTTGGCTAACACAGATACAGAATTATTTGCCTACATAGTATATCCCGTTACAGTCACATATACTCGATGCTAGACTTTGTTATTCATACTTGTAATGCAGATCACAACACTCCAAGTACCTCCCTTTATCCAATTTTACTTGCAAGAAGATAAAAGGAACTTATTATACCATAGGTGAAGTGCACTTGGTTTTGGCAAGAATATTCAGGAGGCTCAGCAAGATCCACAGGTTAAAGCACAGATTCCATAGGATTTTTGTGCTCTCTTTAATTACCTATCGAAGCTACGTCAATTAGCAACAGCTTGCCTAATCTGAATCTAGAAATCAGAGAATACAAAGATAAAGGCTGCAATCAATTAGTTGAAATGTATTCTGGATGGTTTCTTCATTTATACTATGTCTATACATTAGTAGCCTGCCAGTGTCACAAATCACTGACAAAGCTCTTGTGTCTACCCATGGAAAGTTACACTTTCTCATGACATAGCAATGAAGTAAATGAGGTCAAATGGATAATATTAGTCACTTCATTCTGTCATACTAGTTAACAGCAGAGTGTAGGATAAATTATGTGGAATTAATTATTTTTCTAATAACACATTGCATACAGAGCACTTACATACTTCAGGTTTTGGAAGGTTTGATTTTTCAGGGTATTCGTAAAAATAAAATGAGCCTTTAATAATTCATGCAGTTAGTGGTGCTTTCTTTTCAATCCAAACAAAAACGCACTGAAAGCGTTTCATGAGCAAATGCTAGTATTGTTAAAACAAACATAGTATTTATTCATTATGTGAATTACAATAGCTCTCAAAAACCCTACTGAAGTATTATAACACAGTTTTTGTTAGGAACTATACAAATAAAAGAAAAAAGTCATTCCTGTGACATAACTATATGCATGTGGGAGATAACATATTCTGTGGATAAGAAGAGAGTCAATTTTCACAGAGTATCTACAGTTAGATATTCAAACTGACTCTTATATGTTCACATCAGTTCAATGAAGGTTTGATCTGAAGCTAACCAGAAAGCTAGCAACTTAACAGAAGCAGAAWCTCCTCCTTTTCTGGTGCTAATGCAAGTTTCCTCTTCAAAATACAGCTCTAGGATGTCTTACAGAGGCATCCAGGTCAGAAGATTAACTCTGTAGGGTTTTCTAAATCCYAGAATAACCCAGAGTTAAGCCATGAGAAAGTACTAAAATGACATCTGCAGACAGTCTAAGAAAAGACTTCTTGGAACAACAACAGCTGCAAAAATCTCCTTTTCARCAGCCTTCTAACCACATTAGCGAACAAGGGCAAAACCTTCATTCCTCCCTCAAGCACATAAAGGAACCTCAAAAAACGTCAGATGATGGGGAAAAAAGATGCCATGGAAAGATCAGATGCCATTTGACACACCTCAGCATACTCTGGTTTAATGCACATTGAACAAATAGAGTCAGCAAACCTGGTGACAGTAATCCAGAAGAGAGAGCGTGCAAATTACTACTAGGTCTATTTTTAGTGGTGGACATTATCAGATGTCCAACGTTAACAAGAGTAACTGGCACTCTTCTATTAGCTACAAGAGTTRCTTTATTTGTCTACATTCAATTTTTGTTTTTCTACATTCTGTCATGTAAATTCACTCCTCTGTACTGCCAGTGCTGAACAGAATTTGCTGTTTTATCTTCCCGCCTTTTACAAGTAAATCCACYTTTTAATCCCTTAGCAGTTTAATCCATAATGGCACTTGGTGGCTGCATCAAATTCCAACCCAGAAAATGATTTTCAAAGATATCTAGAAAATGGGGGGGGAAAAAAAAGAAAAAAAAAGTCATACTCTAGTTAAGGCCTCCTCTGGACATAAAAGCTGAATACTCATAGCAGTTGCATAAGACACCGACATTAATTAACTCTAATTATTTTTGCTTTCTATTTAACAGATTCTGCTGACTCATAATTCAAAAGTTTTAGAAGTCGTAACAGGTATCTGTGTAGATCTTCAAGCAACATCACATTTTCAAAATTCTCTCCCTTACAGCTTTAGAAATGGAAGTTTAGGCGKTTTAGTTTAGGCCTTTTTAGAAGTGTGTATATGATGCTTACATCACCAAGCAATAAACACTGAATCAAATCTCTATCTATAACTTCTCTAGTTTGAGATAAAAAAGATAGCACAATGAATTGAGACGTTATATGAACACAATTTGAAGTATTTTTATATGCCATTTTAGGTGTTTAGCACCACATTTTTCACTTGCTAAGCAAAAGAACATCAGCCTCTGTCAATACYGATTATTTTAGCTTTAAATTTTGATAAGCCAAAATACAGTAACAAAATASAGGAAGTCAAGTCTACACAAAATTCTCTAAAAAAAACCCCCACCTTTACTAATATTTATTGAAATTTTGGTCACTCCTCCCAACATAAGTTTCACTCTTTAGGCTTTATTTTATAAATTGAAATAGAAGAGGAGAAACTTGACATAACAGTAATAATGGAAAAAAAAGAAAAAGAAAAAAACCACTTTGAAGCAAATTACATAAGAACTTTAATAAATTGTCTAAGTTTGTCTAAAGTGAAAAAGAAAAGAGAGCAAAAAGAAAAGAAGATAAAGATGYATAAGGTCCAAACTTCAATGAAGAYAGAAATATAACAGTGTAATAAATGCAGAAGCATAATACTGATGATCTGTTTTGTGTATCTGTTAGCCCCATAGGGAACCTCTTCGGGGAAGAGATAACAAGAACATGGGTAACCTTAAGCATTGACATTCCCAGTCAGCCAAATATCTTTATTTAGAGGATTTTAAACTCACACCAAACATTAACAAGTTATAAGGTATAAGGTATTTTCAATAGCTTGTACAATTGTCAGAATACTAGTTCAACTGAACTGCTAAGGTGCAAATAATTTTAACTTGAAAGGATTTAACTCTGTTTCTTTTTGAAAACCATCAGTTCTGTTGCATCTGGGATTGTTCAGTACTTGTAAAATTTGGGCCATTTATATATTAATGCTTAGATATGAATTCATAAATCCAACTCACAAAAGGAAGGTGATGACCTTTCCTAAAACATTCTTTGGTTTTGCTTTTGTGTTTGACACAAGGTGACACAATGAACACATTTCAAAATGATCTGTGTGAAATATGAGTAGCAAAGGCCAAATCTCAACATGTTTCTCAGTTTGGCTTTCCTTGTACAGATTCAAAGCTGACTCTGAGATCGCAATAAGGATTATCAGCATAATTTGGATTGCCAGGCTGGGAGAGTTTTGGGATGATTTCTTATTTCCCATAATTTAAAAAAAAAAAAAAAAAAGGAGATAGATTACAGTGATAAATCTCAGACCCAGATGTAAACTTTATAAAATTCATAACCAGAAGCAGAATGCCCACATCTTTGATAACTGGAAGAAGATAACAAGATGCCACAAACTCATGATTTCCTTTCTTGGCAATGGAGAAGCAGTTATTTTTTAGGTGCATTTATCACTGCTCCGTAACAATATTCCCTTGTACCACCAACCTAAGGGGCAGATGGATRCTCAAGGATTTCTTGGCAAAACAGAACTATGCCAACAGCTTCACGCACTACTTGTTCCRCTGTCACCAACCCACAAAATCCCAGTGGAACTTGACAGTGTTTGCAACCCTTGTGTCTTTGCAAGGCAAGGGTCATGCAAATTCAAGCCCGGAGGTAGAGGTGCTCAGCTGGGGGGAGATGCAGCTCAGTTCCTCCTCCTGACAGCAGTTAAAGCATGACTGTAGCCRGCTGAGGATGGTCACTCATCTTTTGAGAAGCTATCTTCAACTTTTGGGCTGAACCCACGTACACTTCATCATTCAGTGTTGCTTGACATCACTGCTGTTATTTGCCTTCAGTTCCCTTCAACCCTCTACATTACAGGAACAGCCAGCCTTGGTTATTTATGAATATAACTTGGTATTACTGACAGTAGCCAATAACTCTACTCAAAGGCAATATGTTGTCATGGTAAAGCAAGAGCATCCAAATAACTTGCACACAGTAAAGGCATTAATAGCCAGTAATTGCTGCTTGTACCTCTTAATCCCAACAGAATAGAGCAAAACTACTAAAAGAAATTATGTCATATTCCAAAATAGCGACAGACATTTTTCAGGAATAGGAGCTTTGAAAGAATAACTGGAACTCCAACAGCAGATGCCATATATAATTCACTTTTAACTAAAATTGCAGTATCCTAAAGGCAAAGTCCTTAYTCTCACATATACACATACATACATATATGATGTATATGTATACACATAAACATATATTATGCACATGTGTTCCCTATATATACACATAAACACACACACAAAATACAACATATCCTAATAACTTTAGTTTCACATAAATAAACCAAAAAAAGATTAATAGCAAAAATACAGAAATATAACTTCTTTTTTGCTTTTCTATTTTTTTTTCTTTATTATTATTCCTTTTTTTATGCAGTTATTACAATGATCACATTTCAGCCACAGTACATGGAATACCACAGCAGCAGTGTAACACTCCATAAATGGAAATAAATAAAGAATTCAACTTAGAAATTTTTAATCCCAGTCCTAGATAATAATGAGCCGTCAGAGATTTTCCCACCCCATGTCATTCTCTTGCTCTACTCAGAAAGGAGGTGTTTCAGAGGAAAAAGGAACACTCTTATTCRGTAAATAATTTATTTAGTTGATTGTAAAGCAAGAAAAACATAGAGAACTAACAAAGGAATTAGCAGAAATAAAACCTCCCAGTAAACTCAGCCATTAATAGCAGCTGTCTGTGATTCAAATCACAACAATTCTTCTTATACTGTCATCCAAAGCGTATAGTTTGCCCTCTTGCACCGCCTCAGCRAAGACTCTTGCAGAGATAATTAAATACTACTAATGTTTCCTTTATTTACTTTTCACKATTCGATTTTATCATGCCTTTGTTTTTTCATTACTTTTGCTGCAACGCTGCCTAGCACAGCCAAACCTTTCCCTGAAGATCTCCCTGTGTAYCAGTTGTGCACAAATTGACTTATTCAGGGATAACTGTGATTCAGCAACAACTGGGATTCGAGACTAATTACTGAGGATTCTCTCACTCTCATTAAGAAACGTGCAAGTTAATCTGGAGCAAAGAGCTGGCACTTTGGACTCCACAGTATCTGTATTCTTACAAATCAGAGTAAAACAGTCCATCCTAAGAGCTACTCAAAAATAMTTACTTACTTTATATTTACACTCTTAGCAGTTACATTCTTTTCTGTACTTTCTTTAGTAAGAAGGAAAAAAAAATGGTGGATGTGAGTGACACAATAGAGAAAAATTAAACGTGACATTGAACACGTTAAAACTTCCAAGTTTAATAGCATTGGGAAATAGTAAGCTACTAATTCTCTTTTATAGCACAGTACAAAGTTGTAAAGAATACAAATAAAACTCCCAGGAAACTGAAATAAGTTTTAACAAAGTAATCTGGAGGCACTAAATCCTCTCAAAGTTTTTCATTTTATCTAGAATTTCACTGTTTCAAACTTTTTGCCCCTCAGTCCTGAAGAAAGGTATTTTGAAAGCTTTTTTGGTGATCAGAGGTAAAATACTATCCCAACATTTTAAATCACAAGCAAATGAAACCTCRAAAACCTAAAAAGCTATTAATATCATTAATGACTTTGTAATCTTTTAAAGAAAACCCATACACCCTTGATTTTGGTTATGGTTATATCTCTGATGGACACTTTAAACCCGTATTAAAATATTCCATTTACAGGATAACTTTTACCATATTTTACCTGAAAGAACAATCTGATAAACTGTTTTATTGGTGACAGTAGTGTCAAARTAACCCTCCTGTTTTGAGTTTTTCCAGGAGTGGAAGTGACTAAAACTTCCAAAATTKTGTTTTTCTTTGCACTATTCAGTTGCACRGGCAGTTTTTCTAAATGCATTTATGCCAAAAGTCAAGATACTGCTGAGCAGTTCTGAGCCATGGCTATCGCTGGTGAGAGTGGAATAGCAAATATGTTAGTTTGTTTTAAGACTGACTGATTTTCAATTATTCCAGCTCCAAGCCACTGCTTTTATTCAGAAACAATATTAAGAGGGGAAAGACACAGCCACTATTRTTATACAATAACAATAAACTTGATTGACAACACTGAAAACTAATTTTTTATATATTAATCTCATGGAGGTTTGTTTTTAATTTGTCTACTTACGTACATCAAAATCCTTAAATGCCATGTGCAAAACACATTAAAGTGGGAGGCTTTCCAGATTTGAGTGGTGCTATTAATGTCAGTTAAAACAGCTTTTTGTCATGAAAAATCGCATTATACCTGGTATTTAGAACATTAAATACATACTTTCTGTATTTTAAATGTATCTGTATCTCAACTAGAAGAGTAGCAGCTAAGCAAAATACTTACACAGCTGACTAGATTTTTGGTTTTCACTTTTTCTTGAACTGGTGGCACCACAGCTCCTAAAAATGAACAAAAARCAATGATTAACTCGAGGCAAAGGTGGTGAGAAAGTACCAAAGTCACAGTGCTTAACCACATGTATGTACATATTACTTTTTGCAGACTCCCCCTTTACCTTTTTTTTCCTTTGCTTGGAGCAATACAACATCCCTCAGCCACCAATACCAATGCTTTAATTTTAACTGAAATCTGTGAATCCTGTGGCTTCCACTTCAAGAACAACCCAGGATTAAAAATCATTCCATTGTGTGTTTTTGTTGCTGCTTGGTTGGGGTGTTTTTTTTTTTTTTTTTTGGCTGGTTTGTGTGTCCCAACACCCCTGATGCACAGAGCTGAAAGCAGCAGGACACTTGGGGTGACAAGCTGGCTCCTCGGGGGTCAATAGCATTGTGCTAAATCCCTCCCTGCCRCCCCCATGGCTCCTTCTTCTAGTGCTTCCTAGTGCTCCTTGCACAAGGRTGGCAAGGCAGGAGTGACTCCTTCAGATCAGCAGTTTGCTGGTCCCCAGTGCTTGGTTGGGGCAGCAGCCACTTGGAGCCAGCCAAGGACAAAATGGTGCCTGTGATGCCATTCTGCACATGCAGAATCCGATCCCAACCACAGCACCCATGGGGCTGGTAATCCGTGTGGAGCCACATCTGCATCTCCTGCATGCAGAAGAGCATGCGATTGAGAATACACATTTAAAAACCTTGAAGTGAGCCTTGCTGCCATGCTCCCCCSAGAGGGTCCTTTTCCTCCAGCAAGGGCTTCATTCAGCTCCTTTGGGGTACACAGGCCCCAAGCAGCCACGTGGCTCATCTTCCACGGGAAGGCAGCACATTAGAGGCAGCACATGGGTCCTTTCCCACCCAGGCAGAGACGTGTCGTGACTCCGGCTCCAGCACCACTGTACGTTTTCAAAAGTGTCATCACCCCACGCACACGTGATCCTCCATGGAAGAAACCATCTACTGAGTAACGCTGCTTGAAACCACTCGCGCGTCTCACTGGGAAGGGCAGTCTTCAGCTATTATCAGGCAAATTTTGAAAATGATGTTATTATCATTATCAGGTTTTTGTGTGTGTTTTGCAGGACTGTTCACTTTGCCTGATTTTTATTATCACAAGGCCAATCCATGCTCTGAAATCAGTAATATATAGACTCACCCACACCACTCAGATGCTTCCCAAAAAGGACTGTGGAACACCTTGTGCTACTGCTCACATTTTGCTCAGGATGGACTTGCTGTCATATAACACAGATAGGGATTTTACTATGAGAAAGATGAGCTGCCTCTCCTGGGCAGGACAGCCCATTTGGAGACCCAGTCTAGAGAGTGAGGGCTGAAGAATTGGTAGGGATGTGCYCTGGGTTTGGCACTTCACTGACCTACAACATCTATAACTGTGTGTGCAAGTGCAAGGAGCAGCGCTTTCTAATTCTCTGCCATATTTTTCCCCATTTTTATCACATGGAAACATCTGTTTTATTTACATGGCTGAATTGACTGCGCTCTCAAATTCTCATGTGATTTTGTTGTTATATTTTAATGAAAATTACCTTTTTCATTTCCCATTCAGGGCTATAGCTTTCCTCTGAGATTGCCAATAAGAAATGTCTCCTGCAGTGACAAGAAAATGAACTGGAATGCTTGGGAACTACACTTTCAGGTATTAAAGCATTTCAAAATTGTATTTTTTCTAAACAAGAACAGATGCATCAGTTCAGAAACTACCTGAGAGAAAAATACTTTTAAAAAATCCACTATAACACATCTTTTCAACTTTTGCAGTTTGGCTCATTACGTTAAAACTTTAGTGAGTATCTCTGTAAAACTCTGTAAAACCCCCAAAATGATGTATTTATGAATAGACAGCATTGAATCAGCAATATTGTCTGATCAGCTCTATAGGTTTCTCCTAATACTGCCAAATAAAACAGAAATATCCATAATGTTAATGCCCAGCCATAAAAAGCAGAATATATGTAGTTAGAACTGCTATAACATAAAAGTTCAAAGAAATTTAGTTTAATTTGTTCATTTGAAAAAAAGAACATTTGAGCTTTGTAGCTACCTTTTCCCATAGAATGGTTTCATTTCAGACCAGTCAAAATGACTTTTTGTTTTGACTTCATTGCAGTTTTTTATCTCCCCTTCACATATTCAAACTGAGTATATAACTGCCAGGTCATTTTGATTTACTGTGATTTATAATGTAAAAGGMAAATGATGAAGTCAAAACAATTGTCTTCATCATTCTTCATCAGCAAGTGCTAAAAAGGTGTTTTCTCTGAAATAACCTAGATTGATTTACTCCYCTTTTTTTCCAAAACAAAAGTATTTCATCAAATCACGTAAGCCCAATTTTAACTGTTTTGAAAACACAGATATAACAGCTTTCTCCATCTCATGTTCAGAAGTTCTGTTTTCCCAACACAAACAGCTAATGTCTGTAGAATGAGAAATCTGGCTATGTGTTTATCTTTTCCTTCTTAATAAATGCTATTTGATGTTCTCAAAGTGGAGCTGGAGGTGCATTAATCCTGTTTTTAAATATAGTCTATAACACTCCAACTGCTTTAAAATCAAGCTGATTTCCATTTAAAAAAAAAAAAAACAAAAAAAAACCCACACAAAATGGTCTCTACTAGTACATGCATACCTTTGAAAATAAAAAATGTTTATCAACAAGAAATCAACACATATTACACATTTGTTTTCCTCTGTAGACGAATATAATAAATAGACAACCTTTTGCTTTTGGTGCACTTCATTACGACAACACTTAAATCATCCTTTTTTTTCAAGTCTTTATAAGTAACCACTGTCTGCCTCATTTAACACGGTGAATCTGTGTGTGTGTGTGTCATGTAGGAGTCCTCAAAGGAGGACTATCCAATTCAGATACAATTGTCATACAGTTTGTAATTGATATAGCTAGATAAATCAGTGGAGAACCACCAACACAATTCTTGTACAACATAAATACTTTGMCTCAAAAAGAAATATCTACAAGGCTACAGGAGATTACCCTTTAKGTTGACCATATGTCTGTATTTTTAAAACCTTCAAGATAACTGCAACATCAMGTATTTTAAGTGTAATCAGAGTTGTACGAATTTACTTGAGATTGTATAAACTAATGAAATGGGTTTAATTTCCTTTGCAAATAGAAAGATGTAACTGGAGAAGCCCTTTAGAAACCATTTTGACCCCAGCTGTTGTGACTGATTGATACTCAATAAATTATGAAGGAATTGGTTATGTCAACAAACCTAGAATGCAATATGTATTTTCTAATAATGTTCTTGCCCCACAGTAGGTTTGTCTGTATGTGCATACGGGCTAATTGACACATCAAGAAGCTCTTCTCTAATCTTGCCCCAATAGAAACCAATGGGAAAGAAGTAGAGTAGCAACATAGTGTGACTAAAATTTCTCTTTCATGCCTACAGTCCTAAATTTTTCAGATCAGTATTTCTGATGTCTGATTGAAGACTCTGAACTTAATCTACAGTGAGGAATTTCATTAACTCACAGGTTTGTATTCATTCATGTGCTCCGTTTGTAGAGACTCCRGCACACTTCCAGAGCCGCAGGAACCATCAGTTTGCAAGGCCGATTCAGAACCAGATCCCCTAGAGCCGCAACTGTACAAGTCTAGGCTTCGATAGATGCTGTTTTTCTAATTAAAACTTTTCATGCATGGGGTAGGAAAAGCAAAACAAAACATAATTTCATTAATTTCCCCGAAGAATCATCTTGAGGATGTTGTACAAGGCAGAAGCGCAACAAATAAGGATAAGGAAAATATGTCCTAAACCAGATTCAAGCAGAAGATGAGGGAACGAATTTGGAAAGTATTCATCGTGGAAGAGATATCTGAAATGCTTAGTTAWTTTTTTACCTCATTGTAGAAAGCCAGTAAAATAATTCAGTACTAATAAAAATTCAAYAGTAATTCACACTTTAGAAAGTCTGGTAACATTTTAATGACACTTTGGTGATATTTTTAACTAAATAAGAAAATGAGCTTATTTTTAAAATGAAATAATCCACAAACCAAAGTCTGCATATATATATATATATGTATATATATATATATATATTTAAGTCTCCCTTCAAAATCAGACATTTTTACACYCTAGACCTGACTCTACTTAGCTTGTATAACCCAAAATGATCATTGTCTGGAATAGCAGGAAAGTAAACTGGAACTAGTCCACAACTAGAATCTCTCTTCTGCAATTAATTGCAACACTGAACAGTTATTTTTGTTACAGAAAGGAAAAAACAAAAATAAAAACACTAGAACGGATTGTTTGTGGAGGTAATGAACCTGAGATCTTTAAGAATGGGTCAGGCAACTGTCAGAAATTGAAGTTTTACAAAATCTGCCTTAGAGTCAACAGAGATTGAAACAGGATGAACACAAGGTTAAATGTAAATTATCTGTGCATATGATATTAAAAATAGCTACAGTTGATATTAAAAATTCAACCAAAAAAGAATAAATCAGTGTTGTCAAAACTTGATGATTCTTCTTTTTCCTGTCAGTTTGTCAGGATCAATACATTCCTTCCAACATTTCAACTTCAATAAAAGTATATTTTGATGAAAAACTGACAAAAAATCCCTCTCTTATGAAGATTATTATACAGCATAGTTCACAACTCTGCCAGCCAACGCACAAATYCACTCACCAATGTGCATTCAATAATACTGCGGCAATTTATAAAAAGAAAGCAATTACAATCAGGGGAAAAGAGCATATGGCTGATCTCAACAAAGGGATTAACATCTTCTATCTCAAAAACAACATTACCAAGAGATCTAGGATGAAGAAAGATGGAGCAAAGCTAGCTATAAGAAGTGCTGTGTATTCCAAATATTTTAATTTAAAAGCAAAATGTGTAACAATTATCCCTTCATCTAGTGAAATTTTACGGCAATAAARTAGCTACAAGCCCATGGCGGGTATCTGAAATACAGAGACAGGAAGAAGCTTAGGAGCCTCCAACTTAGGAGAGTCCTCAAAGCAAAATATTTGACAGGAGATAAAGAATAATCGCATTCCCATGTAAGCCGAACTCTRCTTTGTACAAGCTGAGTATATACTGTGCAATAACCTCTGCATACAGACRGAAATCAAGTCTGAAAAGCAATTATTCACTTGGAGGATTTAAGATGGTTTGCTGAACATTTCCAAACCATTATTTCAATATACAGTAAATATTGCCATGACTAGTTTAGAGTAATCAGAGTAGAAATGGTTGGGAAATGATTGATTCCATTTTAAGTCAACATATATAATTTCCTTGACGTTATGTGAACAATCACTACCTCCAACATGGTCAGACATGAACTCTTGTGACTAAATGTGTAATAAGCTGGAAACATCCTATACTACATGCTGTATACGAGCTGGATGATTCTAACCATTTCTGATATGCCTGAGCAAGAAGGTTGAAATTATAATGAAAATAATCTCGTGGAATAAGATGACATAAGGAAATGAAAATACATAGAATTCAATTTTTTGGGACTCATCCCAAGATTAGTGGGTTCCTCATAGGATACCAGTCTTCCTGCTGACTCCTACATTTTTTTTCAAGTCTGTTATTATTCCACCTTTAAATAATATTTAAATCACTACAAGGCTACTCAGTAGTGCCCAAAGTAACTGCTCTAAGAATCTTCTTAACATTAGAAGATTTCTCTGTGTTTAAATGAAATGATTACTAGAAACTTGATTGAAAGAAGTCTCTACTAAATTTCCTCCTGGAGAAAGAACTCTGAGAACTCTGTAAATATGGATATGAGAGTCCATATTCAAGAACTACTGAGAGCAATAAAAGTTAATCAATGAGCACTTCCATGATCCAGAATAAGAAGATRTGAAAAAGCAAGTGACATTTCCTTTGGAAAGCCCCCACTTCAGGAGAATGTTGTTTTCCTTCACTATGGATTTTTGCTGCCACTTCAAAACTGGACTCTTCAATGTGGTGTGTGATAACAAAGTATACAGGTGCTTTGCATGCAAGTGTGCATATTATAGATGACTCATAACAGGAAGCATTTCCAAAAGGGTAGAATTTATCTTGAAAAAGTTCCAGTAGATACCACACTTAATTAAAGGGAAGGATAAGAGAAACTGGTTGAAACTTCACTTACTAAACTGATTAAAAGCTGTGGTTCTGTAGCAGCTATATAAAGTCTGTAATAAAGACACTGAATGGAAAAGTCCAGGCAATATCTTTCAGTTAAGATTAGGCTGTAGACTCATCACAAAAGAAGATGCTATGATGCACACAAAAGTGAGCTTTTTACGAAACCTATCWATTCTTCTCCCTCTTAAAGACCCAGCTAAATTCAATCTGGAAAAGATAATGGAGAGTACTGATGGTAAAGTTAGGATAATGTGATGAAAAGTAAGAAAAAAAATGTGCAGTAGTACTGGTAAAAACAAACTAGGAGGAGTTATTTTACTCACAATAGAAGGAAAATAAAGAAATCCCACCTCCTTTGTTCCTTCCCCCACAACAGAATCAATTAACCCTGTCTCATATTTAAGCTACAGTAAACTAAATGATTTTACGGTTTCATCCAGCTCAGACCTTTACTGTGGCCTTCTGAATAAGCGGTGACAATAGAAACCACAAAAACTAAGCTTTCAAATCCCAGCAAGTCTACAACAAAAAACATTTCTTTGAAGGCCAGTGCCTATAATGTGGTACAGCAAAGCAAAATAACTATTTTCCCCAACAATCCACATGTCAGCAAAATTTCAAGTACTGAATACAAAATCAAAAGGTTTAGACACTTTTTTGGTCTCAAAGCAGCTTTCTGTAAGTCTGTGATGAAATATAATTTTTTGTTGTAACAGATGAGAGAGGCTGMATCATCTTGTTCCATTCTGCAGCTGCATCAGATATGAGCATGGCTTTCACTATGCAGAATCACTCCTACAAACACAATCCAATTCTTTACGGGTTTAGATGCATTTTGGTACTCAARAACATAAAAAGGAAACCAATGTTTCATTTTTTTGTGTCTTTTTTYTTTCTTTYTCTTCTCCCAAAAGCATTTAAACAGGTGASGTGCATACTGCCATTGCTATTCTGGTCCTTGGCAATTTTTGGAAAGAACACAAAAATGCTGACCACAAAAGTCTCAAAAAATGTTCATAAGACATCCCTTTCAAGTCCAATGTCAGTCAGAATCAATTGCTCAAGTTTTCTCAGGAAGAGTGAGTCAATAAGGAATGAATGTAGTTCGAACAAATTCATGTTAAAGTTCAAATGAAGTTCCCAGATAAGGTCCTGCTCTCCTTTACTAGTTCTTCCATGGAGTAATTAGCAGCTTCCAAGTGTTGCTGCACATCATCATTTTCACTTTTTCTGAAAGCAACTGACATGGTGTAGTACAAATTGCTTTGATCAAGAAGTGATAGCAGTTGGTGAACTAACATCTTACCAAGCTTATCTTAGTCGATAAGAAGGTGAAGAACAAAAGTGTGTCACAAGTACGAGAAATCCCAAATCAACTTGAGACAAGTGCACTGATGTGTCCACAAAAATTYTCAACGGCTTTTAAAGAATCTCTTGACAAACTAAAGTTGAGAAGAAGGTGATAGTTTACACCTGAGACAGTTTGTGTTTATAAATCCCTGCACCTGCTACTCAGCCTATGAATTGGGCTGCAGTCCTCTACTGCCATGCATTAACAATATATCCTTCAYGCTCCGCAAAGTTTGTTGTAGTCTACCTCATATTACAAAGGTCAACCTCATTTCTATACTGACAATCAGCCTGAATCACTTGTATACTAATTTCAGTTGATGATAAAAATCTCTTGCATTTAATATATGCAGAAGCAGGATTGGCCCAGATTTTTTTAAGGAYCCCAATAAGTAATTGCAATCAAGAATTTTAATGGAATTTTCTTTGTACTCAGAAAAAAAAATCCATCCAGAAAAGCTGGTTTGACAGAGACATTCATATGCTGCTTTCACAGAAACCCTTAGCAACATACTAGCAGTACCTTTGCTAGACATAAATGAAATCTTGACTCTGAGTGTTGTCTGCATCAGCAGAAAGGATGTGAACTGCTCTTGGTGAGAAATAGTTATAGATCATCTAGTTCTTGGCAGAGACATGAGTACGACAATCTTCCATTAAAATACAAAGTTTATGGAATTTCTTCTTTGAACAAGGGAGAAGCTAGGAGGATAAATAGCAATACTCTGTGTTTCTATTCTCTTTGCAGTGATTTTCACATGACTTGCAATTCTACGTGCTTTGCAGGGAATTCCTCCTAGGCAAATTCCATTTTCACATGCTTTGCTTGTTACCCTATTCTTGTCTTGCCTTACAGCATGCAACKTAGGACAGCTTTGAAAGTTCCTTGCATGTCAATGCAAGCTCACAATTTATGCAATGTGGCTCTATAGGGAACCTGTAATTTGTCTTGCTGCATGCACCCTTACACTGTGGTTTAGAAAGCATTAGCCTTTCAAACATAAACTGGAGAATTAAATCACATTGCTAACATATACCCTATCTGAATGTGACATTATCACTGAATGGCACAAGGAGTTATCTGCAACAAAGACTCAAAATATGATGGTTAATAATACATTTCTTAGGAGACTATATGAGTAGAAATAAATACTCTACAGATTTACAGGCAGTGATGAGTTTCGCTCATCTGAATTAAAAATGAGGTGTACTACAATTAAGACGAAACTGGTATGAGAATATTTTTCTTTTAATTATACTTGRAACGTCATAGCCATTCCAAATTACCAAAATCTTTTCAGTTTTAACATGTCACCCTGATAATGACTTTATTCTGAGAAAATCAGTGTGATTTGAAGCTATAAATACATATGCTAAGGCACGTGGGGCTGATTCTGCCAAGGCTTCTGCACAKGTTTACATTTTAGAGACACAAATACTTTGACTCTGCAGACCTTAGAAATTAAGMACTTGCATACGAAGCTAGACTATTTTCAAGCCAGAACTTAAAACAACAGAGTCATCTTGGCAAGACTTTACGGAAGACAATTCATTACTATTCATTTTCAAGTCCTAAGTGAGAAGGAAATGATACATACAGGCCTTAGCATGTATCTTTAATTTTATATGATCCAGTTAACTTCATTGCTAATATTCATGTAGATAAGCACATATGTATTTGCCAGTTGGGGACCTCTGTGATTTGTTTTCATCTAGATCCATTTTTATTTAACCTTCAAAGGTTGGCATATTTACTGAAGYGCTCTGTGGAAATTCATCTCAGAAGTGTGTGATGCGTACTGGTTCACAATAGTGAGACGCAGGTTTTAGAGATAATTAATGTCTCTCCAAATTGAGTGATTTATTTTACAAAAACACATGGCTTAAGTGGACACCAGGTTGAGAAGTGTACCAAGACCAATTTTAAATTGGTCCTTGATTTTTGTAAAGAAAATTATTCCTGTGTAATGCTAATGTAAATCAACCTAAAGTTCAGCCACTTATCACGGTGTATATGACATTTTCAAATTGCTTAAAATAACAACAATGACCTCTTTTTCCTTCTCTCATGAAAGCAATAGTTAACAAAAGCAATAGCTATCTGAGGATACTGTAGGACATCTCCACAGACTTTGATATAGCTAAATCTATAAGACAGAAAAGCRGTACTAGCTTTATCATAACTGATGTAAGGTTGCTCATCATCTCCCTTTTTTTTTTCTTTTTTCTTTCTCTGCAAAACCCAGTAATATTTTTCTTGTCAGGGGAAAAAAAAATMAACTCTTTTTACTGCATAAGAAACTAGACTACATTCAAGCCAGAACTAAAAACAAAAAAGACCAAAAATCCTCGCTCTGACTCATAATAGCAATTCAGTTTGCTCAAGCCCTTGCCAAATTCATTTGATATGAAATTCCAGGCTACTAAAAACCACGATTTCTTCTGATTTATTTCTATTTATTTTTATATTGCTTTGATCCCTCTTTGTTAGACCTTGGAGAAAAGCTTCTCAGCTCAACAGTTAAAGAGAGAATAAGAACTTTGAGAAGAAATATTTCAATGAATTACATTTGATGTTGAAAGAAATAATCTTTCTTCTTCCAAATTCCTCATACACAAAAGCTACATATTACATCCTTCTTTCAAATTTTCCAGCATATAAGACTTGAACTCCCCTACCCAACACAGGTGCAGCATTACCCTCTTCTTACAAGACATTTCTAAAAGGTCAATAACGTATCTAAAGAAAACAACCCCCCAAAAAGCTGTACATATTGGCATATTTACTCCAGGGGAAAAGCAAAGATATGTCCAAGTGACAGAAATTGTTACAATCATCCAAAAAGCAGAATAGTTAGAAAAGACTGTCCTGCCAGCACATGAGTAGAAAGTAGAAGTGTCCCAACTTGAAAGTCCTTGTCTTACAACAACACTGAGTTGGTATTAAAGTTCTGCCGATGGCTGATTGCAAATGGAGATGAAATAAGCCATTGCAGCTGAGCTGCCACGTGGTGCTTTCTCCCAGAGCAAGAAGAGCCCTCCCGGTGGTACTAACACTTGCTGTTAAGGAGTGCTGGTGCTCTCCCTCCCTCCCTTTAGCAGCCATAGTGATGCTCTTCAAAGTGATCTTCAAGGTCTTTTCCAACCATAACGATTCTATGTTTCTACCTCCAAGATGATTCCACAGCTCTTTTCAGTGCAGMTGAAATTGCAGCAACTAAATGCAGCAACTAAAGATTTTGCTTTTCTTGTTTCTTGCTCTTTCTCAGTGCATCAAAAATTTTAAGAAAATAAACACCATTAATCTAAGTTCATATTGCTACTGGAGAAGCAGTGCATACTCTCTGCTAGGAAAACATGGGAACCTGCAGAGCACCTCTGATGAGTATGGGTTAGCAAGAATCCTAGTCAGGCTGCAAGAACCTCTCTGCCCTTATTAATGAGCTACATGGAGAAGAACCATTTATGGGAATCTTAATGTGCACCTTAATCTGTTCATGACTGCAAATACCTGGTTCTCACAAAAGACTGCACAGGTAGGAATGATTATGCTCTTAAWTTTTAGGGCTGTAATATTACAGAATGTTCCCTGTTAGCACGTATGTATACAATTATACACACTATAATTTGGCCCCCGAAGGCTATGTTTAAAGGAAGAAAGGAAGCAAATTCTCACATGCAGTCTTAAAGATTTTTCATGTAGTCATAAAAAATGCAGGTTTTTTGAAGGAGGGGGGAGAGACATATCTCTTTTTTTGGTGGGGGGGGGAAATTTCAAATCATTACAAGTTTAGTAGATTTAAAAAACCGGTTTAAATACCTTCAAAAGTTTTTTGTTGCCGTTGTTTTGTTTTGTACCAAATGTCCTCAAAACACAAAACCTCACAACTTTACACATTGAGTCAACACAAGTCAGTCTGTCAAGCCCACCACCCACATACACCATGCTGAAGTTTGGCCAATAGACTGAAAAAGCCATTGCTTATGCAGCTCTAACAGAATTTTGTTTGCCTTTAACATAATGCTACATTGTATTTTCTGCCTAAAGACTGCCTGGATGTGTTCCTGCTGCGTTACAGACTGTGTCTAAACTTGGCTCTTTGTCCTTGTTATTATTAGTCTGTTCTTACCTTTTATCTATTGCCAGTTGTTGGTGTTAGATCCTGAATTTGTTCTTTAAGTCTATGATTGATTCGAGCCAGTAAGAAAACAACGTTTCACAATAACTCCACATTTCCCTTTTTCTTGTTTAGGCTTCTTCAGAGAAGAATCTGTCAGAAACAATGTAAAGAGCTAACATGCTCCTCCCAACAGATGGAAAGGTGCTATCATCTTCAGAACAGTCCACGTAAAAAAGAAAAGAAAAAAGAAAAGAAAACCATACCAGAAGAAAACAAGTATACATGCATGCATATTTGTAGGAGGCAAGGGASAGAATAAAGAACGTGAATCTGGTAGGTAAAAAATATGTTACATATGTCACCAAACTGCAAAGGGCAATGGGTAGGTCAGAGAGCTGTTTGAGTGAAAAGGACTGACAACTGCGAGTCTTAGACACCTCAGGATTGGGAAGGACAGAAGTAAAAGATTCTGTCAAACTCATATCTAATTATCTCATATATCGTAACATGATATACTCAAATGACTGTATCAATCTAAAATTCAGAGATTCCTCAAATTTGGTCAGCAACCTCCATTTATTTACACATAAGCAGAGCMGTTCACAAGACTGAGCACAGGATCCCTCTCCAAACAGAAAACTTCTTTTTTTGAGTAATAGTAATGCTGATCTACTACTCTAAGGTCACACTTTCTATCTGTCTGTGGTTCCTACCCAAGTTCTGTTAAGATAYAAATGTTGGAGCATTGGAGAAACAGAAGCAAGGTTGGTGTGAAGCAAGTTTAATCTTCTGCATCACAGGCACTTACTGAGTATTTATGCTTTCCTACTGATTAAAGCTTCCCAAGGCTGTGAAATTATACTTTTAAAAAAAGTCATTTGTTACCAACGCTGGACAAGGCACTGCAAATAATTTAATATTTGTTTATATTTTAGTACTGTCCATTTTTATAATTGGATTTTGAAAGAGTAAATGTAAAGAATGCAAAAGCAAATCTTTTTATTATTACAGTTTTCATGCTTCCCTGGACACAACAGTTAGACAAGACACTTAGTTTTCAACAATATTCTATTAAGAAAATGACAATTTTATCCATAACTTGTAATGTGGAATAGTTAGGCAGGGAACCGAGGCTGTAAACTCTTGGAAAGTAAGAGCTCACTGAGAACAAGACTTTTCAACCTAGATTTTAGTAAGAACRGAGCAATGTCAGGAAGTATCACAAGATTTTGGTTAAGGTTTTTGTTTGTTGGTTTGTTCTTTTGTTTTTCTTTTTGTTTTCTCTTTTGAGATGATGCTTTCAGAGTCAATAGCCCAGATTTGGATTAAAATTGATTTCTGAAGCATTTCACATCTTCACCTCAATGAAAGTCAACAGGAATAYCAACAATCTGATATAACCCTTCATCACTTGGAAAAAAAAAGTCAAGAAAAATAAGAAAGGGAAGAAGAAACTTGCAGGCATCCTTTCTCTTCTCCACTACCCCATATGTAGTTTTGAGATATGACAGGCAGGGAAGAATGAGCAAATTAATAAAGTATACCCAGCCCTATTTTACTCTTGCCAGTAAGGTTGCATTAACTACAGTACAATGACTATAAGGATTTCATGTATTTTTCCATTCATCCATCTGGGGAAATGTATTTTCAGTGGCTGCACTCTGACATACAAAAGTTTGTAGCTTCCATATTATTTTCACATCTTAAAGATATCCACCTTCATCCCAAACCTGCCCTTATCTCTTTTTCTTGTAAAGAAATKAATGACCCCACTGCTTTCAAGTACACACCTTACACATGTAGCTAACGTGAGTCTTCACAGAAAGCAATGGTTCCTGTCACACGCAGGACTATGTTCAAAAAATGTTTACAACTCAAAAGCATATTTGTTACAAATAGGTATGCCAGAGAGAACACCCCTAAGAGACTTAGACCCACCACATTATGTAAAACCCCTTCACAGTTACCATGCTTCTACACTGATCTCTAAGTCAAACCGTTCAGCCTAGACAACCYGCAAATCTAGGCTGCTAGGCAAATCTGCTTTCAGATTTGCAAGTTGCCATATTAATTCTTCAAAGATTGCTTAAACCACCTCCTTAGAGACCTCGCTCAGCTGAAGACTAGAAACCACAAAGTTTACCTCAAATATGTAAGAGGGCTGCAGAAAAATGTGTTTTTTCTTTTTTTTTTTTTTTTTTAATCCTCGTAGTTATCACATAGACAACCTATTTTTAATGCAAAACAGTAAGTATTTGCTCCAAGGGAGCCTGTATACCCGCCATGCAGCGAAGGAGCAGAAATGCTTTCTAAACAGGCCATTTCAGCCGCAGGGGCTAACCACTGTTTGAAACGGAGGTGGAGCGCACGAACAGCGCTCTACCTCATGCCACCACTTCTGACCGCAATGCTTCTGACCCGCAAAGAGGAGGCCCTTAAACGGAGCCAGCTCCCTCTGTGGGAAGGAACAGGATATAGTGCACAGGCTTCACCTGTGTATTTTTCTCCAAACCATGTATTTGTGTGCCCAGTGGGATGACATTTTTTGATTTAGTTGTCAGCAAATAGAACTTTATATTGTGCTCCTGTCTTTTTGCTTTCCTGGCTGGCAGACTGTAGTGAATAAGGGTTATTCTGTCATTTTTTTTWAAATCGTTTTTTGAATGGAGGTATTTTTCATAAAGCCAGACCTGTTCATTATTCATAGGAAGCATATTGTTATAAAGTCTGGCATTGTGTTTTGCGACCCATGGCCTAAGGGTGAGCATTCAGATTCATCTCTGACTCTCCTCCTGCCTCTSTTGCTCTTCAGCCCCCTCAAAGATAAGTAAGGTGTCACTACCGAMGGGAGGGAATTAATAGGACGGGCTAGAGTACTGCCATTGACAACCCTGCTCTTGATTTTCAGCGCTCATCTCTAGTTTCAAGAAACATACCCTGCAMTGAATCTGGAGAAGAAAAATGCTTGAAACGAAAACTACCCATTAAAAAAAACATAACTCAGCCCAGCCAGTGGAGCATGCAGGCATATATTGCTCTGTATCTGTGAGGGAATCTACTGCTTTTTCACAACTTATCAACAGTGCCCCATACAAAGAGGAAACATAAGAGGAAATTCAATCCCAAAGACTGCTTTGAATTCACAACCCAACCTCACCCCGTTTTTAAGGGCCTCTTAAATATGAACTTCACTAAYATTACAAAGGCTACAACTTCTTTTGAGAACAGCTAGTTCCTCAAATTCTTATCAATTTTCCCAAATGAAATACCTGCTTTCAACATTGATTTCAAAATAAGATTTGCAAAGTCTAACTTAATTTCATGTTTGTGCTATGKATTTTATGAAACACTGTGGACTTCTGTGAGTAATGATCTTGAGGAAAATAGCCTGCTATATTACAAATATTACGGAATTGTTTTTATCTTAATCTCAAATAGTTTGTAAAATTTCAGAATTTACTTTTTTACTTTTTCTATGGACTGGTARATCTCAAACATATTCACAGGTGCACATACACAGCCCACGTGAAAATCTCACTGAGGCTTTCTAAGGGCACCACCTATAGAGGAGCACTGCTCARAAGCCCAGGTTTAGAAATACCCTAAGGCATCCAGCTTTATCATTTTCTTTCCTGCTCAAAGGCTTCCCTTATGAGTGAAAAGCAGTAAAGCAGTAAGGAGGGCAAAATTCAACACCGGGTCGTTGGATTTTAAAGCACAATAAAGATAAGAAAGTTTCAAACAAACATAGATCCAGACCATCAGCATATAGGCCATGCTGCCATTTCTAAAGGAGAATCCCTGCAGGTAGTTTATATTCAGCACATTTGTCCTTAAAATGGGGAAGATTTGGGACAAAAATGCTCTGCTAATCCTAGATCAATTTTGTACTGGAAGGCTCAGAATAACTAGAAAAAAAATTGTTTGGACTGGGATTGTCATTAGTCATGAGAGATTCTTGGAGACACAGAAACAGACTCAGAATTATGGCTGAAACAAAAGGACCTTAATCCATCCCACCAAAAGTACTAGACTGAGAAGAACAGAAATTGTCAGAACAATTTGCTTTCATTCTGTATTACATYCAGAAAATCATTTTTCCTGAAAGTAATGTGATGCAAACTGCTCAAAGTATAGTGAAGAWCCTTGACCATCATTTTCATCAAGTCCGTAAGCTAAGATGATMAAGAAAAAGCGGAAATCAGAGAAAAAGGTAATTGTCTAGGGACAGATTTTCAACACATCAACAGTACACAATCTGAACAATCACAGAGATAGGTWAAGAGTTACTGGTTTTAGCAGACCCACCTTAAGAATCTACAAAACCATTTTTATGCTTGCTGGTTTCTTCTATCATCGTAAATGGGGAAGAATAATCAAGTAATACTCCAAAAATATTATACAAATTAAAGTTCATYTAAGCTATCCCTGTAGCTCCCAGTTACTTTTATTTTAATGAAGATGTACTTTTTTTATACAAATAGCTTTAATTCTTTTGTGCCACTCAGCCCTGACTGAGTCTCTTGAAGCAGTAAGATTTGAAGGTTTGACTTTTAATTATTTTTTCCTTGACATGATGCATCAAGAATGTATTATAACTTTATTCTCAATATATTTCTCTCCTCCTGAACTATAAAAAGATTCCCTGCCTTCTGTACCTCTCCCCCTCACTCTTATGCCACACTTGCTCTTTTTTCACACTCTCTGATTTCTTTTCTCCCAAACTAACTGACACAGATAAACAAGACAGGCAAGTGGGAACAGAAAGAGCTCAGTAACTTAGGAAAACAAAAATGGGATATGGAAACTCTTCCAAATGACATATTCCCATATTGTTTCCTATACTAGACGTGAGAAAACAGAGGAGCATGTGTAAAGTGATTGCAAAGTCCATGACACTAAGACAATTTTCACAGTTTTGTAGTTGCATGAACGAGGCAAATCTTTGACTACTCCTGAGTTCAGCAGCCTTCAAGTTCACAGGCACCTACTGCTAGCACCTGTTCTACAGGAAAAAAAATAGCGTAAGAAAGAGGCCCACTCCTCAGGTCTAATCAACCCCAAGAATATTGGCCTCCTCGTCCTCACATCACTTAATTTTTAAATCTCCATGCAAACAATCTTTTTCTCTCTGCCAAAGCAGCACGTTTTAGATACCCACATTTCACCCCCCTTCTCAGTCATTCCAATGCGTCCTCAGACCCCTTTTCTGAGGGCTCCTTTTTCTTTCACACTTCCTGCTATGTGGGCATAACCAGCAGGTCTCTTCTCCTTCTGTGTCTGTCGGCCAACAGAGCTGCACTTCCCATACCTTGTCAGTCACCCTGAAAAATTTGACTTCCTGCTTACTRCTTTCATTTTTTAAATCTGTCAGATTAGCACATCCCGTCACATCTGCATACTTTCTATTATATCTTGGGAGTTATGCCAGGCCACACCTCTGCAAGCATGTGGTTTCTTTTCCTGGATTCTAAAGCAAGTCAAATGATTTTTCAGGGGGATTTGAAGAGTATTTTTAATATTTTTCTTAAGGGACAATTAGCAGAGGCAACTGAAAAACTAATGAGTCAGTCGTGAGCTGAGACAGGTGTGATTTTGAACAGGTGRAACTCCACTGTCCCCACATTTATCTTAATATAAAGATAATATATCTTTACACAATAAAATATGGCAAGAAATACATAGTACCAACAACTACATGAGTGTTAAGACAAATAACGCAGTTCAGATCTCACTTGTTCTACTTCCATATTCACTACAAAAAGCACTGGCTTCTTTTGGTTACTCCTCATTTACACTAGAGCAAGCATTAAAATCAGGTCCAGCAGTCCTGAAATCATCTTTTAAAAGGTTATTTGCTGCTGTCACCAAAAGTAATGCAATGCTCTTTTAACAAATGGCAGCTCTTTCTTTTGCTCTTCAATCACAACTCGAAGAAATAATATAGGACTGTTTGCCCTTGAGCTCAAAAATAACAGTACCTTTTGCTTCTACCTACGAGCAATCTATTCACAAAACCCCTTCCTCGCAGAACATCTAAAAGTAAATAACATAAAAAAATATATAACAGCACTGCATTATCAAGAGAAAAATGCAGAAATGCCTATTTTAATGACAGCGTTACAATGGATACATGAMTAAACTGTAGCTGTTCAGCCATTTCCATTAACTTGGTACTTACCTTTGCAATTTCTATAACAGTAATCCCTCGTTTTACCCTTCAGAACTCACTTTCTGATCTCTGCTCACCAATAATTGGTTCTGCTTATCTCTGTACATTGGCCTCTGAGACACAGGAGGAAACCACATGAACCATAGAGCACCCATTCACATGAAACCTTTTTGTTTAAGGCTCACAAATGTGTAAGAGCCCTACACTGATCATCCAGACAGAGAATGATTACGGATTCATATGATTTCCCCATTGAGACAGAAACATAAGTTCAAACCTTCAGGAAGTTTTTGCCACTGCAGGTCTACAGGACCCAGTTGATAAAATCCTCCACAAAGTTCTTCACATCTGTGAAGAAACTAAAACCAGCACTTACATCTGAGGTAAAAACGTACCTGAGGTAAAGGTACATACCTTTAACCAAATGGAAGTTTCAGATTAGAAGTTCATCAACAGTTACATGGGACACCAAATGTGAGGCCATCCTCAAAGGGGAGAAAGGTGCAGTTCTTTTGCTGCTATGACATTGCACATAGCACCTTCTGTGTAGTAAGAAATACTGCAGATGACTCCTAAATTTTAGCTAGAAGACTGAATGTTTTGTTCAAAAGTGTGGATAGGAGAAAGGGGCAAAGCAGGGTTACCTTTCTAAACATTACTCAACACACTTATACAATCTGTGTCAGAGTTCYTCATCTTATGTAGCAACATCTGTGGAGCTTAAGGGCTTTAAAGCTTCACAGCTTGGGGAACAAGCACCTAAAAATATAGCAATGGAGTCTAAGAAAGCCATGAGGCCTGTACAGAACACTCTTGCCAAAATCCACAAGGGGAAAGAAAAAAAAATAAAAAGACTAAAAAGAAAACCCACATTACTCCCCCAGAACACATTGGCATAAAAGATAAGTCATTTTGAAACACTAGGAAGAACGAGGACATGGTAGAATTTGTTGCATACAAGCAGGTCACACAATTTGGGTATAAAAACAAGGAAAAACAGAGGCCAAGTAGGAGGAATGAAAACGATATAAAGCCTGCATGACAAGAAAGTCTAAATTTCGTTAAAAGTTCAGATAKAGAACTTTGCCTGAACTGATGCACCTTTCACTCATCAGTAGTATTTCTAYGCTGACATAACTCACAAATTAAAGTTTTATTAAACACATTCAGAACTTTCTATTTTTGCACATTCCAGACATTTCATATTTTCCATAACTGTCATCTAAAGAAGGCTCAGTCCTGAAGAACAGTGMGAGAAAAATGTTCACTGTCTGTAGATATATAATACATGGTGGGTGATCCATGTTATAACATTTATCTTGGAATACTGGTGACATGAACAAACCACTTGAGTTTTACTTTTGAAGTTAAGGTCAATGTATTCCTCTYGGATAAAAGATACAGATTTGTTAAGGACAAGAATTATCATCTGAAAGTATCCTCATTGTTTTGGTCTTGATTAGAGTAGGGATAAAATCCTGCCGCCCTGTGAACGAACACACAGGACCCTGCTTATATCATATGCACCCTATATAACTAAAAAGTAATTAGTAATCCCAAGTAATTAGCCTAATTCTATGACACTATTACTATAATTCACATATAAAGTGAGAGTTTATAAAATTTCACAGAACATGCAAAATGTGAGATGTGAGGCTATAGAGTTTCAATAGAGTTTTTTCAGATGATCTACAATATCCAGTTATGGGTACACACTCAAAATCTTGTGCAGGTACGTAGCTTTGCACATATTTTTTTTTTCTTGMATTATAGTTACCAAGCAGCTATATCTGAACATCTAATAGCCAGGCCTTGAAAGCTAAGAACTTGTTTCATGTGTTTCATGCATTCATTCACTCATTAGAAATACGTAATCCTTTGCTATTTATTCAGATTTCTGACCACCTGACCACTGACAGATAGAGTATAATGTATTRTGCCTCAAAAACTGGTTGGTCAAAACATTACAATGCAAAGATTTCACAAAGGCTGTGGTTAATGTAGTATGTTTGTCAAACTGCATTTATTTGAAAGTATTTTCATTGATTCTCCARTATATATATCACTACAGTGTGCATTTTATAACTCAAATAGTGGTTTTGTGCCCTTTATTATTTTATAAAGATACTAAAAGTTTCCCTTGCAAAGACTTGTCTTGAATTTCCAACATTTCCAAAGAAACTGTGGACCAACAAAGTTGGTATTAGAACAGCAGAGCCAGAGAAACCCAAGCATAATTCATGGCATCTATATATAACATCCAACAAGCTCACAAGCTTTCGCTTGCTGATCAGGCACAAGGTTTTACACATGTGAAATTATTCCCTAAATACKGCCTGAAGCAATAGACATTCATCTTCTGGGTCCCTCACCAGCAGCAATCACTGCTTGTGACTCACCTCAGCAGCTGCAACAGCCCCATCACCATCCTCCAGCAACCTTGCCTGAAACCAAGCAAGCTCCCGCAAAAACAGCAGTGGATGCCCACAGCTCAGCTTACTTCTAACTCAACACTTTCATGCTGCTACAAGGAGATCCTGTAAAGTGAAATAGAGAGGAAAAGACAGAGGCTGGTAATATTGACCCTCATTACCTTGCCTTAGATGATGACATGATCTTCTGGGGTTTGCACACAAATTCAGCAGATGTGGAGGAAAGGAGAAAACTGGTGTTTGCCAGATATCCCCCACCACCACTGCTGAAGTCTAAGAAACAGACAAAGAGGTCAGCACCAGCAGGAACCATTTGACTGCCAGAATAACACTGAATTATACCACCAGGACAAAGGAACCTGATTTAGTCTCACTGCRCTGGCAGAAAATCTGAATTTGGCTMMAATTTTCAGAAGCTCTGAGCCAGSTCTGACYCWGCATGCAACTAAACAGTGATTTTCATTAACAACTTTTCTCAGGTCTTTAAGAGTATTACAGCGTTGCAGAGCCTGGCAGTCTGCTCTTTGAGAAGTGTCAATTACTTTTATAGTTAAATTTTTGAGGAAGTTGGAGAAATGACACGTAGAAATAAGGGCAGCTTTGTGAATCTGCACAGGCGTTTAAACCAAAAACATGGGATCAGATTCTTTCAAACTTCAGAAACACTCATTTGCCTGTTTACAAAACTACAAAATGGACTATCTGATRTTAAAAGAATCTGTGCAACAGAGCTTTATCTGAAGGATGAAAAAAATATTCCCTAGTAATTTATTTAGCAGCTGACAGTGGGAACATAAAAGATTTTCCATGATGCATATTATTTAGCCTTATATAAAACTACTGGTCAAACAGTGAAAAAATACATTCACAGATAATTTCATCATCAATTGACTAAAAGAGCTTGGGCTTATTTTCTGTTCATCAGTTGTGCTGCTCCTTTCATTTTTGAGTCATGGGTCTTCTATCAAGAAATGGCAAAACAAAACCAAATAATTTCCAAACACTAAAAGTCAAGTGGAAAAAGTTAGCAGGAATTTGTGAAATCCCTGTTAAAAATCAACTTATACAAAATCCCATAAGGATGCAGAACCATACAATCACATTCAGTGAACAGAGCAACAAATGTACTTTTAAAACTAACCTTTGTGGAGTTCACCTGTGCTCTGGCTTTAGAAAAGAATACAAAGGTCCTAAATTCACAATGTTCACAGCTGTGGCACAAAGAAATCATGTATAGCTTCTTGCTGCAAGGCCTTTTAAGCTTACAAAATGAGGAGCCAAATGATTTCTGCCACAGGAAAATCTGTCACAACTTGGGAGAAAGCACAAAGCAGCACAGACTTCAAATCAAGAAATGAAAAGGAGACCAAATGCTCAAATGTTCTTTTGCTGGCTAATAGAAGCCCAGTGGAAGTCAAAGCATGCAGATGACCTCCAAAGGCTGCCAGATCCACTTCCAGTGATGCAGAGTTCTCAGCAATAACCAGATTTTCAGTGACTTTAGTAGAAAGGTTGTCCCACTGAAGGATGGGGAAGCTACCAACTACTTGGTTCCTTGAGAGGGAGGACTGAAGGCTTGCAGAAGTGGGCTCCTTCCTGCAAAAAGCAAGAGGCAAAGGCACTAGGCATTTTAACAAGCCATGAACCCCCCAAAGCACAGGGCAGGTCCCTACCACCTCTGCAGCAGAAGATGGGATGCACCCAGGAGCACCCAGACTGCTCTACTGCCACCACCTTCTCAGGCCACCATCTCTGCTAGCAGGGCTCCCACAGTGTGGCAAGGAGCTTGYCTGGCATCAGCTCGGGGTTCTCCTTGCTCTTTACATCTGCTGACTCATTTAAAAGGTTAGTTGGAAAGAGCTACGTCACACCTAATATTGGCCATTAAAAGGTTAATTTTCCAGTTTAAGCTAGTTATCCCAGTATGCCTTCTATATCTCATAGGGAGATACAGACACTTCCAAAGGCATACTTATGCATTCCTAAGACAAATGATAGGTGACTTGCTCCTGGAAGTGTTCCTTGCTTTCTCTTGAATAATAGAAGAATCCTGAATGATTAAATTCTAGATGGATTAAGTCAGGTCAACTGAAAGCAAAGTGTCTTTTTGACCTTTTTTCAAGAAAAGAAAAAAAAAAGCAAATTACATTTTTGAAATTGGGAGAAAAAGCGATCTGGGAATCCTTCCTTTTCAAATAAAAAGGTTGCTACATAYATACACAGAGATATATGCACACACACATCAGATTTCTTCTTTTCAGGTCTACTCGGAAAATTTTTTCTATGTAACAGTGTTGGGTAGAGACGTGGGTTTTTTGGCAACATTTCTATATCATCAATAGCTCTTGTTTAGATGCAGTTCTAGGAATCTAAATGAGCTTTTGATGACATAACTGTTTTTGTATAGTATTCCAATGTAAATGACTTTAATAGCAGTGGTTTTGGCAGGTATAAAGTACTTTTTTATGGTTTCACTAAATAGTGCTGGCATTACAGCTATACTGGCAAGTATTCCAGCCTCAGCATGTAAAAGTCAGTACCAAAGTAGGATGAGAAAGTACATGTAACAGTAGGGGAAGCTGATCCGGACTCATTCATAGAGGCTGTTTTCTTGTACATTCCTTCTGTGAACTATATTAATAATAAAATKAATATCTCAGCAATGTCTTCTACTTCCTTTCTTCTCTTTTATTCTGAAAGAAAAATAAAATCATACATCCCTGTACAAAACTCTGAAAGAAAAAAAGGTTTTTCAAAATAAAAGGAAGTGGCTGACACAGCCAAATTAATGGCTCTAAATATCAAAAGCGTAGGCTCATTCCTTGAACAGACACACATCARCACTTACAGTTTCTCAGCACCAGCTAACAATTCCACAGACCTGGGAGGACTAATTGGAGCAGCAAAAGCAACCACCTGTCTATTTGTTCACAGGTTTTACCACTGGGGCAGTATCAGCAAGATGAGATTGCTAMAACACCCCTCCCTCTACTCCCTGACATGCTGCTGTGGGCACTGTTTGGCTACAAGGGCTCTGTCTGGAAAGCAGAACAAGCTGTTTTGTAAAGAATTGTCTTCATGATAGAACAGTTTCTATGCTAGTTCTATTCTAAGTTATTTAAAGCACTTCTACGTACCACAGAAATAATTTTACTAAAAAAGGAAATCTTTCCAAACAGAAGCAATATCCAAAGCAGTAGTACAGGTGAAACTTAAGGCTTTAGGTCTTGCAAATAATTTTTTTTTTAATTATTCAATTCAAATTCTAAAAAAAAAACCCAACACAAAGAAACAAACTCAGTTGACTTTTGAAAATATATTAAAATCTTACAAAATACCCTTTTTCTGCAGATTCACATCAAAGAATTGGAGAAGCAATCAAGCTAGCCATTTGCTAGAAGAGCAGGAATGAAGAGGYTAGCAGCTATTAAAAACACAGGTAATCTCTCCCTTCTTTCAAGTGAGGTCTGAAATGCTTTTTGCATGTAGTGAACYCTGCAAGCTACAGGAAGCAAACACACTGCTGAAATCAATTCTTTATTCAGCAGTGGCTTTTAAATCACAGATTGAGTGGTGTTTACATATACTATGCACGACAAAAGAGGGATTTTTTTTCTTCTCTTTTTCCTTTTTATCAAGTGGTACAAAAAGCCCCTCTCCATCTGATTTTTGGTATGACGTGTCTGTAGACTTGCAGAGAGCTTGAAATGTTTGTTGAAAAGTGACACACACAGAGAATGAATAAATAAATAACAGACCCAACAAACCAGGCTGTAATGCCACAACAGTTTAAAATTCAGTCTTCATTTTTGCTTTGCTAATTGCTAGGGCATTAAGACTTGAATACAGAGATAGTTTCCTGCTAGAAACATGTACACCATTTGACAGATGTTTCTAAATGTTGCATCATCAAGCATTTTTATAAAGGGAGTTCCTACTCAAATCACAGCAGACAATAATTTAGTAGTCTATCCATTTACAAATGGAGAAAGAACAAGATCCAGCTCCCCCTTTTTCAYTCACATTCTCTCACACAGTTTTTGTGCCTTCCTACAGTTTCTGTGGCTCTCCTTGCTTTTGTGAAGCCAACCTGCAAATGATTTCTGCTTTGATGCATATGCATAGTCATCAAAGTATCCCTTCATTTACCACCAACACCTTGTGGTACCTGCTGAAAGGGAAAGAGACTGCAGTCAAGGGGGCCTGCGTTTTGTTCTGTTCCTGGCTGTGACTCTCCGCTATGACTTCTTCACATGTTATGCTTGTGAAACTCTGTACAGAAAGAATGGAATATTCATTTTAAATTGTATGGTAATTATCTAGTAATATCCTCCTTTGGCTCCTCTCAATCATCGTTTCTTTCCAGTCTGCCACTGTTGTAAGAGTTACTCTATTAAAATTCAAATTAGGCAAAGTGAAAATCGCTACACAAATATTGTTAAAAAACCACACACACACGCACACACAAAATAGAGCTTTTCTCTCTGTCCTATACTTTTCAGAGAAGTGCAGCTATGCACAAAGCCTCATGCAACCCTTTTGAAGTGGTTATTTACTCTTGCCTCATCTTTTTATGTGGACCGCCTTCTCGCCTTCTTTGAAATACCTTGCACCACCTCCCTTCTCAGCACATGAATAAGTGGTCTACAATCAACTTCCAGCAGACTTAGGGCTAAAGATGTATGAAATACTCCCTAGTGTAAATGAAAGGAGATGTGACAATTCCACTCTTTGTCTTCTACTTTGCAGCCTCACTAAATTGCACAATATAAGAAAAAAGAAAACAAAAACAAAACAAACTGGGGACTCTGGGCTGGGCTCCATGGATTTGAAAGCTCCGGTGGAGCCGTGTTCCTGCCAGTGTTGACCTGACAGGCTCTATTTAAACCATACTTCTCTTCCTTTGTGACCCCTTTGCCAACTTATCCTCTGACAATTATTTATAGAATATTTACAGATTCATCTACTGGCTCCAGGCAAAAATAATAGCCTAATGCTCGATGAAGAGAAGATACTGACCAAAGTTTAAAGCAGAAARAGTCTTTGGGTAGCAGCCAAACCTTCTTGCGTCAACTTAGTAACACACTCTTGCACTTGTGAAAATAAGCATTTCTCTTTCCCTAATGGGTCACAAAACTAACCTTAAGAAGTAGCCAATTATTTTGAATGGAAAAGGAAGGGGTGAAGAGGTGAGAAAGGACTGTTAATTTTGTCCTTCTTTTAGACACCTTCAGCGGAAAGACTGAATAAAAACTAGAGAGACAGATAGTCTGAATCTCCAGTGACAGGAGTCCTTTCAATTCCTTTGGCATGAAATTATTTACAATCTCAGACATTTCCTCAAGAGTCTCCATACTAGCGGTTTTATTAGACTCATTTTTTCCCAAAGTTAAAATAAATTTTAATTCTTAATCTAGTACCAGAATAGCCAGCTCTAAGATTAAAGCATTCACTCTGCTGTCATAAAGATACCTTTGGCTCAATTTGTTCACCCAGTATTTTCTCCACAGCTTTAATTCCACTGAAAATAGTGGAATTATTCTCATTTATTTTGTAATAAGTAACAGCAGAATAAGGGATATTTATTAAGAAAAAAAAAAAAGGTACTTTAGGTCTGTCCTTGAGGATCTAGTGGAACAAGAACCAARTTTCAATGTGGTGAAAGCCCCGGAGAAAGCCCATTTCAGAAAAACAAAAACTACTTTTCAATGCTATTAAAACACCAACTTACAAACCTCTTCTGTACTTCATCCCACTCAGCCAGCAGCCAGACAGTAGATCTTGTAATACCAGTGATCTTTTACATTTATCTAACTAACTCAGAAGACAAGGAAGGTGAAGCAGAAAACCAATTTCAAGTTAGGTAAAAGTTACCCACTAATCAGGTCAAGYAAAGTCACAAGATTTTTGTCAGAGCAAAATTCTTGATTAATAAGAGTTGTAAAGAATAAAATAAACAAACCGACCTGCCCCATTTCTTCCCTCTCACTGAATCAGGCTTTGATACACTCCCAGGATTTGAAAACATTAGGTGAGAGCTTACACTGAGCACCAACAGGGCTCTGTCTTCAGTTATGGTCTAGCACAACTAGGAAGCGACTCAAGCCAACTCCTTACCTCTTCCATCAGAAGCTAGCAAAGGGTTAGAAATCACTTGACGCATATTTTTAGAGAAATCCCCACTTTCTGATGCCTTCTCACACCTTTTGGGCCAGCTAATGAGATACTCAAGAGGCTGGTAAAGAACCACCTGAGGTATAACATGAGTCTCTGAGCTGGAAGTATCAAATTGGACTACACAGCTGATTTCCGGTGTCAGTGAGAGGCACCTCAGCTTGGTCAAATTATTTCTAAGTCTTGAAATTAAAGAAAAGTTTTCCRACTTCTTTTTCTTTCTTTCTTTTTTTTAAAGAAGAAAGCATTGGGAGAGAGACAAGTGCATAGACAGTTTTGTTGTTTGTTTAGTTACTTAGTTTTCTTGCCTCTCGCCACCCATCTTTTTTCCTTTTTTTCTTTTTTTTTTTTAAAGGAACTGTTACAACAGGAGGTTAATATCTGATAGACAAACCGGGGGAGGATATTTCTTTTAACTACGCCCACAACTGCCAGAAAAAAATGCAAAAGCTTATTCCATCTGGCATAGTCCTCATCAGTCTGTTTTTAACTTGGTTTATAATTAGCCCTAAGCAGATCTCACAAACTAGGCATAATTTTAACTCCTGCCATCATGGAAGACAGCCAATGTGAGGGTCATGGGCACCATCTAGCTGCACCAAAACACTAGACTGTGACAATTTGTCTGAGCTGGCCTGTCTCTCAAAAGACCTTCCCAAAGTCCAGTCCTAAAACTGCAACAGTTTGTGACTGCTCCTACAGGGGAGCAAAACAAATGTTGCCACGGATGTTGCCTCTTGGGGCACTAAGAACCTCCAGTGCAATAACGCCAACTAAAGTAGCAGGGAAGCACCTGGTAGAATTCATATTAAAATCCCAAGGCTAACAAAATTCCAAGCTCTCACTGAACATCTGATGCCACCTCTCAGAGTATAGTAGCACAGAAGTATTCAGGGACTATGTTTACTTCAGAAGAAGATTCAAGGAACAAAGTGAGCAGTTATAAATTTGCATATATGTAYTTCTTACTCTACTTCCTAAAGGAAGAACATAAAGAAGGGTAGTGAGGCAGAGGAGAGGAGGAGCTTCTTCCTCTTCTCACAGATAACGTTCCAGTGTGGTTTTACTTAAATTGTTTCTACCAGCTATGTAAAGTGTTCCAATATTAYAAAAAGAACTGTAAGTAAAAGGAGTTTTTAAGAGTGTATAAATACTAGGGGGAAAAAATGTAAAAGTGAATGATTTTACAGGATTCTTGATTTCTGTGTCTCAAGAAAAGATTTTATCTTGGAAATAAAAGATGAAGGAAAACTCTAGGAAATCTACCATGTTATAACACTGCTAAAACCAATGTCACCCACTCAGCGCTGAGAGATCCTTAATACAAAACATTGAAGGGAACAGATACCACCACCGTCTTTAGTGGTGGGGATYCTTGAGTCATGTACCAGGTTATGGAATGTTCCAGACTCTGTAAAAAAGTGGAAGTGGAGGGCAAAATCTCAATTCTGTCACAACAATAATAATGAAAAAAAAAAAAAAAAACCCACCTTTTTTTTTCTTTAACCTTCCCCAGCTCTTTGTGCCTCAAATTTACATACTTTAATTTCACAAAGCCAAGAACTCTCAAAAGACTGACTGCACAGTATCAAATGGAAAAGAGTTTTAATCTTCAGGTTTGTGGGAAGTTCAAGTTATAAACACTTGTTAAGCATTGATCTGCATGTTGTCTTTTATTTATATGTGTATGTTTATTTACTGCAGTTAAGTTTGTAAAAATCTCCAAATGGTTTAAAGTCATAGAAGAGGCGTTTGCCTGAATTGCTCATTGCAGTATAATCTGTTTCAGACCAAAACTGCTTTACTTTGAGTTATAAAAATCAAAAAGAGCTTGACATAATCAATTTCCTAGCTCCTTTCTTTTCTCCACTTCCATGCCCCAAATTCTTCTATACTGTTATCCAAGCTGGCAGCAATGTTCACAGGCATGTCTCTAGGGTTTGAATTTTTCAGGGATGCACATCTATTTCTCACAGCAGAGACTGTCTGAAGAACTAGCCAGGCAAAGCACAGGGGCTGCAGCCCGCTAGCCTCAGAAATGTAGGGAACCAACGCCAAGAAGTACTTTCCTCAGGTACTCACCACTCCACTACACAGCATCTTTTCAGGGTAGCGATTCTGAGGATGAAGCATGAGCCAGATGAACCTGCTAAGCCATTCTATTTACTTACAATATTTACAGTATGGACCTGTGCCTCTTTAAATATGCCTGTCGCCTGGTGCACTCAGCAAGGCAAGCCACGTGTCAAAAGYGATACTGTAAAGAGCAGGGAATTTACAGTCCTTTTCCCCACAACACCATAAACAGTGTCATGGCAACTGACTCATGCTAATCAGGCTTGCTCAAGCTTAAACATGGAAAGAAAAACCACTACAGCCGGTAGGATCTAAGCATGTCATTAGAGGTGAACAGGTGTCTGTGAATCAGATCCATACATCTAAACACTGAGGCAAGACATTTTCTCTATAGTGGAAACCACTCACATTTGCTGCTTCTACTTAAGCTCTATTTGTGTGGGGGTTTTCACATTTAAGAGAAAGCACTGTCTGAATAGAGGTTTTTTTCATTTTATATATTTTTTTTTGTTAAACACGACAGACATTATGGAAGCGTGACGAAGTGTGACACTGATTGAGCTCGAAATGACAAACAACGACATGCCTGAGGCCTCTCCCACACAGACAGCAGCACAAAAGCAAGGTTTATCAAATTATTTGAGCTAGTGCCTYTTTTAGACTAACTTAAGTTCATATTGAAAAGAATCTAGTTATCGCTTTCTTGTTTATGTAAATACCTTGTTACTACAAAAGGCAGCGGAAAAATATCAAAATATGCAAATGAATTCAAACCCCAATGGGTCCTCCTGCCTGAGGAATCGGTCTTGCAGAACCTCAAGCCAAGGTTATGTGAACTCATACTTCTCCTGCAATCTTATCCTTAAGCATTGTAATAACTTCCTCGAGCTTTTTATGTATTTGCCATGCGYGAGTAGTGGCCAAAACCGATGAAAGGGAAGGCAGATGGAGAGAAACTGGGAAGCCAACGAAGAGAGACTTGCTCCATTTGGAGTGGTGGAGCTGAACAGCAGTCTATGGGAGGACAGCCTCATGGTTTGGTTGCTCATCTACAGATGGAGAGAGCTGAGTTCAGTTCCTGGCTCAGCCACAAAGCTTTTCAGTGACTTCACACAAGCTGCCCACTCAAGCCAGCCATCTGTAAAAAAAMCAGGCAAAATGCTTTCTTAAATGCTACATATAGAAAAGACTATGAAGTCAACACTTATTTTTGGATATAGGACACACATTCCTCCATCAGGCTGTTCATATTTCCTCTGAGACAGAAGGAAGAGCCTTCCTCCTCTCCTATTACCTCAAGAGGCACCCTAATCACTATTAACAGGGGTAAAAAGAGATGCAACAACTACTCCTCCTCTCTGTTTGATTATGATAGACGTTCATTTTCCTTGGCTTTTATTCCACGAGTGGAATGAGTGAGTAAACACTCATTTATGGCAGGGGGCCAGAGAAGAGGAGGAGGCAGTCTGAAAAAGTTTTTCTTTTGTTTTTAGCCATTTTGTTGTGTTTAAAATGTACCAGCTCAATTGTCCAACAACAACAAAATGAAAATTTATGTTATACAACAATATATAACACGAAAAAAAAAAAAAACCTTTAGGGACAAAGGCACAAAGTAGAAGGAGAAACTAGGGTATACAGAATCCACACAAATCTGTGTGACTGCAGAGAAAACACTTAACCTCTTCATTATATTTTTTCCTAGTTTCTGTTTCTCTRTAACAGGAATACAGTATGACACTCCTACCCAAATCATTCCCCTGATTAGCACAAATGATTGATACTAACAGAATGACTAGTGTATCCATTCTGGCTTCTTCATCATATACCTTTTCATAAAGTTTTMTTTCCGCCATCTGTATATATCCCTGCTTAATCATTGTCAATTCTTTTGTTTTCTAGCATCAAGTAAAATGACAAATTTTGCCAAAAAAAATGTGCTTGGGCCAGTTCTTTGTGTATGGAAGTTCAAAATACTGGATAATCCTCAGAAACTGTGGAGTGCTGCCATGTGCAATGGCCTCATGACATCCAGSCATTTAATCTGAGATACAGGATGAGTGAGGTGCTGTCAAAGCATATGGAGATTTCTGCAGGAGCAGATAATGCCCCAAATCCCAACTCCAGCTGCCATGTCTCCACCTTGACTTCTCGACCTGGTTTCAAGGGCTTGGAGAAGGAGATGGAGAAGACATAGCATGCTGCAGTGAGGCTGGGAAGAAGGATAGATGACACAGTCTGAAGACATTCCTGGATTTTTATTAAAGACCAGGCTTTCCCCTACATCAAAGCGCTCAGCAGCTATTTCCAAAAAAACATAAGCTGGTTGATTTTTCACAGACTTAATAAAAAAAAAAAAAAAGAAGAATGCAGGTGGTCACAATGGACAATAAAAGGAAGAGTCACTGAAGACCCACGACAGCTAGGGTAAAGTGATGCCTATGGAAACCTCTGATGAAACCTAAGAGCATCAGTCATTTGTCCCCTGCAGCACTGCAAATGCCACACGGTAAAATTGCTAAAACTTTCCCAGTTTGTACAGCAAAACTGGGAAAAGAAACTCAAACCTCARAATGCTAAACAAATAGCTACCTTTAGGTGTTTCTGATAATAAAGTTGTATCATCTACCCACTAGCCAATGCACAGGGACAACACAATTTCCTTTTCAAGTCAACATAAAGGTGGCTCGATAAATTCAGATGAAGGGCCTGCAGGTAACTGGGGGGGGTCTCACAGCACATTTGAATTCTACACAAATAAAATGAAAGCACATAGTGAAAGTACATTCAGTTCCGAGACCTTTCTTCCATGAACATAAACTGATCTTGAACCACAAAAGATTTGCTTACTCTTTTTATTATTGCCTGGATATTTTGCCAGTACTAGAAAGATGAAAATTTTGCTTCTTCATGCCCTAAAAGCTTTTGTCTCACCCACACCACTCACAAATGTTTTTCATTTTTTTTTTTTCCCTCTTGGTGTTTATGAGAATGTCWTCAAGGGTCTTTACTAAAAGATGAAATTGTATCATTTTCATTTCAGTGAATACAAGGCTTTTATTTGCATGAAAACTCATGTTTTCCCATTAGGCCCCTGAAACGAAAAAAGAGTTGCAATGCCGTGCATGTGTACAAAATGATGTGCATGAAGAACATCTGAAAAAAAAAAAACAAAAACTGAGTCTCCAAGACAGATGTAATAAGAGTTTTGCAGTAAAAGCTATTAACATTAAAATACCAGTTCTAATTTACTCTACTTCACACATTTAAATTTATTAACTTCAGACCATATGTTGACTACGGACTTTGACTCTGCATTCATGAATCAGTTGACAATGAACAGTTAAGTTCCAGTAAATTGGAAAGGTGAAGCTGGGTGGCCCTAACTAATGAAAGAAAATGATGCAAGCACAAAACCAAGGTACTACAGTAGATGAGCAGCAGCAGAAAAATATTACACCATATGTTTCAAAGTCTGGCTAAAATCTCATGCAGAAGGCTTTGATATTGCCACTGTATCAGAGATAGCCAACACTTTCAGGATAAAAAAACTTGTTTTCACTGATCAGATACTTGATTTCCAGCCACCACATAGCATGAATATCAGTGTTCTGACATTTACTTCTCTCCAACTAAGAGGATGATGTAGAAGGTTTAAGAAAATGCGAAACTGAAATTTACCACTGCCTTATGACTTTGGAACAGCATAGTTCTAAACTGAAGGGCAATACGCTGCCATTTTCCAAATCAGAAACCATCTGCACTCCCTTTTCATCAGTGAAAGGGAAGAGTCAGATCCCAAATCTTTGGAAAAAAAAATACACAGCTATCTAAAATACACACAAAATAAGGCCTTATCTGTGGTGAAATAGCAGCACATCATAAAGCAAAAAACGATATAAAGACCCTCACTCCATCCAAAATTATCTCCTTGCAGTGTTTGGGGATAGCATGCTTTTATTCAGAAGAATAAGAAAAAAAAATAGGAGCAAAATAGGAAAAAAAAAGGACAATACTGCGGTATCACAAAATATGTAGAACAATACTWGTGTCTCTGACACTATGCCTTCCACTTAAAGACGCCAAAGAAATTAAGCTGCGTAGAATSCATTTGCCTCCATTCTGGCATCTGCAGCAAAAATGAGGAAATGGGCACATAGGGAGTTCATTTTTTGAATGTTAAAATTAGCCAGGATCATTATTATAATCAAAAACGAAAGACCAACAAAACACCTTCAGGTTGTGAAGATCAGTCTAGGACATAAATCCACATCGAGACAGTGATAACAAAAGCCTTATTTTCCAGAGGGTGTTGTATATGTTCATCCACTTAATGAAAGAAAAGACCAGCCAGTTCTTCTGACAGCTGGACACACTCGGTGGCCAGATGTGGATTATTTTGGAAATCCAGCTGTATGCATCCCGTTTGCTTTTTTCTTTTTTTTTTCCTTTGGCACACCATATGTAAGATCCTCTCTGAAACGCGCACACCCTTCACAACCGATCCTCCCTTTTTGGGTGGCACAGTTGTTGTCTCCAGTACGACATAAACCACACACCATATACCTCTGTACCAGGTACAGACCCTTCCCTCTGCTTCCCACTAAATGTGGATGGATTATGTCTTAATTATACAGCTACCTGACAGATGGGATAATCCTGAACTAAAAAAAAGTCTGCAAGGATCTRTAGCTAATGCTTGTGATATTAAAGACAAAAAAAACCCTTACCCACCTACCTGCATATGTTAACATACTTCTACTTTGCAGTTAAAAATAGAAGTTAGCCTGACTTTAGGGATCTGAACATGGCCATATTGTGYGCACACACTAATTTCTATTTCTGTCAAAGTGAAAATTGCTCTGCTTTTGCCACTGCTTTTCTAACATTAAAAATTCAGGGATAGATATACTGAGGGAATTAAAAGGAAAAGCATCTTGAGATAGTTCTTTACCATTATTGATAGACCCCAAACACAGTTAGAAGCCCCTGGGGCACTAGATACAACACGGCAAGAACAAGAACAGCAARACACCCTAAACAGGTGTCCAGGAAAAAGCCAAGAAAATATCTAGTGCAAGGCCAAATTAAAGAGGAAACAGACACAGTGAGTTAGCAGAGAGCAGTCAGGGCTTATCCAAGAGCTGTGGTCAACATGCTGCATCAATCACAGGATATAAAGACCTATCTGGGTGCCTCTCTGTGTATTTCCATGCTCCTCCTTCCTTACAACCCCAGTGCAATAAAAATTAGGCATACAAGATTGTTAAAGGGATGAGAAGGTGGAATGGGTTATAGAAAAGCAATATTCTCCCAAGTAAAGACATAGCTCCATCCCTTACTTTGTTTCACTCTGTAGAGGTTGCAGCAAGTACGAAAGATGATCTACTCCACTTTACAAAGAACTGGCCAAGACAACCCACCATCCACACATACTTCAGAAGCACGGGCTATTTGGGTTAGGTTGCACATCAATACTACCCTGTGACACAAATTTTATAGAAAACTCAACCAGTATTACGCAGATACCTCATSAGATTTTGTGGTTCTCAAAACATAAAAATGCAAGACTAAGTTAGCACGTTACCACATATCTGATTTTCACTGTCATAACTGTAATTTTGGCAACAGAGAACAATGCAGGTGCCAATCTACCAAAGACTCTATTTGAGCATTTCAACTGATACAAACTGTATGACACAAATCAACTGCACAATCAACTGCACAAGTGCTTGCAGGACCTAGTCTTTATTTTTTAAACAGTTAGAAAGACTGCCAAAATACAGCCATCAAGACTTTGAAAGCAAAGAAAAGAAACATGACAAAAAGAAATCACAGATCACAATTTTCACATTTTTCCACTTGTTAAAAGCTCTACTCTGTTAAGATATTGGCATTTTGCTAACATTATTTGATCTTGAAATATTGCAGTGTGGTAGGTTGTTTCTAAAAACTCATGGCTCATGCTCTTACAAGTCTTCTGTCAAATTGCCTGTTCTTGTTAGAACAAGATTACAAATATAGACCTCAAGACTGCAAATAACAGCAAAAAACCTTCAGATGACATTATTTATAAACTCTGCCATGAGATATGAGTTACCCATTTTTAATTAAAACATGAGCATATATTAGTAGAATGATATTCAAATCTGTCTTTTAATGTGCTCTTCTGCTCTTTCTGACCCTTTCTATTTATAAATTCCTAGTCATGCTGCTTTTTATAGCTAAATTATACTTACTATCTCCTGTTTACTGCAATGTCTACTTTCTATTTTATGGACAGCTTGTTTTTAAATAGCTTCCTAGAGGACTGTTGCTTTTTTGTCAGGGGACAAAGAAAACATGACACTTTTACCATTCTGAAGTRCTTTCATAAGCTGTATAAATTATTGTCAAATCTGCACAAAACCAATTTTTTTTATCATTATTTTTTCAGAGTATCAGGTATGAAGAATTGATCAGAGCTTGATTTTCCAAAACAAATGTCCATTTTCTTTTATTATTAAAAAAAGTCAAAAAAATGTATTTCAAATTTTCTCATGAACTCAACTTCTGGAGAATGAAGGAAATGCACGTCAAGTATGAAAAATATTTTCTCACATAAATATGAAAAATCAAATGAAATGCAATATCAATTTTCAAATTAAAAAGGCACTGCATCATCATTGCAATTTCTCATGTTCCAAAATAGGGGAAAAATAAAGAAAAAATTACATTTGGACAATATACACATAGTAGGAACAGTCATGTGTTGTTTCAACAAATTCTGTAGGCTGTTGTTAAAATTAGCAATATATCTCACTACATAAAATTTGTATGGATATACTACTTAATGAAAAGATATTAACATAACTTTGAGATAACCAAGCAACAGACTAATTTTCACTATAATTTCCCTAGCTACATGAAGCCCCAGGAGAAAGATTATTTTTTAAACTCTATAACCATCTAATTTGGTATTATAATACAGAAACATGAGATGCCAGCAGATGAGACCAAAAGAACAGAACAAGCTCACAGAAGAATTGTATCAGACAGCAGCCAAAAAGCCATAAGAAATGGGCAGAAGTAGCTGCTCTCCTGCAGGGAGGTTTTGCATAACCCTGGYTAGTCACTTCACATATAATTTTGGCTGAGCCTGTCTGATGGGGATGAAGCTTTGTGTTGCTGCTGAAACAGGAGATGTTCTGCCTCTCTTCTGCAAAGGTCACCCACGGCACATCTGCTTACAACCTTGCTCCAGGCAAAYGCTTCCCAACTACTGCAAGCCCAGTAGGGAAAAACTCCATTCAAAAACTATTCAGCCCTTGATTGCAGGGTTAATTAACCCTGCTTTAGGTCCTTAAAYGTTGTCACTGTGGAATCAGACAGTGCTGGAATGAGGGAAATGGTGGCAGCACACAACTGGMATGTGGGAACCTGCCTCCTTTTCAGGAGCAGCCTGCAGCCTTGGCTTGGCTGAGCTGGGGCAGCAGCCATCGGGTGATGGATTCACATCCACCTCCTTCTCCTGCTGAGGACACTTTGGGCTTCATCTTCTTAAAGTTCCTCCCCTCTTCTTTCCTATGCTTTGTACCTCTCATCTCAGCTGCTTAGATGACCACACTACTCCTCACATCAGTCAAAAGGAGCCAGTTTATTGTAACAAGTTAAACAGTAGATGTCCTATTCCCTCATTCATTTTGGCTAAAAGGCATTAGAGAATTCCTCATACAGGCATCCCTGGCGATTCCATGGGAACCGTGGTAGCCTTTACCAGTGACATGGGGTGATGGCAGCAGGGGAGAGATAGGTAAAGGTTAATATCACAAGATTTGACTTCTTCAAGTCAACAYATCTTCAGTCTGAAAGGAACACAGACACAAACAGGAGAGCCATCAAAYATAATGGCCCCTCCCTTTCTTTCAGAGGTATTTTGAGGATTAATACTAGACGGATTATAATCTGTTTATAGACTATGGCAATGGCAGACCTAAAGGGAGCAAAGATTAAAAAAAAAATGCTACAAAAATGCAGAGAAACTTTAAAGGAAACCAAATCCAGCTAAACAGAGAGCACAAGACTTTCGTAGTTTCTATTTATGTGCCATCTGTGAACAAGGAAAGTACTTAAATCAGCTTGGTTCATGCTTGAGCTGGGCAAATAATGCAAAATAGCTACTTGTAAACTCTTGTCCAAATGTAAATTTTTCTTGATTGCCTTTCTGTTTTGCTGACCCACTTTACACAAGTGCTATAGTGCAGGTACCTCTTTGTTTGTCAGAACAGTCAAGTGGATGGAAGGAACACGTGTATCGCAAATATTTGACAGCTCTCCTGTGGGTCTGGGAGTGAGGCACTGGGGGGGAAAAAAACACACCACCACACAACACAGGAGACCAACCATAAAGTGCAAACAGCAAGTTTGGTCTAGGAAGTAGCTAAAGGAATAGGTATTATTTTAGACAGTGGTGTGCCTCTAGCCAGACGGTCAGCCAAAATACATTCACTCTAAACCATTCTCATGATAATTCTTAGCAACAAAGACTTCTATTTATCTGAGTTTCTACACAGATAATTCATTATCGGAATAAAAGGACCGCGTTCACTGAGCTGCTTGCTTCAAATAGATTTTCTCCAGCTCCTGTTCAGAAACAATGCCACCTACACTACAGAGACACTATAAAGAGATACTAAAATGTTATAAACCAAGGCTTGATTTGCTTGCGTTGTTGCAGTGCTGCTCGTATGGCTTAAATAGCTCAATGACAGGGTGTCTTGCGGGAAATAGGAAACAGTTAAGCTGAAAGGAGATACAGATCCTGTTCCCTTGAATGACTTCGGTATTTTTACAGACGGGTATACAATCAAAGCACCCCGGCTCCTTGGGAGGGAATTCTCAGAAGGCTACTCTCTAYTGAGCAAAATAGAGCTGGAATGACAAATAATGAAAGATTATGATCATTTAATAAGAAACAGCAAAGGCCAATACAATTTATTTTCCGTAATCGTGAACAAAGCATGCTTAGATCCCTCAAAACTGCTCTTTCTGTTTGGTGTTGCTGTGTTCTCAGATTAATAAGCAAGTGGTTATTAGTTCAGAGCACCCATGTTCTCTGRATATCACAGACACCATCTTAGCATGTCCAGATGCAACCCATGCTATGGGGCAGAAAGAGGATGTTACAGGAAGAAAGGGTGTCTGTCTGATAGAGATGAGAGGCCCGGTATCAAGTGCCATTCTCCTACTGAACAACTTGGTAAGCAACTTTCAAGAATTTTGAACAAGATCACTACATAAAACCCATTTGCTCAGGTGGATGAGTTTAACAGAAAGTGGTTTTAAACRTGCACATTGCCTCTTCCCCTGCAGCTTCGTTAGGTCAGCAAGCACTTCTTTGCGATTCCCATTTTGTCAGCGCTACAATATTACTGCAGTAACCGCCACGCAGAGACAAAAAAATGAGTAGGAAGGAGCTGTCAAATAAAAAGGATCTTAAAGACCACAAATCACCAYAGTATGGAGCATATGGTGAGGGTAATCATTAAAAACATATCAATCAGTGGGAACAGTTTCGTTAAGGGAAGAGAGAGACAAGGAGACAGACAGAATTTGATGATGTTGAAGGCKTTAAGCACTACACAAATCCCTCTGAAAGCGAACTTTTCAGCACCAGYGCTGGGTGGCCAAAGGGCCTAGCCCAGCATGAATTCCTTCAGACACCACTCATAATTAGGCCTTTTCTTCAGGGTAAAATAAAGATGTTGATTTCACAGTTTTATTCAGTATCCTGCGTCTCATGTCACAAAGGAGATAAGCTTAYAGTATATTATGCAGTTGCTGAACTAGACCATCTTTCAAGGCATTTATGTGCCTGACACACAGATGGCACATCCCTCAGACATTTAAATATGAAAACTCAAAAAGCCCCTAAAGACATTAGGAAAGCAGAAAAGATGGTGAGACCCAGAAGTGAYGGGCTGGAAGGAAATGAGAGGATGGAAAGAGAAAATAGTCCAGAAGAAGGCAGTTCCAAGGTATTTTCATAACTGAGAAAATCTACACATGCAGAAGGGCAACCCCTGTGCCATTCACATCCTGTTTTGTAACTGAGAATGGCTTCTTATTCTTGCATAACAACACATCTAAGAGAATGATCAGAAATGCTTTTTACTATAATAGCCCTGGGTTTGGTCCAGATCAAAAGAATAAGTTTATACATCTAATCTTTCTCACAAGTCTTCCAAAATCCAGGTATCAGTGCTCTTAAGGAACAGGAAGCTTCAGTTCATCTCAGCAGGGATATAAAAGGTTCAACTTAGAAATGCAGAGCCTATGCTTAAGGCAGGAAATGATAGTTTAAAAAAAAAAAAAGAAATAAAAAATGATAGAGGGCTCTAYGCCAACAGTCACCGCAAAAACTGCATTTTGGGAATAGAACTGGTAATCTGAAATGCTTGGCAGCAGAGAAGGAGATGTTTGAAGTTTTTTTTTTTTTGGTCATGTTTTAACAGAAAGCAATTAATATTTTATTCTAATTGTGATAACAGTCTGTTCTTCAAGACAAATGACATTCGGAAGAAAAATATACATACAGAAACATATATATACATATATTCTTCTGAAAGGGATCAGGGAAGCCCCATATCCCCTCATTYAAAGGTTAATTTCTCTCTCTCCAGATCTAGAAGCCATCTGCTTCCAGCAGATTCCTGTTGAATCTATCCTATGACTGAAAAGGCATCTCTTTCACACAGTGCCTTGGATGCTATGAAAGTTCCTAAGACCCCAGAGATTTTTAGTACTACATTTCAGACYAAATCAGACACAGCACTCCAGTGTCTACAGTTCCCTCTGGAGGCTACAGGACAAATGGAATAAATCAACTCACTGCAGGATTTTGTAATTGTCAAGGCTCGTATGAGAACATGTATTACCCAAACGTGTGCTGCCAGAGCTGGTGGGTAAAGATAGCACATTACGAATATGCACCAATCCCTTTTTCCTTAATTTATCCAGCTTTGTTCACTTGTTATCATAGAAGAAATTAGAAGATCCATCTTTTCTCCCTAGAAAGGCTGCCCTAAAGACAGCCAATACCTGACACTGGCAGCAATACTCATGGCATCTAAAGCTGAGCAGTGATCATCCTCCTCCTCATGGAATTAAGCAGAATATTAAACAGCTTAGGCAAAAGTCCTCTTGAAATATGTTCCTTATTTTATATTTTAATATACAGGTACATGTGAACTGTATAAAAAGAAAAAAACAGGAAAATAACATAAAGGAAGAAGATTGCCTGCCAAGATTGCCTGYCACAAATACACATGGTTTTTGCGTACTGCAAATCTTTACAAACATCTACAAATCAGATGAAAGAAAGGAAAATGCAAGCCACAAGCTGTGGTTAATGTGGTGATTTTTGGAGAAACTGCTCAAAGATCTGAGGGCAAAAATGAATGTGTACTAAGAAATCAGATGGCAGCAGATAACAATATATATTAGTTTGTTCAGGGTTACATGACAGGGATAAGGGAAGTAAAATAAATAAACGTGCTAATGTTAGTCACAGGGAAGCTGAAAAGGATTCCATAAATATATTTAGTCTATTAAATAAACAGAAGAAAACAATTAGCAACAATTACAAACAGCTTATTTAAGCAGTCTTTAATAAGCTCAACGGCTTGGAGATGAGTTGTTTTAAAAATGAGAAAAATCAGACTCCACAATGACTGACTAGTTATAGATCATCTATAAAATCCTGAGGGACTACTTGGTCCTGCTGTAATAAACTGTGACTCAAAGTTTAATAAAGTAACATCTCCATAGGGAATTTTCCTTTGATCATTCAACTACTATCTTAGTCGTGATCTTGTCCTTCTTGTGATCCTAAGGATACCCTGCATGGTATGAGTGAAATGGGAAGCCYCTAGTTTGGAAATGAGGAAGCCACTGCGTATTTTGCAACCCAGCATGAAGGAGTTCCAAGGAGTTTGCCATGCCCCTAATAAAGCTATGGTGCTATTAAAGCTGGTACCTTGGAAAGCAATAGACAAATCTCGAAAGGCAAAGGTTGCCTCATCTCTTGATGAACAGGCTGAACATTTGGAGAATTTGGAGGGGAAACATATATTAAGAAATTAGGTTCATAACATATATCAATCATAAGCAAGACCAGAATTTACATAGCATGGCACACAATATAAATGAGACACTGTATGAAATGAGAGACAGAGTTCACAACTACAGCTGTGGCTATGAGCCTTGTTAGATGTGGAATCACCCCTAAGAGCTAGGTACTGAATGCTGTTCCTTGCAAGGTGGTTACCTCAAAAGTTGCAAATGTTCAATGTAAATTCTCCAAATTTACGCTCCTTCACAGCGTCTACCTTACAGGTTACATTAGCATGTGGAACTCAGTGCAAAGCAGTGTTATAACAGATCATGATGTTAAAGATACAGATCAGAAGTACAAACAGGCTCTGATCACTAGYCAGGAACAGAGTTCCTCTACCTAACCAACAAGTATCTCACAGGACTAAACTCTTGRCAGCCCATCATGAAGCCTCATCTACTTCCCTATCTCAGACCATCGACAGCTTGTATCCTGCAGACTGCTTCATTTCTGTCCACTCTACACGCATTCCTGCACAMATGCACACCTCAGGGAAGTGCACTCCTTTCAATTCTGGGTAGCACRKAGGATTTAAGAAGGCAAAGGATAAATTAAAAACACTGTGGGATGCATTTWTTGCTTTAAACCCTGCACTGGAAATCASCCATCAAAGCTGAGAGCGGGGATCTATTTCACTTTAGCTTGCTYTCCCAAACAAGCAGCTCTCCCTTTCTGAGTGACCTTCATACCTTGCTCTTAGCATAATTCCAACTTCTCTGGAAATYCTAGCCAAAAGYRAACATCAATTTCTTATAACCCYCACAAGTATTTCTTCAAGATGCTTTACCAACTGTGGGACTACCAGCTGCATAGAGGAAAACACAAAAGTGCCTCACAACTTCTGCAATGGCTACAGATTATTACAATGTGCCTTTCCCTCCCTAAAATTCCTGTCACAACACTGTCATAAAAACACCCGATTTCTCCCAAGATCTTTCTCTTCTAGCTCTGCCTACAATTTCAGCACACTAATATACTCCTCTCCTTTCCTACAAGTGATATCATACCATCAGACATATTAGAAATGACTCTCTAGCTGAGAAATCAAACTGTGTCAGAGTGAATAAGACAGGATAAAAGCTGATAGGTATAATACCTGCCCAAWAGAGTATAATTGATTCTGGACAAGGCAACATCCCATGGCAACCCTTAAAATATGCCATCCAAACAAGTTCACTGGAAGAGGGCAAACGACAGTGAGAAACGCCAGCTGCTKGCAAGGAGAGACAGAAACTCCAGTTCTGCAGATGGAGCAGCTTAATGGGAAAATTTCTACAAGCCTGAATCAGAAACATCATAGTTTCCACTTCCCCTAGACCTTTACACACACACCCAGATACACCCCATCCCCCACCCCCAGATGCTCAAATATTCAATTTGAACAGGAAGAGTATAGGTTCATGAAAACAAGCAATGTTCATACTTCCGTGCTCACCTCATTAATTCTATCCTTCCCCTTGTGTTCACAAGCCCAGCAAGAGAGCTGATCCTCCAGGGTCACTCACATCTCCCAGAYAACCTGCAGGGTGCACTTATTCCTTTCTCTCCACCACCGTGTTCCCACTTCAAAGTTTCACGGCAAAAGGAATGAAACCACAACTGAAACTGTAAATTCAGAGGTGCATGTGAGGGAGAAGTCAGGAGGGAAAAGAAAACAACACCGAAGAGGAGAGCAACGACAAGGCTCAGAGTAGACTTTGATTAARCGAAGTAAGGGCTGGATTTGGAGACCCCAGACAAAGACCTGGCCAAAGGGGTCATTCTTTATCTGGTTCAATCTAAGTACTGTGCTGTAAAAAGATCATGTTGTTTTTTATTTTCCTCTGAGGAATAGGCTCAATGAGCACTCCAGAAATGCCTCATAACATCTCTCTATTCTTTGCTTATTACCTCCATTTTCATTACTTTCTGCACAAGGCATCCCTCCAGCAATGGGTTCAATACATCCTCCTCTGATGCCCCTATGACCCCCTGTCGAGCGTCCCAYCCTCCGTTGCTCCCATGCACCTGGTGACCGGCCATCCTCCAAGCTCTCCTCTGACCTGTCCCCTCTCCAGGACTGCGGGTCCATACCCAGAGCATAGTTTGGGGGTGGATATGGGGAGCTATGGCTTTGTCACAAGGTCTTTGTGCTCCTTTGTGCATAAAAATCACAGTGATGCCTGGAGRGAGGTTTCTGATCATTTCCCTGGACGTGGTGTCCCCCCTGCTGATTTTCATAYGAATAGCTAGTGCCTTGCTCCTAGCTGCCTTCCACACGTGTTAAGGGAATGGGTCAGGGAGTCATCCAGTCAAAAAGCACTGAGGTGATCCAGGCAGAAACAAGGAAGGGCAAAAACGCAAAACCCTGCCATGTGACGACGTGGATTTTGGAAAAAGGCTCTGGCTCAAAGGGATAATTGGGCATATCACTGCAGAGGAAAGGTACRGCTCCAAGAAGAATTAAACTGTGATACAAATAAGATGAACACAATTTACATTAATTCCACAGATCAGTTTAACCCGAGCAGACACTAGTGTGATTATACTGTGACTGTTTTACACCACAAGGCAGGAACCAGTGCTGAGGAARAGCAGGGAAAAATGAAACAAGTGAGAAGATGTCAGCAGAGGAGAGGAGGTGGAAATAACATAGCAAGTCTTGCTGTATATTTAAACTCTACAGTCATTTCCTGCATACCATTTTGTATTTAAATTGCATATAGCAAATACCTTGATGCATTTAGGAAAATTGGAGCAATTTTTCCATATTGTTGTTGTGTAACTATTTGTCTTCTTTTGCTAATGCCTACAGCCTTAGAAAAAGACTTTGGAGAGAAAGAAGGAAAAAAAAAAGCATTGTTCCGAGCCACACTAGCAAAAACTTAAATATTCTTCAAGTGATGTTTCTATGGGCTTATACAAATATATCCATGGCTCCCCTATCCACTCTCCTTGACAATGTCAAATATTGCTGCCTCTCTCCGTCTGTCTCTTAAACAGCCACCTCTGAACACCTATCTCATTGGAAAATGTGGAATTTCAAAGATATCTGCTTTCTGATTGTTATATATTCAGTGCTTTTCTGTAAGTACAGAGTTATCATAGTCCTGACTACGACACTGGTATAGCAGTTGCAAAGAGAGGGCAAACCACAGTAAAGAAAATTGCTTAATGTCCCTTACAGAGCTTACGGCAATGTCATCACTGCTGGCTGCAGGTAACTAAATACACATATACCATTATAAACTGCTTAATTATTCACTTACCATGCACAAGGACTTAGTAGATACAGATCAGAAGGGGTCTGGAGATTGAAGACTGCTGTTTAACAGTTTTGGTTTTAAATTTAAATTTAAATAAATAAATAATAAATAAATAAATTTAAAACCAAAAAGCTGTAAAGACATAGTGAACACAGTTTAACTAACACATCTGCATATTCTATACTCTCCATGGGCAAAATACCTGTATCCTTAGAAGAAAACTGAGTTCCTTCCAAGTTTTCAGTCTGAATGTGGATTCTAGCTTCAAGTAGAAGGAAATGTGCTACATCTATTTACATAATGTATTACTTTATAATATGTAATTTACTGTCTTATTGTAACATTATGTCAATTATTTTCAAAAAAAAATTAATAAATTTAACTGTGTTGCTTCCACTTATCAGGCGCTTTAGAATAATTTAAAGCTCAACTCCTGATGCACTGAAATTATTCTAAACTGTGCATGCTGGCAAACACAAAAACCTTTTTACTCCACATTTGCAAAATGACATCTGCTCTATTTTCACTTTGTTTTCAGATGCAAGATTACTTCAGCATTTTATTTCTTAATCTGTCAAATACCAATGTCAAGAAACAGGAGAGTACATGTACTTTTCAAACCCCCACAGATTCAAAATTAGCAAAGCTACACATAACATTTTACTTCCTTCTCAGGCAGAAAAGAAATCATACGTACTTTCTTCCTTTCTTTTATAAAAATGTCCCCTCTTCTAAATAGAGAAGTCTGCAAACATTTTTAACTACAAGAAGGAGAAATGATGACAGATTTATTAYTATAAAGTGAGACTGCATAGCTAAAATGGAAGGTAGCTTTCCATTATTAGCTGAATTTCCAGCCAACCCATCTTTCTATTAGTGTAGGGTCCTATTCTGGTCTCAGGCACATCAATATAAAGAGATGATAAAAGCCAACATTCCTGTTAGCTCCTCTGGCATATAAAGTTTTAGCCAACTAAGAAATGATTATTCCTAAAGCAATAGCAAATAAGGTGTTTTACTTTTTTTTTTTTTTACAATCATTCTGTACGTCAAAACAAACACAGCAAACACTAGGCCCTGGAATACCAAGAAGTGGTAGGTAAATACACTCTTACTACAACCTATTTCAACACCTCATGAGGTCTTTCCTGCTTTACAGTGCTCTCTAATGCTTTCATTTAGTAAAGGTTTATTCACCTGCTTATCTTAGCTTCCAAGAGCATATCAGCACTCTCAATATTAAATATGTATGGATAGGATATCAGAGGCCAATATTTTATTTATTTATTAATATCAGTAAGGTCAATAAAACACATTAGTGGAATAATGTACAATCTCCTCTAATTGAGGGATTACCCTTGGAGAGTCTGCCATTGTCTTTCATTGTCTTTAATTGTTCCATTTCTAACCACTTCATAGTTACTTATTTGATTGAGATTTGCAGAGATTTTTCTTTTTATTATTGCAAAACCGGAAGAGCAAAGTGCAAGTCAGCTCTGACAGCGCACATACACTGACTGAGGGTATAACGGACTTGTCAGTTCCAGGCAAAAAAGGCCTTAGGAGCATGAAGAAGCAAAGAAGGAAAGGCCTGGGAAACAGCCTGCAACGTGGCATCAGAGAGCAACGGTGACACAGAGCAGAAGCAGCCGCCTCAGAAAACTCAAGCTTTTCAGTTTGAACCACAGCTATAAACACCACCACACATTGCTTGTAATTGCACAGTTACCATATGGCACCACTCCTGAGCTGGAGTGTTCAAATACTGTATGAGAGCATTTCCACGCTTAAAAGTATTTGGATTTCTCTAACTTCTGCTCTGGATGTCCCAGCACTTAAAACACTTTAGCTTGGAACAATCATTCCACATCTGTAACACTAATTTCTGCTACTACCACTTCTGTTGGTGCTGTTTTTGATCACAAGATCTCATGGCTCATTTACAAAGCAGGTCAGCATCATTAGCCCCATTTTACAGATGAAATATGAAGGTGCTGTACGTCAGCCTGCATTATTAAAATGAGTTCTCAACCCTAAATTCATTTTACTGTCACTTTCCTTGAAATATTCATTTGTCCTTTCACACTAGTGGTATTTTTGTCATGTATTTCTACCTTATTCCAGAGAACCTGTTTCATATTGGGACTTCACAGAACTCTATATAAATAAAAATAGTGTGATACCAGATTACCAGTTTTTAAAAGACACCCATCCCCTTCCTGAGATTATCATGCAGTCTGAGCATCTTCTATTTTAAAGTCAGCATCTTTAAACAAGCTCCTTCCTATCCCCTCTCTATGCAACCCATTCCCACACCTGCATATTTTCTCCATCACTATGGCAATACACAGCATGAAGCGCAAAGATATCATGTTTGCTCCAAACTATTCTCAATTTCTGTGACAGTCATCAGTGACACCCTGCACTTGAAGCCCATCCATCTTCACTGCCTAGAGGCAACGTATTGATTCTGGCTTGTTTGGGATGTCTGCTGTATTTTTCCCTTTTAGGAAAAAAGCTGAGATGTCTCCAACACTTCTCCAGACACATTCACATGAGCTTTTCTGTCTCCTGAGAACAAGGCACTAAGCAAGGGCAGAAGGTCAGAAACTGCCTTAAACTCAACAGTGAGTTACCGTGTGATGGTAATCTCCCCTCTCCTTCTCTTTATTTATTTATTTATATTATTATTATTATACTTTTACCTCCAAATACTAGCCCTTAAAATGGGACATTTGTCTTCTGAATTATCAGGGCTTAGGTAGGACGTATTAGCATCCAGTAGATTCAGCACCTGAGATTTCATCCCAGCTTCCCTTTTTGCACGTGATACAAGACGTTTGTACGAAGAATGGCAATTGCTGCTGCTTCAAGGAAAAGGCTGAGACCTGGCTCTGTTCCCAGCTACAGCTTTAGGTACCAGCTGTGGAAGAAAGGATACTCACTGCCTCCTCCTCCTCGGCATACAGGATGCTCCCAACTCTTCTGAGAAAAGCAGATCATCTTTTGACATTAATATCCTGCTCTTACACATGCTCACATGAGGAAACGTAGCGGTCATGTTCCTGTTGTAAATGATCATCTGACAGACTGCAGAAAGCCATATCACATGGAAGCAGTGAAAGAGTGGAGGTAGGAAAAAAAACCAAACACAGTGAAACAGCACACACAGCATATGTAAAAGTTTTATCTTACAACATAGTCTGATAGGACATAAAAAAAAGACAGACATGATAGTTTTATTCTTCCATAGGCATCCTACCTGACTATAAGCAGAGATTCACAGAATAGAAAGGCTGAGCACAGATAGAAAGGCCATCTTCCTTCCAAATTGAAGCACTTTCTTCAAGACCTGGACATATTAAAAGCCACTGATGGAAAATTTAAGCTGACAAAAAACGCTTTTCACTTTTCTTGCTACTGACCTCACTCTCAGAGACAAATTAATCTGTGTGAGGTTTTCAGTGATACAAAAATCAGATTCTAACCTGAAGTTCAACCTGAGGTTCACACACATTTGCAGTAAATGCTTAATCTAATGAAAATAAGAAAAGTATACAGCATCAAGAAAATGGTGATTTATTTATTTATTAGAATCTATATCAGCATTTCAGGAGGCAAGAGGAGGGTCATTTAGTTATATTTTCTCCATCCCTCATTCTCCACCACTGAGTATCTCTTGTCTAAGCGCACTTTAGGTCTTGGCAACTAAATGAACAGATGCTAAGTCTTTCAGTGCTTCTGTTTTTAAGAATGTTCATTCCAAGAGGAGAATTTTCTGAAAACATATGGTGAACTATATTTATTGAGGAAGTTCTCAGCTGGCTTCATCTGTGTGGGAACATACCCCTCAGGTAAAACTTTCAAAATCCCTAGCATTTGGTCTACAGTATAAAAGCCCTCAGGCAGAAAGTACCATGTATCCCAGATAGTGGGCTGGAAACTCTTCCCCACGCCCACCCCCACCTCTTCTCTCCTTTCATCTTGTCTGAAATATCCGATCATGATTCACTCCTCATTGATTTTACAGTGATACAGAGCTCCACTCACTGCAGCTCATCACAATATCAGCCAGGCTAGTAGTGCCAAACCTAACAAAAGGAGAGGCAGCAGAGAGCCCCCATCTCCTAAAAAACAGAGCATTAAAAAGATGCTCAGAAGTCAAGCTGACCAAAAGAAGCCCTCAGTTTCCTCTGATGTCAGAGAAGTTGAAAGAGTTTGACTGAGCTTCTTCTCTGAAGACTGTCTTCTCTGGAGATCTTTCAAACCTGCCTGAATGCGATTTGAAATGCAGTTTGAATGGGGTGAACCTTGTGCCACGTGCTCTAGGGGTCCCTGTTGGAGCAGGAGGACTTGGACTAGATGATCTCTGGAGGTCCCTTCCAACCTCAACCCTTCTGTGATTCTCTGTGACTTCGCTTCCTGGAAGCAAAACTACTTAGCCCATCAGAATAATAACATATAGGCCACATCAATATACAGTCTCTCTCAACAGCGATACTAAAGAACACCACAGCTTTTCCTTTTCTCTGAAGAAACATCCTCTGCAGATCATCTAATCATGACGGAAGGACAACTCTGATCTTTAATAGTTCAATTAATATTTCACTATTTCTGTAGAAGCAAGCTAAACATAAAAGCAAAGGATGTTAGCAATGTATAAGGAGGCGGGATCAAACAGGGGATGTTCTCTTTGGTTCTTGATCTTAACAAAAGGATTTTTAAGCAGATGACTAAGCACATTAAGTGGCACAGTCAGTGGGATGAAATTAAACAAGCAGAGTTGCATCAGTGACATTAGACACAGCTACGTGTGAGGCATAGTATTAGGCAGAAAAAAAAAAGTCCCAGGTAGCAAAGGAAATCTGTGAAGTCTGCCTTTCTGTAGCATTGGTAAAGGGCAGGGATAAGCCCCCAAACATACATTTCCTGCCTTTGTCTTGTTTCATCCCTTAAAAGGAAGCCAGGCCTGACATTGCAATGGTAAGCAACAAGTGAAAAAACAAGCCATACATTACCGATTTGAATGTGGGTGCAGCTGAGGAAAAGGGTGAATAAATTCAGCTTGCAGCAGCCTGTTTGTTCATACCAAAAACACTAACCACATTAATCTGAATGCAGCTGATCACAGATGGAGAAAAAGCTCCAGGGAAAAAAACTAAAGGAAATTTACTGGGGAGGATGTCAGGTATACATAGCTCAAATCCTGCTTTGCCTTAGGTCTTTTTACACAGGCTTCAGAACTCCATCAAAGTAGCCACTATACCTTTGCTTTCCTTAATCCAATGATACAAGGCTAATTGAAACCACTAAAAAACACACAGAGCTGTCAAGTGTTATACACCAAGGGAGAGGCAGAACATAGCGAGATCTTCATGCTCTGCCACAGCGAGAACTGAGCCTTCGCACCAGTGCATAGCTCTGCCTGCTGGCACAACCAGCGGGTTGACCTGCTGACCAGATGCCATACAGGATCATGAATCAGGAAAGCTGTAGCACCAGTATCTGGGGGTAACATTTTCATCCAGCAGAGTCACATCCTCAAAAAACATCTACTGAGCAGCACCATCTCTAGCAGAAGTCTGTGGCTGCAGCTCCTACCTCCTCACATATTGCCACATACCTGGCAACCATTTGAAAGGCCTGAACCCACAAAGCTCAAGTCACTTGGTAAAAGCATTTGGCCTCTACTATGTGTGTGAGGGGGAGGAATTTAAAACAAACAAAAAAGATATCTAAAGTCTCTGCAAAATGGTCTTTTTTTAAATTCCTTCAAACTTGATGTCTGCTGTGGTAGCAGACGTTGCATTGTATGTATTACATATATCTAAAGCAGCAGCACATTTTGTCTGTCTATTCCAAATATAGTGTTAAATTTATCAGAACAAAACAAGAGTATTAAAAAAACCCCAACACTACTGGAACACTACTGGAAGCAAACAAGGTAGCTTAGTGATAGGTAGCACTATCTGCAAAATAATGCAAGACTGCAAGATAGGCACTGACTTGACTGCAAGAACACAGGAGTACATGGAAGACATCTGGCAGAAGCATTCAGTTCTTCCCAGCAACTCACTTTCCATTCTGAGAGGATGAACATTTCTCCTTTATCAGGACCATGCTTCATTATCTCTGCACTTAGCTAAGAGTTTCCAAGAAAGCTGGAGAGAAAGAGAAGCATAGGGGGGAAAAAAATTAAAAAATGCACACATTAAATTTAAGAGTAAAAAAAGGAATAAATGTTAAGATTTGTGGGGAAGAAGAATAGATGTCAATGAGCACAGTCTTTTCAGTTCTTCAGATTTTGTGKTAATATTCTGCTTTATTATTTAAAAAAATTTAAAGCGACTAGAACAGGAGAAACATGTAAACAAAGAGCTTTACAATTTTTGGTTATTACTTTTTACGTTTTAGTAAGGGTATTTTAATTCATACTGTTTGCAAGACTGATGACCCCAAGCACCCTGGAGTTTCCACAGGTCATATKAAGTAGAATAAGGCTAGTACAAGGATATAGCCTAAATTCACTTAACCTAAGATCAATATCTTATCCCTTGCACAATACCGTCCTCCAATTTAGAGAGATCATCTTTTTATTTCTTGAGATTTTTCCAATTTTGAAGCCCCTCCAGAGGCCAATATAATTTCTTTGCAACTGAATGAGATTTCCTGTTTTGGAAATACTCTTCTTTAAGCATAGACGCGTTCAGCTTACAGACATTTTGCCAGGAAATTAAAAAATATTCCGACATTTTCACAAACTGAGTTTGATCATTTTATGTTCAGCTCTAAAGATAACCAGCCAAATCACAGTCAGTTTCATTGTGATCAATTCAAAAACAATTGAAGCACAACTAAAATGATCAATGTTAAGAATATGCTTTAACACAATTACTAAAGAATGCAATTATGGATCACTAAGCCTATTATAAAAGTTCAATCTACGCTATGCAACTCCATAGCTGTAAGCGTATCTCTATATTAATCTTATTTACAGCYTGGTAGACCTCATAAACAGGAATCAAATTGCAGCTATTTTAAGAGCAGCATTATGCAGCTGAGCAGAGAGACAGGCTTCTTCTAGGCACGGCTTGGGATGAGACTGCACGTGTGCAGCAAGGAAAGCTTTTGTTCAAGGCAGGTGCAATTTCTGACTGTAGGAACGTGGAAGTCCATGGGAGACGTTTGGCAGAAGCTCTTCCTAGCACAGCAGTGAGGGTGGGATAGTCGAGACTTTTTTTTTTTTTCCTTTCACATTTTCAGGAGGGGGAGCAGCTTTGCATTTGTCTCCAAGTTCCTTTTCTGYTTCTGGATAGAGGTTCAAAATAATAAAGACTTTACAAGGAGTTAGATCAGCAATGGCACTCTGAGAACATGAGAAGAGGTCCCAGGGTAACGGCAGGGCCGGGCTCTGTGGCTGACACGCATTGCAGAACTCGGCACGAACTGAGGAGGCTCTGAAGCTGCCCTAATATTATCCCTCCGTGCCCTCGGCCGCGCTGGCACACAGAGGTGGATTGCCGCTGTCCTTTCTTGTTACCTTGCACTGAGGTTTCAAAGAGGTTTGGGGTCTCGGGAACCAAAAGTCACACTTGCTTTTCTGATCTGAGGCTAGGGGAGGCTCTCCTCCTCCTCTTCAAGTATTCACCACCTCTCTTCCTAAATTACTGAGCAAGGCTTTGCTGCCTGATCCGTGAGTGAAGCCCTCGCTATTTCTCGCTTTGGTATCTCTGACCTGTCATACCCTAATCTCTCAGTGCAGTCCATTTCATTAAAGTCAGAAACACCTAACTTGGCTTCATTCATTATGTCTCCAAGCTTGACTTGAACACGTTAGGGAAAAGAAAAAAAAAAAAAAAACAGAGAAAAGGAAAGAAATAACAAAAGATGTTATCAAGGCCTCTCCACAGGTAAAAGCTCAAAGCTTAACATTAATAAAGCAGCCGCAATTTACTGCCGTATCATTTGTTAAGCAATTCCATCACAGGCTCTTTAGCAGAGGGGAGGCTTCAGCTGGCAGGAGCTTAAAGGGAAGCACGCTTTATTTGCCTGCAAGGGAGCACCCACTGAGCCCCCCAAGCCTCGGTGCCCAGGAGGCTCCCGCGCCCTTATCGGCTGCGGTGCAGCAGGTCGAGCTGGCGGCTGCAGAGGACCGGCCGCCACCAGAGCAAGGCGCCCATCACGGTCCCCGTGCCTGGGGACCCCTGCGAGAGCACAAGTCCTGCAGCACCCGCCACGCTCACCGTGCGAGCGGCCGTGAGCAGTAACCTCGCCGTGACACGGCGAGCAGGAGCAGGCCCCACAGCTTGGGTGAACCTGCCACACACGCCAGCCATCCGAGTCAAGGCAGGGCAGGGGGGTCAATATCTGCAGCTGATTTCATCACTGGTAAAGGAGTTTTGAGTCACTAAAAGCGTTTTTTTGGGGGCTGTTTAGAGAATGCACTCCAGTTGCCAGATACTAATACGTTCCAGGCCAACACGGACTGTTTGCATTACTTTCGTAAAGGGGTAAATTAAGCAAATGCTTAAGTGCACATATTTATATATAGATTTATCTACCTATATACAATTTATTTATATCTGTATTTGCGAAGGAGGAAGCAAAGGCCTTGCTTATGAGGCTATTAGATAGAATCAATAGAGTATGTCCATTGCACTAATGCCTTGAAAACACTCACAAAATGGCTTTGAATGAATACAGCATCCTCAGTCAATTCTACAATAAATCCAGCCCAAAAATGAGACCTAAATCTAAACCAAGTGAAAACCAGGTCGCAACTCTGAGGCAAAAATACTTAACAAAGACTTTGRTTTCAGCTGCAAGCACAGCATTGACAAAAAGTTTAAATTAAAAAAGAATGACAGCAGCAAACATCATAACAAAACAAACTACTGAGCAAGTAGGTTGTTTTCTAGCCCCTGCGGCACCTCGGGCTGTTTACCTGGGGGTGACTGCTGGGGTAAGTAACAGCCTCTTCCAAGGTTCAGGTCAAGGCCCCCATCACAGCAGCTGAGTCCTATGGAAACTATCCAAGCCCCACAGGAGAGCAAAAGCCCTGGCCAAGCACTTGCTCCAGCACAGTGAGGACCTCAGTGGAGCAAGGATCATTCCTCCCACATCACATAGCTATGCCATGAGAYCCACTGCACCCAAGCAAATCCTGCAAAATTATACTGTCGGCCCTCCCCAGCCCTGCTTTTCCTGCTTCTCACTCTGAGCTCGGGGTAAATACACCTCCACCTGCCTGCCTYGCCTCCTGCACTGGTTTGAGGGCACGTAGGATTGCTTAGACACTGTTTGTCATAGAGGAGAGAGCACCGGGTCCAGGTTGATCTGTTAAGGATAACTCACAGGTTTAATGCAAACCATTCAGCAAGGAGGAGAGGAAAAAAACCTGGTTTTGCAACACAAGCATATTATCCAAATGGAGGGGGAGGAAAAAGAAAATGGGAAGAACACATGCAATCATCATATATCACACCTTCCTGTTTTCCTCTTATTTTATTTCATTTCTGGCTTGCTTGCCGTTTCTGAAATGAGTGTTTTTATTGGCTGAGGGAATACAACAGATGTTTCCCCGAGTTTTTTAGTTAAGGATTGACAAGGTGCCGATAGCGGATAAGTATGGCACATGAGGAGGACATTTCCTCAAGAGTGAGTAGCAAGAACAAATGTGATATACATTCTGATTTTCTTCTATCGTCTAAAAGTAGTGTGTTAGTTTGTCTTGTGCAGATTGAAAAAAAGGAGTACAACTAGTAGGGCTTTCTTAGAAAAAAATCTTTTTTTCTTAGAAGTCATTCCCTAAATTATTGCAGAATACAAGCCCTAAGTAGGTACCTGATTTCTTACTAATTTTGCAAGCTGAGACCCCATTTTCTAACTGATTTTCAATGACTCTATTTTCTAGAGTCTAGTTAAAAAATACCTTTCAGTTTTCCAAAGTGGTATGCTTCTCTCCACTAAAAGACAGTCTTTCCTTAAGCTATATTGAATCGGGCATATACATCTCCTAATAAAGAAATGTTGGTTAGCATATTGCAAACAAAAAGAAAATAAGAAACAAGCCAAAAATAAGGGATCTTTCTGAGAAATCTGCACAGGCAAGCGTTTAGCTTCTGTCCAAAAGAAAGCTCCATCTGTGAGTGAGCTCCATCCACTCTTTCCCTACCCCAGTGATAGTTCAGCAGCTATTCCAAGGTTCTGTTGCATGCTTTGTTAGGTACTCCAGTACTGGCACCGTACTGCACGGGAGCCCGACACAGAGACACGCCARGCACCGTGTGGCTGTAGACACACATCAAGGCACCACACAATGCACTCCTTTCATCTCCAAGAGGTGAGCGCTCCAGCTGGTGGGATTCCACTTCAGAGTGAGAGATCATGCCCTACGGCCTCGTGTGAGAGTAAATGCCATAACATCGGAGCTCCTGAAGGATCTTCTGGCCCATTTTGAAAGACACCAAGGAGAGAAAAGAGAGACAGAGRWGGTCAGAGCAACTTCTCTTGAGTASAGCTGGTGAATGAAAGGAGAGGGTCAACACAGCTGAGAATCTGTCAAAACCTTAAGCATCTCAAATTACACATACAAAATTATGCTTTTAAATGCTGCTCCGTCTCCATAGCAGCCACTAGTTCAGCTGGACCTAAAGAGCGTCGAATCCTTGACAATAAGGAAAGGGGCAAGCGTGTTCACACAAAGTCAGTGAATTTCTCTCAGTGATGTGTRTGCTGGTTGCAAGAGAAGACGAAAGCAGGCGTCCGTGCAGCTTTGTTACTGCAATGCTCTTTGGAAWGAATACAGCAAACTGTGTGGTAAAGGGCCAGGAAGAGCAAGCCGGGACTGGCTGCCTAAGACACAGAGCTCTCTAGCAGAGAAAGCGAGGTTGTGTGGGCTGATACTTGCCCCTACACCTCCTGTGCTGCAGGAACTTTATTTCAAGGTAAATAGACTCCTTAGCAGTGACAACAGGAATTTGCAATGTTCAGAAGGGCGAATAAAATGAATCATGTTATCTTAACCGCAGACAAACAAGTATCTCAAGTCTCTCTTTTGCATAAACAAAGTAAACAATAACAACAAGCACCACGCAACCCCACTACCACCCTGCAATAACCTTAGCAAGGATATACATTTTAACATATGTACAGAGTCCAAAGCCAAGGAAATGTGTGACAGGGAAGAATTTGGCAGCATTGCTTGCTGTGTGCTTCAAGGACAGACCAGAAATCCTAGCCCCAAACTGTGCAAGCGCAGATCTCTGATGGGTGTCTTTATAACCCMTGCTGCTGGAAGAGACCAGCCACTTAGCATCTTGCTGCTCCACGTGCRGGTCTCTACATCTACTCAAGTTCCTTGGGAAAATGAAAGAGTAGAGAAGCAGTTAAATAAACAGCTCTGCACCTCTTATTGTCTTAACAGAATACCAATAACAGCAATTTGGAGAAAGCATTTTCTGAGCGCCTTTTACATCAGATTAGTAAAGAAATATTACCTTCACCTGCCTTAGTCCCAGGAGAGTATATTAACAGCCAAATGAAAACACTCACTTTCCTGGAAAAAGGATGAACTAGTTCATGATGTCTTATTTCTGTACATAAAGTCGCTGAATGCTCAGTTCAGCTGTTAGGCAGTGGCATCACCAATTACACAGTGGAAAACAAAATATCTTCCTTTCCTATGTTTCAGAGAAACATTTCTAACCAAGCCATGAAACTGCAACTCCAGATGCATTTCAAAAAGCAGAAGGATGGAATCACTTGGCCAAAAAGTGATGTTTCAAGCCTCCAGTGATCAGGTATTAATTTTCATAGTTGTTGAGGCCTTTCTTCAATATAATGCAACATTTAGGTGCTAAACTGCTCTAATAAAAACAAATAATAATGATAATAATAATAATATTGRATCCAAGTCAAGTGAAAAATCAAGTGAATGGCTTCAAAGCATTTCAGTGCTTGTGCCCAAAGGGCATTAGCTGCATGGGCTGCTGTGAGAACGGAGCAGTGGCATCATCAAAAGGACTTACAGGCTGACTTACTCCACCTGACGACCTTGCGGTTGTTTTATTTTCCTCTGGAAAAGGGTCTGATAAGTATCATTAAGACACGTGACCCAGAAAGGCTTGAAACAAGGGCAGAGAGGGGAAAGAGTGTGCTCAGGGCAGATAACATTGAAATCTATCCAACTACGGCTATTGTGCAGAAAGCCCAGACTGATCACTTACTTCCAAATAAAGAACTGTGTACAGCATCAAATAAAATTAGTAGGTAGAAGTACCAAGGTAAAGAAGGTGTTTTTCAGAAAATATGCAATTAAGCTGTAGAACTCATTGCATTGCAGATGGAAATTCTACTTAGACCATAAAAGAGATAGGAAGAAGTTGTGGAAGAAAATTCTACATACACACACAAAAGAAAAAAAAAAAAAGAAAAAAAAAGAAAAGAAAAAAACCCTTCTAGTTTGGGCTGTCCCTTTGCCATAAGACGCTAGATCTGTCAGAATATTCTGGGGAAATATCCACTAAATACTACACCTAGTCCTATGCTCTTTGCTAGGCATTAATGGTCATTATCACAGACAGGTACCAGGCTAAATAGACTTTCTCTGATGTAGCAAGATCACAGTTATGAGACCACGTACTGTCTTGAACATGGATCTGACTGTTTAGAGAATATGRTTAAGTACAGCAGAAGAGGTACTCAGCTCATAACATCACCTGGCACTCAGTCTAACGGAAAACATCCAACCTGATAAGGATTTATTATCAAAAGATGGACAAAAAAAGTTATCCAGACTATTGACATGAACTTTATGCAAAACATATGGGTTACTGGTTTATTAGCTGTCTCTTTAGACATATGAAGAGAAAAGAATGAAGAAAGGCAATAGAAAGGAGAAGTGGAGTATGAAGGGAAAAGTGCCTTGCAATCACCTGTTAACTTCTTGTCCCCAAACTACACARTAAATGGGAAAAGAGACATGAGCTGAATATATTTGGGTATGCTTCAGGGAKGTACTAAAGATTAGATCAAAAATTTACTGAAATCAGAAGAAAAAGAAATCTGGAACATGGAAAAGCCAATAGCTTTTTAATCATGTATCAACCCCCACTCCAAAACTTATACAGTGTCTCAAAATTTCTATTTGTGTCTCAAAACATCCAATTCATTAACTCACTTTGAAGCATACCACTTATTTACTGTATATTGGACAAGACAGTGACAAGTCTAAAACGAGAGARAACATTGTTGGTGTTATTATGATGATCTGTTCTTGCAGCTTCTCACATTTTTCTCTTCCATCATACAGTGACGATAGAGATAAGACAGGCTATTATTGTATATCTCACAACTWCAAAAAATATTTTTCCTTTTAACCTTTTCCATTCAAGGTCTAATGCAAAAAAAGATTATTTTAATTTGTTAACTTCCAAGTGTTAGCACTTAATACTTCCCTTAGAAAGAAACAGGGTAKGTAGAGTGTTCAAATGTGACTCCACAAAGTCGGGCACTAAGATCCAAGCRTACATACTGCTTAAATATGAATTGTGGTATTTAATCCAAGACTAAAGGAAGTCAGTGGGAGTCTYTCTTCTTTATTCAACTAGCCTGAGTAAAGAAGCCCTCTTCTTGATTCAAGGAACCAGATTGTGAAACCTTGATCTCAATATTTGCTCTCAACTTGTTAACACTTCTCAATTATTTTCTATGTCTTTTTTTTTTTTTTTTCCCCTCCCCTAGTGGATTCAGCTTTTATTCTTTAATTATAATGAAGATTGCTTGATCATTTGCTACGAATTCTCAGTCCAGGCAACTGCAGATGACTGGCAGCAGAGCGGCTTAAGACAGCATAAATCAGTTTTGCTTGATAGTGCGAAGCAAGAGGAAATGTCATTTTAACGCATTTATGATGTGATTATTTGATGTCGTCTTCAATAGAAGAATGGATGCAATTATCCAAGTCTCTTCCAGTCCTGTGTTTCTACACCCTTAAGTTAACATATGGACGACCGCATTCCCTGTGAAACCACGGAACTGCAGAGAGCTTATCCTAAACCATCTATCATGCTGGCCCTTGTAATAGCTTCAGCTTTCTTCATCCTTGCTTTCTTTGTGAACACTATTAACCTGCATTCATTGGGTAGCTAAAATGAAGGAATCTACCTTGCCTTTGCAAGCACAAGAATAGTTCATGCAAAGCTTGAATGATGCATATTCTAAAAATTCTGGAAATAGCACAAGAAGTTATCAGGGAAAAATAAGGTTAAAATTGTGCCATGAAGCTTTAGCTTGTCATTCTTTGGTACATGCAAACACTGTGCTTAAAGGAAAACATGTCACGAGCTGATGCACCTGATACTGCCACCAAAATACATGATTCTTGTAGTTGACTTAAAATATTACTGATTATATATACATACACACATATGCAGGACAGTCCAAACATTAAAAAACAAAAACCAAAACCCCACATTTTTGTTTCCTTTCATCAGATCTACCACCATGTAAGTAGGCTCAAGACAGATCTATTAAGTACGAAAAAAAAATAAATAAAGGTATTGGAGATTTACTGCTTAGGTCGGTGAAGAATTCGATTAGCAGATAACGACCCAGAAAGAATCTGACCAGAGAATGCAGATATTTCTACTGCTTCCTTTCCTCCAACGCACAAAAAAAAAAAAAAGTGTCAAATAGTCCATCAACTTCTTCCTGTATCTGCTCACAGTCCAATACAAGGTCTTGGGAGCAGAGCACCTGGTCCAAAGGTCCATCCAGCCTGGAGTCCTATGCCCACATGTGGCAGCATTTTAGCAAGGCTACGATGGCCTTGGCTACACTAAAATCAAATAAGTTTTGATTTATATGGTGTTTTTTAACCACTAGTTCAAAAATGAGTGATTAGGATGTGATTAGCCCTCTAATACACTCCTAATACACTCCCTTATGCCCCCAAATTAGAGATTGCGTGCCTACAGGGAATGGAAGCAGGATACAGACTGAAATATATTTCTATAACTTTTTGCTTTGGAAATGCAAGTTTGCCAGGACACTGGCACTCTTCAGACTCTCACTCTTAAAATATATAAATCAGAATCCTGCTTCTTAGTTTTGCTCAACAGCCTCTAGCAGAAACTGCTTTTTCTGTCTTCTTATACATAGGCACGTAACCTTAATCTACATAGCCAGACAGCAGAAGTCTCTACAACTGCAAGTCACCCTCCTGTCTTCAGTTTACAAAAGTTTAGGTGACAAGAGAAAACCAAAATCCACACCATGAGCCAGAGTTTTAATGAGTATCCTCCAGTATAATTTGGTGTGGCATGGAGAGATGGTCTATACAGTATCCCAGTGGCAACTTTTCTTCCATTTCAGCTGGGTTATCAACCATGTTTTCCCTTATCTCTGCCCTTTTTGTATCATTAACTTCWTTTCCTGACCCTCACCACCACCTTCTCAAATCACTTTGGATTCACCTCAACARGTCTTGCAGCTATAAGCAAACAGGATTGGGTTCAATCATCTTTGATCATCCAAATCAGGCAACTCAGTAAAGCTAAATGGGACTAAAGCTAATCAGAGAGGAAGACTACACTGACGTGATGCCATTGAATCATGTTTTCCTCTTTCAGACTCACTTCCTGATGGCATTCATCGCTCTTTCCTTTACTTGACAGAAGGTGTGTAATCTGGAATGCTGTTGAATTGTGCCTGGCTGCAAACGAAGGAAATRAAAGAGCTAACACTTTGTGTTTGTGGAAGTGCTTCTGCCAGCATTTGGACCGCGGCCAGCCTATCAAGTGCAAGTTTGCCAAGGGCTGCAATGCTCTATGTGGGCATCTGAKGAAAACTGTAGAACCTCAGAATAGAGGCTTTTAGGTGTCGGTGCTGTGCAKTGAATTACAATGCACAGTTGCACCGACATTCGGTGGGGAAGAGCAGAAACAGAATTTTTCTGATTTACCCCTCCTCTCCCCTCCCCAACAAGTGATCTCCTGATGTCCCATTAAYATTCATCTCCTTGTAAAATTAAATATGTAAGATGAATGCTATATATTCATTGTTGTGTAATTTTCTTCTGTTATTCTCTTGCTTTGGGGAAAAAATTAGAGTCTTGAAGAAAGTTCTCTTATTTTTCTTTCCATTATTCTGTGCCACAATATATAGGCAACATCATCATCGGAACCACACCTACAGTGCATCAAGAATTTCTAAAAACCTCATAGATTAAAATGTTTTTTCCCCTCCCACCCCTTCAGATGTTATAAATAGAAAATAATTCTCTCTCCTACTGTTTCAGCATAAAGGCTTTCAGAACAGTGATGTCAAATGGAAAGAACTGCAAGCCAGCTGTGGACAAAACCTACTGTGGCTTGCAGCTGCCATTGGAGCCTCTTAGATTTGCACCTGCCCGAGGTACAGGATATATTTCAGTGAAATAAATCTGCTGTTACCCATATCCACATGGAAGAAGCATAAAAAAAAAAAAAAAAAAAAGGAAAGAAAATTGTCAGTCTACATAGAAGTAAAAGGTACAAAACTTGCATGCTTTTACAGAAGCATTATCAGAACTTAGGAAAGAGACATGAAGCTCCAGTAGCCCAGATTGAATGGACTAATCTAAAGATTAATGAGAAAAAAAGGAAACAAGTGAAAAATATTATAACTCAAAATATAATTAAGTATACCCACCCCAGAATTAGTACTGGACTCTGCACATGCGACTTCAAYATACTATGCACATCTTATTGGTAGGTATGTGCATTGGAAGAGACTCACTATGAACGCTAGAGCACCTGTGAACAGAGCGCACAAYGTGGGCTGCAGTCCCCTGTGTTTCAGACAAGAAAATAAACACTCAGCAACATACAGCAGATACGCCAGACCTAAATCTCAGGGAGAAACACAAAAGGACTGGAAAGCACCATTGTTCCCCCACATGAAAGTACCACCGTTCACCCACATTCTGGGCCRGGAATAGCCCAATCTCTAGCGCAAATGAGAAGCATCTCTAATTTACATKCTGCTTTTTACAGTCACTGTGAAAGTTCCTCAAAGCAATGTGTGCCCATACAGGAGTGTTGTCCCCAGAGAAGCRGGGAGTAAAGCCAGTGATTAACCATTTTATCCACTGACATTTTTGAGCAGCAGATAGTCTCAGGAGACTGCTTCTGCTTGCACTAAGAGCCCACAAGGAGCGTATTTTTATTGAGAATTAAGTCTCCTAATGACTCTAAAATTGAACAGCTAGAGCTCAAGATCGTTTTTGTGCCATATCTAATTATGYAGAGCAATTATAAAGCAAAATAGCAGTAGAAGCTTTCAACACAGTATGAATGAGATGCTGAACTTCCAGTGTTGGGTACTAGGTTTATTTTTAAAAAAGCATTGTAGCTCATGGCCATTGGTGCCAACCCAAAYCACCAGTGAAGTAGTTTGACGCTACCGACCTAGATCGCAATCTTGGGAATAAGTACACAAACTAGAAAGAACAAGAGTCCAATAAAAGTTACTGAAAATACAAAGAGATCAGTGCTGATCAGAGAATAATTCCAGTAGGCAAATACATTCACCTGCCACAGCACAWCTCAGGCAGGATTCAGCAATTCTTAACACACAAGTCAGTCTGTTATTATATCACCTCGATGACAGAAGTGCCAGTAGAGGCACCACATCCATACTGTGACACATGAACAGAGAGGAAAAGTAGCATTCTAGGTTGAAGATTCCTGTGTTTCAGACAGAGAAATGTATGTTACTTAAATGTACAGGAGACGTCAGTTTAAATGTATTTCAAATATATATATATATATGAAGAGGATCATTAAGATGATACAAAAATTTAAGAAAAACATAATAAAGTTAAGCAAATGGACAGTATACAGAGGACTCAAGTGCAGTTAAAGACCACTCTAAAATGATTAGTCTGTCAGCCAGTATTTTTTCAAGGGAGAACTGAAGTTGTGCTAAGAGGTGAATAAAAAAAAATCAAAATAGAAAGAGAGCTTCCTATACAGTAGAGGTATTCCCAACAATATCTAAATGTTGTCCCAAAATCTTGTAAATCTAGAAACTTTGTAAATACCACTAATATAAAAGGTTAGAGCTGTCGTTTCATTCAAGTGTTACATGCTGCTTTAGATCAGAATCAATTAGGAATTTTTTAAATTAAAATATGCTCGGTTTGGAAAAAAAATGCCAGACAACTGAAATAGCATCCTGAAAGTTGATCAAACTTTTTTTTTTTTTTTTTTTTTTAAATTTGGGAGATAAACACAAGCAATTCTAATGTTTATAAAGGGAGACAAATTTTTTACTAGATATATAAAGCTGATCTATTTTTAAAAGGCAAAATGAAAACTGATTGATTGGCCTGACCCAAACACACTATTTTTTTGCATGCAATTCCCTTTAGGACCAATGGTGACTTTAGGATCAGTATTGACTCAAGACAGGAAAAATCCAGAATCTCTAAAGTTAGTGCTCAGAATAAAAACAATTTCCTACTTTGAAATGAAGGGTGATATTTCCACAGATTGAAATCTATCATTTTCATTTTTCAAATATCAAGATTTTTCCTTGCTCAGATTTTTGTCCACTTTGTTGAAGTGGAATTGACAGCATGCAGAGTTTGGACAGGGCTCTGCTTCTCAGGAACAGTCAGCAGGAAACTCAGCAGGTAAAGAGACAGCATCTCACCCCTGGGAACATGCTGATGGCAACAGCAGGAGAAGTTTCTAGGAGTGTGAGCAATTGTGTCTTAGCAGAATTTTACACCTTTTTCCCCAATTGACTTTTTTGAAGCTTGCCTGGCTTTATATATTTCTGATCTCACCATAGCTTTATAGATCTTTTGGTACAGCTCAAGTGCAGAAGGCTATTGACACAGTCTCAGGAGAGAACGAAAAGGCCTTGGGGCTTCTGGCACTTCTCCCTGGCCACACAAAATTGCTCCGTATGATACATTCCAAACTTTTTTTACTATGAGAGGATGCAGAGCAAATAAAATATTTTATTTGCACATCAGTGTATACTAGGACATAGCCATAACTTTATATGCAGCAAGCGGAATGAATGTAAGAAGAGATTAACCTACCCTGGGCTCCCCTTAACCTCCCTTGGCCTTCCCTCCCTTACTAACTGCTATAATCCTGACATTTCTTTCAGATTTCTGAGTGGCAGGCATTGGACCAAATCTCCATATAATTTYACTTCATGAGGAAGAGGAAATATAAACGCCTAATAATAGTCAGAAAACATGGCCTAAGAGAAAAGAGAAACATTCTCATTATACAAAGCTTGTCTTGGCCTCACTGAACGTCTCAGACCAAAACAAAGGGTTAGTTCCATATTCTTTGCAGAGCCAAAACCACTATTGGAGAGCAAGATGCACTCTGTCCTTCTAGGATTAGCAAGATTGTCAGATAAAACAAGCAGTAACTGAAGAATCATTTGCATTGGTGATATACAGAACACCACATCTTGGCTTTTCAGGACCAGGTGGTATCAGCAGGGTGGCAGGAAGGAAAATAAAAGGCATAATGGGAACTAGAAACAGAGAATCCAGTATGAACCAAAGAGAAGAACTACGGGGGTCTTATAGTTATTCACTTCTTCTGAGACACTTTGCTGATTAAAGTCCAAAGAAATAAACAAACTTYAAACCAGCTGGATTGCCTTCAGCAGTTTGTTCCCAGAACATTCTCCAGAAGTAGATGAAAAAGGCACCCAGAGCAGACGAGAAGATATATGCAGTCAACATTTTGTCTGCAGAAATGTCAGTATCGCAGATCTTCCCTTAAAAAGCAAATATTTTCATAAATGCCRTGGAAGAAAGACCCTTATCCATGTCTTTATCAAGACCAACCACCAAAGACACATTTTCTATCTGCTGCCTCAGCATTCAGTTGTACAGAGTCTCAGYTATTAAAGACAGAATGTGCTCTTTGCATTGCAGGCAGAATTAYTGCAAGCCCATCCTTGGAAAACAACAGAGTTGAAGAAGAGCAGAAAGATATACACATGAAAAGAAAAATTCAATTTGCTCATTAAAACCAACATTAGGGGAAATTACCACTTTAAAAAGTTCTGTGACTAGRGAAGTCTCAGCATGCTCCATCTCCAGCAAAAATAAAAATTCATTCATTAATCAGATCCTGATCTCAAATAATTTWAAACTCAACATCAGGCCAGCTATTTTCTTTGCTGGCATTAGTATACCCTTAGCAGCAAGTACTGATGAACCCAACAGGATGAGGTTCTACAGCTGGGTCACAAAAAGGTAAGTATATACATATACACATACATACACACACACACATATGTATATAACGTGTGTTAAAGGGAGAATAAGTATTTTCCTTTTTGTATAGAAGGGAAAAGACAGATACTAAGAACTGAAGGTCTGGGCAGAAGAATTAGGAACAAAATCTTCATTTATCCTAAAATAGAATTAGGAACAAAATCTTCATTTATCCTTTAATTTGCAATGAGATGCTAAATCCATGTTGCTATGATTTTCCTTAATATAAATATTTCATTAGAAAATAGAGATTTGTCCTTTTTTTCCCCTTTCTGATCAGTTTTCATTTTTTCAATCTTTACCTTTATACATAGATAAAGAAAGTGGGATGCAGAAAGATTTTCTCCTTAAGAGCAGTTTGTAGACTTTAAGAGCAAAAAATCCACTTTCTATCAAAAAMCAGTTCCTACTGAAAGGAATGATCATAAATCTTATTAAAGCAGCAAATCTTTATGTAGAGTATGTATGTAATTTATGACAATTATCCCATCTTTCCTCTGTGCACCAAATAAATGGTACCTGCTCTCTTAAAWACACATTCATTCTGTCCTCTTCCCTGATAGTCAGTGAATTCTCCACAAGGCCAACCTAACAAAAATAAATAGAAATKAAAAAAAGAAATGCAGATCTCACTGATTGAAAAGAAAGTGGTTATCAAGCACAACAGGGATGAAACAGAATGCTCGTCTTTGCAAACTCCAATTGACCAGATTTTCGAACCCCATCTATCACAGAAGAAAAGCCACAGAGACTGAAAAATACTTTTAACGCCTTTCCTGGACCCCAGTGAAAACTCAGCTAGTTGCTACACTTTGCATGCTCAGGTGCTTCCCAGCAATACAGTCCAGGCAGCAGAATCTGCATCTGAGGGCCTTTTTTTGCCATTGTTTCAAGGCCACAGTGCCTGTTGGTCGGTTCTGAAATCTTCACAGCAGAGTTGCAAGCCCAGCTCAGTGCCAGGGGTGCTTTACGTGAAGAGGGATACAGGAGGTGTGCTGGCCTGCCTGCTCTCGYCTTTGTGGATCCTTCTAACGGAGCATACGTAAGGAGGGAGAATGAGTGGCTTGTTACCAATAGCAAGCAGATGTCAGGACTAACTTGGATTTTATTTCCACTGTTRTCTTTCACTTGCTGGTTTAAACTTAGGTGGGATGGTCAACAGAAATTCTCTTATTGAAAGCACTGGAAATTCAAGTCAAGGGATGATTGACCCTGTCCCCATGTGGCATTTTTTAATTCAATCATTTGAGAGAAAAGGAGAAAAAATGCTTCCACAAGTTGTGACAGGTATTAGCTGGCTGTGACTCAGAAAAGCCTCAGAGACACAGACTTGAAGAACCATGCCATCTGTTCGTGAAGATGAGGAGGCAAGATCAGCCTCGGTCCTATCAAACATTAGAGATGCTGTCCCCCTTCCGACCTGCACAAGGTGCCTTCACAGCAGCAGCAGCTGAGAGGACACCASGCTATACTCCCATCACCTTGCATATTCCTTATGTTTTCCCTGGGCCTCTGCCATTAGACACATCAGCCCAAAGGCACCTATGAACAGTGGCTAGGCACTCATCAGGGAAAGCTTCCCAACTCATGTCCCTACCATTTCTGCTCCCTAAACTCAAATGACGGTAACACATTGGGATCATCACATGGCCGCTCCGCATACAAGATAGTTGTAATATACCTTCATTTGTCTTTAAAACTCTATTTTTATTTTCATTCCAGCAAAATAAATAAATAAATGCACAGACTTTGACATACTTAATTTTAAGCTTAGTGACAATACCGCAAAGGGTCTGTTACCTCTGGCTTATTGTCCTGTGGAAACAGTGACTACGTTCTGACTAAACTTAATCTTTCTGCTATCTCGCCACAAAGAAAGAAACCCGACAGTAAACCTTTGTATAGCCAGCCTTGCAAATCTATTAAATGAAGCCTTGTATTTATTCATTGTAAAAGAAGCACATACGCACGCACACATGGAACCAAATATATTCTCACCCTTATCTTACACTCAATTTTATACAGTTCATGTTTAAATGAAAATCCTGTGACTTCCACGTACCATGTTATGCTGTGAACACTGCTTGCAAATTCTTCTGCAATGGTTTAAAGACTCCACAGGCATTAGATCAGAACTATGGGAGAAAGTAGAAGATACACTGTTTACGAACTTATTTTATCTTTTCATACGGCATATCAAGAAGAAAGATTTAACTCCTGTTTAAGCCCAGTCCTCCATGTTTTCTTGGATTTGGACACATATCTAGGATTTGCTCATACTTCACAATTGCTTTCTGAGCCGTTCTGAAGCAAATATTTGTCCATGTTCAGTAGCAAATACTGTTACCTTTCCTGATGCAAACTGCCAAATGAAAATCCAGAGTCCTTCTTGTTATTTCAATTACAGAGAAGAAAACTGAAAATCAGCATCCCCCCCTCAATCCCCTTTACTGAATAAACTCCAGTTTCTGAAGTACAAGAGGAGACCAACTGCCTGGCTGTTGGTTTTGCTCGTAGTTTCCAGTGCCTTTCCAGGAGGCTCCCGCTGCTGGAGTGCTGGGTGGCCAGTGCCTATCCAGCTTTCCTGGCTCCCCATTCCTTCTGGCATTTCCTTATTCCCCTCTTGCATCCATCTGTCTACTCAAAATAGTATTAAATGGAAACCTTCACTTGAAGTGATGATGCAGACTTGAACTTTTGACAGAGCTACCATTTTTCTAGTTCTACAGACAAATCTGAAGATTTCCATTTGTGGAATATTACCAGTTTTAAGCAAAGACTTAACTGCCCTTCTCAGAATACCATTATTTGCTTAGTACCATTACCATTACTTGTCTTAGTCACACACAAGTTATTCTAAAGAAACATTCTCCCACCACATCCCGGCTTTATTTCAAATATGTTATTTCAGATTTATATCTGTATATTACCTTGCTGGTACCAGATAAATCCTAGCAACTCACCAGATTTTCACCATAATTAGGATGCCTAATGGAAAACTCAACAAACGTAGCACCTTGACAGCACAACACATACATGCCATAGCCTGGCGTTAGAAACTAAAGAATTAAATGCAAGGTGGGCAGAAGAGCAAATACTTCAGAACATTACTGGAGGAAGTGAATGAATGAACATCTAGAGAATTTAATCCAGCGTGAAGCCACTTTATGGATAGCTTTTCCTATTGGTATTTAGGTGCAGTCATAGCAGCCAGTACCCTGCGTATCACAGGGAGCAACTGCAGTCATCTCAGTCAAGAAGAAACGAAGTGAGGTTATCTTACTTTATCCATGTAACTCTAAAAGGCAATAGATAATACCTGAAATGGTAACAAAAGGAAGAGTTTTAGAAAGTTCCACCTCATCAGCACATATGGAGAGCACTGACCCAGGCAGTTGGACAGGTAAAACTTCTCCCTCCTTGTCCTTGGCGTGCACGGGCAGACTGTGCTTTCACCACTTTTATCTCCCAAAGAAAACATATAAGCCACAAGTGTTCCAGCCTCAATGTTTCACAATTTGATTACAGGTTAAACAAAACACTGAATGGTAACCCCCAGCACCTGTCATCGCAGACCATTCAGAATAGAAATTGCTCTGCTGTCCTCAGGAGAGCATTAATCCACTGCACCGGTTTGTTTGTTTAATCTGTTCCTTTATTCTTCAACTAGTTCTGAGGTTGGAGAATAGACTCTGGAATTACTCCCCTAAGGACAACAGCTGACCCCTGCAATCTGACAACCATCTGCTGAAATTAAATTTTGGAAAAATATGCCCATATAACCCTGGCTGCCAAAAAAAGAAAAACCTCACATTGAACACAAGGAATTCAAACCAAACTAAAATATTTGCCATAGTGTCATTACATCACCTTGGTTTATAGCAAGGGCTTTGCTACACAACAACATAACTGTAGCAAAATCCTGATTTCTAGAATGGGAAACATAAAACATAACAAAGTGTTATTATTCTCAGATTTTTTTCCCCCTAAAATGAAATGCCATGCTGCTTCTGCTTTCATTTTATTTTAAATGGATGTTATTAGATGCAGTCAGGTCCTGACCGCCATAACTGAGCCCAAAGGAATTTAGGAGGATCACTGAGCAGAGCAGCAGGACAGAAGGTCATCACACCAGCACCATATTACTCTCCCTTGACACCTCGTGGAGTCAGGACAGCAGTCTGGATGCTTGATGACATGAATATTCATCTGGTCACTTTTGCACTGTGACATTGGAGCGACACTTCCCATGCGCCCTTGTCGTACCTCAGTGACACTGTGGAGAAGATGCAACGTCAAAACCCAGACTGACATTGAAATGACAGTCACCTGCTTTTCTTCCTTGGCATTTTTCACCTCTTTTTAATTATTACTACTTATTTGGAATCRAACATTGCAGATGGAAGAAGCCTTAAACAGCGAACCTGAAGAGTGAAGTAGCACATTAGCAAATTTGTTAAAGAAATCAACAGAATGCTGTTAACTTGAGACATTTTCCCACAGAAACTCCAGCCTTGCAAATGCAGCTCCACTGATGAAAGTCAGGGTTTCTGCAGAGAAAACATTTACACCCAGAACTTCCTCCTCCTCTGGAGGGCAATCCTATTTCAGGGAGAGATAGGACAAAAATAATATCAGTCTTCTGCTTCTCAGAGAAGCTACCCGCAGATGAAACACCCTCAAGCAAACCCTCAATGAGACACCCTCGAGCAGAGCTGAGCCCACAGGGAATCCATCCAAGCTACACCTGCAGCYATGTTCTATTACAATGTTTTAGCACTTCTTGGATTATTTTTTTCTTGAAAAATAAATAGTAAATAAACAAAAAATTAAAGCTCAATTAAAATTTTCCAAATGTGTCTAGCAAGTGGGGATGTGCCCTATATGCATAGCTAGCTTTCAATAACCTGACAGAGATTGTGATCTCAACAAGAGTTCAGAACATTCTCTGCAAAACCAGGCTGCTAGGGAGGGGTATCAGAGTGGCTCCAAAGCCAGGAATGGAATTTACTTTCCTCAGCATCACTGCTCTGTGCTCATCGTTACTCTGTGCTTCCTACCCTCCTTCCGCTCTCTCCCCTWGATCCCTTCCCCTTCTCCTCTAGGCTATTCAGGCGCTTCTCCCCGTTTCATATTGCTCAAGTAATTGCTGAGGGTTCACTTCACCTCAGCATGCAGGTAAGTAACGAAASAATTTAAAATAAAAATAATAGACTATAATAATCACCCATCCCAGCCAAGCCAGCCATTTCGGTGTGCAGGGACACCAGATTAATGGAACACGATTTTATTTCCCCTGCTGTACCCATCTTCTCCTACGGAGAGCGCAAAAGGGGTGGCCCGTACGGGGATCGAACCCGCGACCTTGGCGTTATTAGCACCACGCTCTAACCAACTGAGCTAACCGGCCGGCTGGAACCGAGCTCTGCCGCCTGCCTGAAGGGGGAGCCCGAGCGGCGGCGCTGAGGGAGCGGGACGCTTCCTCTGGGAGCGCGGACAGCCCGAAGACGCAGCTGAAAAACTAAAGGGCAAAAACGGGAAAATATGACGAAAACGAGCCGCAGCGCGGGCCTGCGCGTGTGTCCTGGGTGTTTTCTTGACTGGTGGGCAGRGCAGAAGCAGCAAGTACCATAAGAGCTGACCGTGGTTTGTGCACATCTGGCACACAGATCTCAGCCTGCTTTCCCTTAAGAAAGTTCACTTTTTTCTGGTCAGATCTTCCATAGAGAGTAAGGGCTAGAAGCAGGGAGACAGATTCTTTGTGGTTATGGTGCTTCTGCCTAGAATACCACAAGAGACGGGTCAAAGCTGAGCTACAAACCCTGTAACTCACCATTCTGCAGTGAAACCCACTCCAGTTACCCTGCCAAGGCACAACTTTATTTATTTATTTATTTCGGCAGCTGATCTGCCGATTTTGTGTGTTATTAGACAGTGACAGATAACATAACGCTCCAGGAGATCAATGCAGTCTCCAAGAAAGCAAAGTTTTCAACCTGAGCCGTAAATTCCCCTTATAATCCCAGCATCCGAGCAGACACTTCCAGCGAGACAAAAGCCTTTCGACCGCTGGGGACAGCAGCCAGAGGAGAAGGGGCAGACAGGCAGACCGTGTTCCGGTGCTGAGCTCCACCTCAGACCTTCTCTTGCYGTCCTCTCCCTGCAAGGAGCGGGCCAGGAACCTCCCGCTCCGCGTGAAGTCTGACCGACGTCTCCCACATACCCCAACCAGCGGCCGCGTTTCTGATGTTTGTGGTAAGCGATGCGGGATGTGACTTGCCTTGAACATGGGGATGTTCAAGGGGCTCCCTCCTCCCCTGCCCCTTCCCGGTGCCTGCGCTGCAGGATCCATCGTGATCCGACTTGGCACAAACCAGAAAATCGTCTGATAAAAGCATCTTTGGCCACTGCTCACCACCCAGCCCCAAATGGATCCGAAACAGCAATTTCACCGTAAAACTGTTTGTGCACTTAGGGCAGCCTGTAACCACGTCCTGTTTGTTCCTAAACCCTTAGCAGTTCAGAACCGACAAGTGGAGGAAAAAAAAATCATTAACTTCCCAAGTAAAATGACACAGGGAGCTAACGTTATCGCTCTAAACATTGCCCAGGGATTTATTAATAAGCTTGTCATTCAAATCTCCCTCATAAAAATGCTAACAAGTTATTTTCATAAGCCTGTGCATCAAACCAAATAAAGACTCTTGATGTTATATTTAATAAAATTGTTATTACTCAATCATAAAAAAAAATGTTTCTGGTCATAAAATGTGTGTTGAAGTGTAGTATAGATAAATGTAGAATGTATATATCTATAAGGTTCTCCATTTACAGCATTTTTTGTCATAACTACTGTAGGTTATGAATATAACAGTCAAAAGAAAGGGTCTGTCCTGTCAGTGGCTTGAACCAGAAACRTATAAATTTAATCGTAATATCCAAAGCTGGGACATTGTACCTCAGGTGACCAACACATTAAGTCCCCAGTACAAGGGTACTGACAGTGCCACGCTTTGAACAAAACAGTAAGCACAATTTACTTCACAGCTTTAATATGTTAGCCACCAACAGGGGAGGATAACCCAGAGTCCCAGAAAGATTAAAAATAAATAAATAAATAAATAATCCTTCCCCTTCAACCCTATAAAATGAAAAGTCGACCATGAAAGTTATACCTGTGTATCATCACTGTATTTAAGGCCTGATTACCATAGATCCCCTATACAGCTAACTTGTCCGAAGGAGACCAAAATCCCCAAGTCCTTCTCAGAAGGCTTAGGCATTATCTATAGTATACAGTCTAAAATGACATATTTAGCCCTCAACAGGCTACACCCCTCAGATACTGCAGCTATGCTTCCTGCAGCTAAGACCACAAGCAGGCAGCTCCCTGGACTGAAAGCTGGGCATTTTTTCTCWAGTTTCCAGGCTGGTATAAGGCATAAAATAAAGCTGTTTTGCTAATTTGCCTATATCCTGGATCCAGTTTGTTCCCTTGGAAAACATTATGGGATGTTCTATAGCTCTTGGAGTCTTGGTAGCATCAGGCATTAATCTCACATTTAACATGCCACATTAAGCCTACAGTTAGTACTGCAAGGGTCCTCAGTAAGAACTACATAAATAGTTCTTCACTACTACTACTACTTAGTAGTGTTGGAATTATTGGCAGGTTTTCATTTTTCAATAGGGCCTGCTGTGAAGTAACTGTTATGGATGGATGGGCAAAGGGATGAGATGAAATAAGCTTCACATGACACTCAAGTGATGCTCTTCCAAAAATAGAAATATAATAAAGTTTGATTTACCTCATTTTACTTATTAAAAAAATCCCAAACCATATAAGCTTCACCTAGATCAAACAATATCCATCTCTTACATTTTGAGGGTGCTTAAGTTCCATCTCCAAATGTATACTTTGCTCTAGAGGGCTTGGAAATTTCATTCTAGGACATCTGTTTTATAATGTTGGTTTCCTGATGACTTTCTAAATAAGACACAATGGTAGAAGTACCATTAGATTTCACTAAAAGCTGCCTCCAGATCAGCATTCTTGCTTGCTTTTTTTTTTCCAGGCAACAAACAATGCACAAGAACTTTAACATTTATTTTAATATTCCTAGGAATGTGGTCAATACAGTTCTTTCAGACTTTTCAGATGTTTTCTGATGTGGTATCATTCCCAAGGTATTTACATGGCCTTAGGAATCCATCAGAAATTTCATGTAACATTCTGACCAAGAAGTATATGTTCTCCTTCATAATCAAACAACAAGTTCAGGATAATTTTTGGTCAAGTCACTGAAACGTTCTCCTCTTACTTCAGTCTTCTCTCCCTCTTCCCCTCAGATGCAGATGTAACATAGAAGAGTAGTATACACTAAAAATAATACTATATTGCATTAGAAAGAAAAACAACTTCTATTCAGTGAGGTCTTAAAAGTAGATATTTTTCGGGGTAGGGAGTCCTGTTTTTTATTCCCCCTATGATGCCAGGTGTGCTCCGTACCTTTAATTTACATTGCACTACTACTTACTTTTATTGGAGTACCCCTGCAGTTTCTGGCCCTCTTATTTCTTTGGTCCATGCAGGTACCCTCCTTTCTGCTCTGCAATACACCCAGTGGTCATTAAAGTTCCATTTGAAAAGAATTAAAAAGGACTATAATTTTTATGCGATTAAATTGGACCAATTATTTCTTGAAGCCACAGGCGTATAATTTCCTATAAGCGCTAAAGAAAAATCAATATCCCAAGTTCATAAATTATTTATGTCTCCATCAGGCTGTCATTTCTTAATGTAACAGAGGGACACCATTCTGGACCTGCACACGAATTTCAGCTTTCATTCATACAAATGAAAAGGATGCACATTCAAAACAGTAAATCCACTAACAGCAYGGAGCCACAGAACAGAGGTGCCCTCAACTTTCTAGGTACATATTCTCCAAAGAGAGCAAGTCCCCAAATAGGAAACTCTGGCATCCAACATGCATCTGTATCACTCAAAGCGTTGCACCTGGGTATTGCCATATTTGGCATTTGTACACAGGGGAAGGAGGAAGATCTTGACTAATTTTAAAACACCAGTTGAATAAAACACAGCCCTTTCGACAGCTTCACATTAGTCCTAAACTTATATATGGAATCTATTTTATTACTGTCAGGCTGTAACCGTGAGAAACTAAGGTTACATACAGTTCATCCTCATATAATGGTTCATATTTATTAAAGCCTAGAACCTATTTTCTAAGTTCCTTCTCMCGTTCTCTGAGAGAATCCATATCATTGGCACTGCTCAGCACTCCTACAGCTCTTCTCTTTTCATCTTTACATATGTTAGTTAATTCTTTTCTGCATCRGCCATCTACATTAAAATCCCCCATCTCACATTGCACAGATGAAGCAATCAAACTATTTGGAAAATAAAGTTCTCGGCTGAGGCAGAATGTCCTCCGTAGCTCTAGTCTTGATACAGACCATTATATCTCATTGAAAGAAGAAAAAAAAAAAAAGAAAGAAAAACACCACACAGAAGTATTTGGGCGTTAGGGAACATAYGTTATTCCCAGGAACATGGGGATCTCATTATCGGTGCAGCACTACCTGAGCTTGACAGCACAACTGGATCAAATTCTAGTAGGGTCAGCTCCCTCTTCTGTCCTCCTGACATAGATAAATTGTGTAACACCTAGTTTATTCTGTACTTGTCTTTGTGATGTGCCCTTGTAATGAAAGTGCCTGTGTAATCTGAGTGGATATGAAAGTTCCCGGGTCACTTTTCAAATAAAAGAAGGTTTGGCCTGGTGTTACTGGGTCAAGCATTCATTTATCCTGTGAAAGGCTACCCCTACCAAAGTCAATAGCAATTTTGATTGCACAGTGCTTCAGCGAGCTGTCTATCGCTTCTTGCAAAGTTAGAAACCAGCATGTCCAAGGCGGGTGTAGTACTTTAACTCACTAGATATTGTTATCTGAAATATTGCTCCTTAAAGTCTCAGATTTTTTTTTTCCACTTTAACCTAAATATACAGACATCTAAGCACTTCTCCAACAATCCATTTCATCTTCCCAGTCTGGGAACACTAGAAAGATGTTGTAGAGTGATGTGATATACTGCATTTTGCGCGTCTACCAAATGGTCCATCAAAACTTTATGGATCCAACTGTTCAGAAAGTTCATGTGTCCTCAAAGTGAGTTCCTTTTAAGGAAGGTGAAAATTGTGAACTAAAGAAGCTCCCTTAAGAATGTGGGCAATTCCTCCCTTTTCACATGCTGAAAGTGGAAGCTTAGTACATTTATTAATCCAAGAAGAAATACRTGAAAAGCATACTTAAAGTCAAGAATATTTAATAAAAAAAATTCTCATAACTGCTCTCTGCCCATGAATTCACTCCTGGTCACATTAAAATCCCTCATCTATTTTTCAATAAAATCTGACAAAGGTCTGGAAATCTAGGAGTTGCTCGTTTACTTCAAGCATTAGGAAAATTATCACTCACTAAACAAGTGATTCCTTAAGAGCATCCTTGGTGAACGACAGCCAGAATCTGAGCCCACTCTCCTCTCAAGATGTTGGAACACCCAAACATACGACTTCTTGACAGGGAAGACAGTTCTCAGTTCCTCAGTTTTGGCAGTCAAAGAACAACTTGTTACATACTTTTTTCCTTAGACCTGTACAGTTGGGTCAACAAATTAAAATGGTTGCCTAGATATAACTTTCCATAACAGCATGATATCAAGTTCTAGATCATGCCATCAAATATGTCAGTTTGTGGCAGGAGGACACATTTTGTTTTCTGGGATAGGGAGAAGAATAATAGTTCAGCCTCACCTTTTCTGGAACTAGCTCTTCATGTCAGGAAGCTGGGCAGGATTTTCAGACATCATAGAATCGTTATGATTGGAAAAGACCTTCGAGATCATCGAGTCCAACTGTAAACCCATCCCCACCCTGCCTGCTAAATTGTGTCCCCAAGTACCTCACCTACGCATTTCTTGCACACTGCCAGGGATAGTGACCCCACCATAACCTGTTCCGGTGCTTCACCCCTCAACCAAAGTATTTAGAAGTGCAACTTTCATCACTTCCCTCTGCGCTGCAAAGTCTCTTTGGCTTAACCAGCTCAAATTCTAGGTCAATAAAGCACAGCAAGATCAGAGCTTAAACTGCTGTTACAGACACGGTGGTCATTACTGTGTCGGAGCAGTCTATTTTCAGCTAAAGCTTTTAATAAATATCAGTTTGATAACCAGAAGTCTCTTCTAGTTTTGTGCACCAAGAAATATGAGGCAAGTTAGCACAGCTACATTGCAGACTGAAAGCTTAGCAACGATTTATGTCCAAAGCTGGACCCTGTTGGACAGAATCAATTCAAACAGCGGAAAGGAAGAGAGCAAAAAGCCTTTTAGGCAACACTAGGAGGAGGATGACCTTCTGGAACCCTGCTGATTACTCCCATGATTTTTTGCCCAGTAATGTGTGTTGAACTGCTCTCCAGCCTCAGCAAGCAGCATTACGGGTCCCCCACATTGTGCGTATGTCTCCAGCCCCAGGCTCAGCTTTGGTTGTTGACTATGGTGACAAACTATTCATGAAACAGGACAGGGACATACACATAGTCTTTTCTAGTTATTTTAAGTCATTCAGTCTGAAGCAAGTGATTTGTTTAAAAAAAAATTGTCTTAAAGGAGTGGAACTATAAATAGTCTACTTCTGTTAATAATCCTCAGCTTTATTACTGGGTCCCTCTGCCTCAAGCTAACATCCCTTAACTAGACCCTAATTGCACAAAGCAGATCAGCATGAGCATAGTAGCAATTGATACAAGGAAACTAATTAAAGGAATCACGGTCTAAGCAAGCAAGGAATCTCCAGACATTTGGTTGGAGGTGTTTTGCTTTTGTTTCTGACCGCTCCAAGCATTAGATTCTTACACACAGCAGCAGAGCCTGGAACATGCTCTGATGCTACATAAAGTATTGATAAATGTAAGATAAGCCATTTTCCCTGACTTTCACCCAGAGCAGAAGAACGGACACCCTTGTCAGCAACAACAAAGCTTCTCCATGTTCTTGGCCACAATGATTTCATGTACCTGGAAAAGGAATCCCACTCCCCACAAACCCGCCACCGACAGCTATTTAGCTTCATGAGACAGTGCTCTGCTCAACTTCCCTTTTCGTGTGCCAAGAGCCTACATTTTCATTTGATTCCTGCACATAAGTTGCCACACACTGTGTAGGTGTGCATTCTCTGAGTAAATACTAAATCAAGGTAAAACATGAAGTTTTAAAACGTTAAACAACCCAACACATAAACAGTTTCCATCCAAAACAAATGGGAGAAACTTGACATTGGCACAAGTGCCTACAGGTTATTCTAGAGGCAATATTATAAAACTGAAGTACAATAGGCACGTAAGGCTTCATAYGGCACTTGAATTGGGAAAAGGACAAAAAAAAAAGTATAGAGGTAGACACTATAAGCAAATGCCATTGCCTAAACCCGTTCCTTAGGGATTCTTTGCAMAAATCACTCCACTGCTCTAATTGCCAGTTCAGTTCACCCTAAAATCTCCTCAACCTCTGCTGAGCAAAACACTGAGGCTGCTACGCTTCACCTCAGGCTTTGCGGAACCTCTTTTTAATTCCACAGCATTTAATTCCATCAGGCAGGCTGTCCTGCCTGATCCCACTGGTAACAGTAAAGAGGAGTCTAGGGGGAAGAACTRGAAGAGAGAGAAAAAAATAATAATGAAAAGAAATTGAAGAGAGCGCAACTGAATTTAAAGCAGAGGATGGCTGTGAAGTAGGTGCCTACTGGTCTTTTCTTCCATCAGAAGTTAATGATTTGCCATATCAGACAAGAAAAGGAGAAATAAAAAAGGGGGAGGGGAAAGAAAAAAAWCTTCCAGATAATCATGACAGTAGCTAGTTTCTTACTTTATTCTGCAGCACTGTTATTTAGAGGTATTTCTCTTTTAACAGGTTTGAAAGTGGTTTAGAAGGAGAAAGGTAATGGAAGGGATTTTAAACTTTCCAGTACCTAGCAGCATCCTGCAGGAACAACAAAAAGATTTATTTTGAAAGCACTTACACCACCATTGCCTACATTTTAGCAAAATTTTAGTCTTTAAAGCTGAGTTTTATTAGAAAAACAAACTAGGCATGCTTAGCATGCTTATTAACAGGAATTCACTCACTGCAATTCAGAGAACAATTTGTTATTCACATTTACATTTGTGCCAGACATCCTCAGCAGTTTCTGTGAACCCCAAGTCTTATGAATGTTAGCAGAACCCAAAACATAGCTGTCTCTAGTCATAATTGGTTGCTTGTTCAGAATATTTATTTCATTTACTCAGCTGGAATTAGGAAGATGAAGGACAGAGAGATAAAGCAAAGAAAGATATTTAAACAACATTGTGCACCTCAGGTGTCCAAGCAAAGCACAACATGAAGAAATATTGTATGCATATTGCGGGGAAAACCTTACTCCAAATGCTAAGAAACTGTAAGTAACTTCATGGAAATTAATGCTGCTTTAACAAAACAAAAACAAAAGAAAAACATAAGCTAATTGAAAAAGTACAATAAATCCTTGGAGAAGATACCTGYGCAAATAAGCAATTGTTCCTCTCAGGGCTCACAAGCAATAAAAACACATCCATGCACCCATGCTTGCTGAAAAGCCAACACAGAAAACATTAATAAGCTTTAATGTGAGTCTCTTTGGAGGCTTCATATGGAGCTTGGCAGCCATGGGTGATAATTAAGTTAACTCGTACTGAAGCTCACCAGGAGTAGATCTACGGGGCAAACCAGCTGATCTTGAAGACCCTATTCTTCACTCTCTAACCACTTCAGGAGGTCTACTTTGCATTAGGTCCAGGCCGGTCTRAGAGTATGAGGAGCCACTAGCTTCTCAAGTGCTTTAGAGGCAGCACTGACACTTTTGTTTACTTTCACCTTACAGGAATGCATTTCACCTGCTCCAAGGCCATCTTCTGATACCAACACAGCTGAGGCTCATTGCCCTCCCTCATCCAGCACAGCACACTCACGTAGGAGCAATCACAGCAATTTGGGGTGTCAGCTGTGCACAAATACTTTGTCAAAGCTTGTTCCCATGTTTCTAGACATCCTCAGACATTGATTCCCCAGCGAGGGAACCTGAGACATCAGTAACCACCAGTGAAACAGTTAAGGATTAAAAAAATCTGCAGTCAAAAATCAGAGAAAGCGAAAAACAGTGATAAGAGCACCAGCCAAAGTTGTAAGGGATCCATTACTAGTTCCCTGTGTGATCTGTGCTAAGTCATTTACCATCCTTCTATCTTAAATCCCTATCTGCAAGAAGATAAAAATAAATATTGAAACAAGAGGAGTGATTCACATGTTAACAGCAGCCACATATCTCTGAAGAAATAACWACTGAATTAAAAAGAATCAGCAGATTTGGCATCAGGAAGAGAGGTTAACTATATAATTTCACCTCAACCTATAGGTACATGCCTATAAAACTTCAGCTTGACCTTTTTCTCTGCTGGTATCCATCTCATGACTTCTCTGGTTGCCTTTGCTTTAAAGGACTCAGATTTTACCTAAAGCACCATTAGAAAATACAAAAAAAATCCCCACTCTGTTAAGTCTGTGATAACTACAAAACATGAAAGATCTCAAAAGAAACAAACAAACAAACAAACAAAAAAACCCTGAAAGCATTGCTCTAGATGAGTGGTACCTGAAGCCACTTAAAAAGACGTTCTTTAAAATATATATATATACACACACACATAGAGGGACAGCTTTTAAAGATTAGTGTTATCACAGCAAGAATTGAATGTATAAAACAGCGGAAGAACAGTCAAGATGCATCTGACATTTACAGCAATGTACAAGAAGAGTTCATAGAAAATGAGGTTAAAAAAAAAAAAAAGGCAAACAGTAGAAATTCTGAGAGATCTACTCAAAAGAGGAGATGCTGAGAAAACCACAAGCTCAGTGAAGTGAGAAGCACAAGTGATTCCTCTCAGGGAATCAATCAAATGATTGATTGATCACAGGCATTTTAATCTACTTTGTTTTGGTTATAGTTCAATCACATATAAGATTTAAAGTGGAAGAGCAAGYATCTTGAAGGAAGAAGCCTACCTGAATGTAATAGATGTGGGTAATTTTGTGAAGACTAAATCAAGATAGAGGTGAAAGTGAGCTTGATTTAATTGTAGATGGAGAAGAGTGACCATTTTCTAGCAAAGAACTTCTGATATACTTATGAAAGAAGCTGTGTTTTTAAAATACTCATGTGCATCATGAAAAGAGCAACAGCTGCACAGCAGTAATTTGACATGCAAAATTCCTGCCTTTATTCCATTCACGTATGCACTTAGCTGATGAGAGATTTGAGCTTAGACGATTGTCAAAAACTGCTACTGACTTGAATGATCATTGTGAAAATTAATTTTAAAGTATATGCATTCTGTATCATCATATGTAAGAGGACTATAACTATTGGCTCTGAAAGGAAATGCTTAAAAACAATGAAAACAGAAAAAAACATGTTTCATGCAAGCACCAGAACATTAGGATTTTACTTGTTGCTTTAGACTTTTGGGAAGAAATAGGCAAAAGTATTCTGAGCCAACCATTTTTACTAAAAGCTGACAAAATTGTTATGAGAGCAGAAATGYTGAAAGGCCATAATATGTGGGAATGAGTAGCTAGTTTTATGTCTCACTGTAAAAAGAAACAAAACTAAATAGAGTGTTGATTCTCCAACCAAAGCAAGATGAAGCTGCTTGGATGTGGCTGGTACCCCATTTGCTGCTTATCAGCCTTCAATGCTTCCAAGYGCAACCACACTAACTGCAAAAGGATATTTACCTGCTTCTGGACAGACTACTTCTGCTCGCTGAGTGTTGGCTATCTCTGTTTTGCATCCCTGCTTATTTTCCCCTATGCAGAATAACGGGCCTCACRAAAAGTGGGAAGCATGGAATGATGCATCTCCATAGGGAGCCTGCCTTAAAAGCATCAGAGACAAGAGCTGACATGGCTATCTCTTTATTCAAAGCAAAAACCATAGATATTTCTCTAAAGTAACTGATCCTTATAATGTTCCCTCTCTACACCCCTCCTAAYCCTGTTCCCAGTAAAAACTCTGACAGTCTCCAGCTTTCCTGCTCCACTCTGGTCCTAATTCATCCTCTTCCCAACAATTTCCTAAAGCTCTGGGATCATAACTCTCCCAGGCTCATCTTCTTTAAGACTTGTCGTCTTTAAATTGATAAGCCACACAGAGCACCTCGATCCTCTATATCCCAACCAAAATACTGTATGTGCGGTGCTTTCCCGAGCCTTCTCTTTCCAAACTGATAGGTCTTTTGTCCAAACTGATAGACAGCAGGGCTGTGCAGCAGAGGTCCTCTGGAAAGTATTTATACGTGTGTTTATGCATGCTAGCTTGAATGGGATTATTGCTTAAATCAACTCAGCCCCACAGGGATTTCTCTGGGCCCAGTCAGCTAGCTTAGAGGTGAATTAGTCATCACAGAAACACACACAGATGCACAGACACTTTTAGACGGTCGGTGCAATTCACTCATCCAGTTGCTTGAAAAGGAACATCATTCGAACTGTAAAAAAGGTTTTGAACAGAAAAGCTCCAAAACCTTCCATATATTCACCACATAAATTACCATGATTTGTCATCATTTGAAATGATGCTAAGTGCTAATGCTAATCAGAAAGAGCAACTTTGAAAAGAAATTGGCAAGATGTCAAAAAAAAAAAAAGCAGATGTCTGAATGAAAGAAAGCATATATATATATATATATATTTTAAAAAAGTATCAAAAGCATGTATCCAAAGGGAAGATATTACCTGACACATACTTTTTGTCAACAGGCGGATAAACATATTCCCTAGTTTACATGTTCTCCAACCAGAGGTGGTTCAGGCTACGCCTATCTAGGGTGGACTCGGGAGAGGGGAACTGCATGTGTCAATGTGAAAACAGGAGGAGCAGCAGTAAGAGGTATGGCCATCAGCTCAAAGTCATCACCTCCTTTCTTTGCCTGCTGCCCAATTCATCCAAAACCCAAACGCAAAAGAAACTTTCTAGCCAAAGCTGGACCCATTCCACAGTAGCTTTTAGGTAGCAAAATAAGGCCAAGAAGCAGCATAAGCTGCTGTTCCTCCCTCCCAGGACACGTGCTCCTTGCTCCCACCATCCCAGGAGAAGCTGCCCAGACAGCACTGCTTCCCTTCCCATCCACCTCAGGGTTTGATCTCTGCTCTAGTCTAGCAGAACACGCACAGCTGACGTAGATTTTTTGATGCAGGATTTGTATAAGGGCAGGAAAGCACGTTCCAAGAGGCCCCATTGAGGTTTGKAGAGCAGCAGGGGCCTGCAGCCTTCCTCCCCAGCGTGCAGAGCTCACACCGCTGCAAGCCCTGCCACACATTAAATATTTAAGTGCCCTGACCACAGGGGAGGAAAAAACAGGATAYGAGGAGAAACCTAAGTGCCTGGTCTGCCAGATAAAGCTGTATCTGCAAAATATACTTATTCAAGATGAGGCAAGGCCCAAGCTTGAGGGATCCCAGGCTCATCTGAGCTTTTAAGCCAAACCCTAAGTGACTGAGCAGCCTTATTAGCAAAAAATATGCTCTGAAACCACCGCTGAAGGAAATCATACTGCAACATGCTCAGAGACTGACGTGCACAAAAGTGAAGCAGGATTTTAAATGAACTGATGAATCAGTATTGTGTTTACTAATGGTAAAAATACAAAATATATTGCAAGTCCAAGCCACAAAGTTGACATGCTGTTAGCACACAGAAGATAAGTGTCTCATTGGGTTAGAGGAGCATATGGAAATAAATTAAAAACACAGAAGATAATGTACATCTACAAGTGCGTATAACGTATTTTTTTTCCCCTGACTTTTATAGCCAACCACTTTTCCAGTCCACTGAGTCAACTTAGTCTTGATTACAAGAGGGTGTTTGAATGACTGCAGGATTGTGAATATTATCCCAAACTGCACGGCCACCACTCCTTCGCTTTAGTGACTTAGCCCATCGTTTTCACAGCGTCTCCTGTTTCCACTAGGATGAACAGCARTAATTGTTATGAGTTCATTCCTTATACAGAAAAATAAAAACATAAAAAACAAAAGGCACTCACTGCTGCCAGAGCACTACTGGAGRACACTACTGCCAGAATACAAGGCCTGGTTATCTTCAAGATTTATTATTTCAGACGTCTTTGGGGTTTGTCTGATTATATGAAAAAGTTSAATCAATGCAATAAAAAAAGAACCACAGAAAAGCAAAGAAACCATTCCTCTAAATGAAGACTGAAGAGATAAAGGAGGTCACAGATATGACCAGATTTCTAAATTAAATTTAGCAACTTTGGAGCTTTCTCAGTGCACAGTCCTGCAGAAGGAAGTCCTTCAACTATAAAGGAAACACAGCATATATATTAGTGCAGGCTGAGCAGGATGAATAACTCATAAATAATGTAACTCACTGAATTTCTCCCAACCTTCTAGAGGAGCTGCATAGGAACTGCTCGWGATCTTCAGAGATATATTCTGCACTTCAGAAATTAGCCACAGAATCACTTCCGTGGATAACTATTTCCCTACACCCCSTGCACGAATGGGTGGTGGCTGTTACCGAGGGTCGGAGGTCCCAGCTCTTTCGATGGAGATGTCGCTCACACAGCACCGTTCTGCTCAGCCCTGCGCAAGAGCGAGGCTTTGGCAATCACACAGTTACACATTTTGCTCTCCTCCCCAGTTCAGTGATTTGTTTTCTGTGTTTGTGGCAGTATATGTTCTTGCATGCAGGAAACATTCATGCTGCAGGCTGATCTGAAGATCACACATAATGTAGTCCTGGGCTCTAGGCCCTGTGCAAGCCCTTGCCTCTCAGGGCTTCAGTATCAGTTCCATCAAAAAYGGAAACAGCAATGAACACCTTTGAAAATTGCTAACACTTAGTTACAAGAAGCGTGATAAAAAATATAAGCATTATTAAGCTCATGTTGTGGAATATTTACATTCCTGAAAGCCTTCAGTGCCATATATACCTCGAAACATCAATTCAGGGTTCCTCAGCACTGTTTTCCCTCCCAGCTGATGTGCCGCTCACCTAYAAAAATCTCCTGCTCTTCTGTGAATTAAGTGGAGTTGGATCAAAGTCTAAATTAACTGTCCATGGGATTGGACAGTCCAAAGGGTTGTTGCACATTACTGTTTCCACAGCAACAGTATAAGAGATGTTGCATACTCTTCAAAAAATGGGAAAAAAAAAAAAGTCTCATTTTTGTGTTTTATGGGCCTTTTGAATTCTCCACAGTTTTTTGTTGGATACTTACTTTGCTCATTTAAACAAAAAAACACACACTTATGGTCTGAACTTAAAGCTTTATCTCCAGATGTGACATCTTCAACTGCTGTCAGCAGTTCTCAAAGAAAGCCTTTGAAATTAGCTCTCTCATCCAAGATCCCAGCTCTGAAAGACACTTGGTTTGTGTGCTAGGAACTTGAGAGAGGATTTTTTTTTTCTTCTCATTTCTTGTTTAAGAAGGAAGAGAATCCCTCTTATGGACAACTTTATTACSGTCTTTGGGAAGCAAGGAGAACTGCTGGGCTGAAATACAGCTGTTCACAACAGCCTCTTTTCAAGTCAACACTTTTTTTTCTTAATCTCACACTGTGAGTCCCACAAAGCCATACAAAGATAGTTGAGAAGAAAAGAGAGAGAGGGAACAGTTTTGTCATAAAAGCATCTTCCCATTAAAGCATTTCAAGGGAATATGTTTATTTTATATGGGGAAAGTGGATGTAACTCTTTCAACAGTGTTGGAATGTTTTGCTTTACTTCTGTATCAATTCTTTTTATTACAACTTTCTCTATGCTTTCTTCCACAGTTCTAATTGCGCACACAGCATTAGTAGAACAGAAATGAAAATCATCACTGTTTCTCTTTTCTGCACACAGAAACGCTTTGAAGATCTCAGACCGCAGTTTGGAGGGATGCAGGGAAGGATGGGTAGCTTATGATATGTTTCAAGATTCAGCCTGGCTTTTCAACCAAAAACAATCTCAAAACTCCAAAATTTCCTGGACAAAAGAAACTTGGATCCAGCAATGAATCTAGAAGACATTTTTTATAATCAGTGCACTCCTACACTCTCATAAATTCTAACACTCTTGCCCACTGAGGTCCAAGAAAAACGAGCATCAAAACAACGGGCACATCCAGAGAGAAGCTGACAGAGACAGTACCTAGAGACAATGCAGTTCTAGACAATATCCACCCTGTGTCCCATTTCCAACAAATAGACTTCACCGCTAAGCCCAAACATCAARTTTGTTAACACATTACACTGATTTGGGGATGAATGTAAAGTGGATTAGTGATCCCAAACCAGCATTTAGAGGTCAAGAGTTGGTTGAGGAAAGAGTACATCTGCCAGCAGCCTCGGTTGATGCAAAAGGCTGCACTCGCACAGAAATCTGACTATGGGCCATCATTGCTAGATCAAGTCTCATAAGAACAGTGCTAGAGGTATATTAATAATAGGGCAATGTGGAATAAATATTTTTAAAATAGGAAGTTCTACTTCTGCCAAAGCAATTCCTAGGCACTCAGGCAAAACAAGTGCATCATTCTTAACAGGTGACGGATTTCTGTGCGCTGCTGAGGAACATACCCRTGATTATGCTTATTAAGCAACATCTTGTGGAAAAAAAAATGGTCAAAAATATCCTTGTGTGCTAAGGACACTTCAAAGCACACCAAGTAATAGTACATGCACACAGAGTAATAGCATACACTGCGATAATCCTTTCTGGCTACACGTATCTGAACATCTTAYGGAGAGTATGCATTTCAAATAACTCATTATTGCAGTCATTATCATTGCAGTGTTCCCCCCCTCCCCGGCCCCCCCAATATGCAGCAGCTCAAAGGAGTTAAGTGATTTGCTTACGGACGTTCAAGGTCAGAGAACAACATCTCGGTGCCGGCGGTGCCAGCAGACCTGACTTCCAATTCCCCAGCCCCGCACTGAGGCCCACAACAACGAGCGGCAGCCTTCCTGCTCAGAAATGCCTGTTGGGTGGTTTTCTGCCCATGTGAGATACATTAACCAAGATGTTGAGCACACTCCGGCAACCACATCCACTCAACGTTGAAACAATAACCCAGTGCAGCATTCTCGCTAAGGAAGGTCTCACTGAAGTGAGCGATGCCAATAGCTCATCTTTTCCAAAGGGCCTGGCTACRTATTTCAGGTAGTTGGAAGTGTAAATACTGCCTATGCATTTTATGACACAATAAAAAGTGTTTTAATGCAGTAATAAAATCTCAAATATGCCATGACAAAGTTATTTTAAACACAGTTCTAAAGCTGATAGGTACTAAGTTTTAGACGGATATAATTTGAGAAAGGCCTTAACACAATACTACTTAAAATGAAAGTAAAATATTCTGCATATCAAGACTTACTAAATAAATCTCTAGGTCTTTATGGTACTAATGAATGCGTATGAACTTATTKGGTCTCTTCAGTAATTCACACTAAAGGTCTATTTGCTAGATGCAAATGGTGGGATGAGGCACATGCCTTTATCCCAAAGCCATTTTTCGCTGCTACCTGGAACAGCAGCGCTTCAGTCGTGACACTCTTGTGACTCAAGCAGTAATATTCATAACAGTGGTCATCTAGTGCATGGGCAAGATCAAACCACTCGGAGAATTAAAAGCTCTGCTTCTTGTGATCTTTCCATCAAAACCTCACACAACCAAAATTAAAATGAAGCCACACAAGAAATTAAACTCTGACTGCAGCAGGTAGCACTTAATAAGTACTAGCCCTCTGTGAGGCACGTGGACAATTGCGCACGATAAAGCGGGGGATTTAACTGGTGCTATTTCAAGTCRTTCTTGGTGAGGACTGAGAGCCAGACCACGCGGGAGCCATCACAGGCAATCCTACAGCCAGTAAAACCACCAGGTAATGAGCCACAAAGACTGTTTCTTTTAAACGTGTTCAGCGTGAGGAGTAAAGCTGCCCAGGTTTGGCTTTTGTCAATACTTCAGTTTACCTTGAGAATCACAGCATGTGAACATGCACATAAGGCAAGGTTTCCTGTGAATTTCCTTTGYGTAAAAACCTGCGATTCTACAAACATCCCATACCACCCCCCGCCTTGAAAAAATGTGTTAAAAGGTGCTAATCAGATTTGACTCAGAATGATTTTGGTGCCCGGCCAGCCTGGCACTGCCTCCACCTGCACTCACCTGGCATCARGTGTTTTTCCCTTGCCGAGTTTAGCTCGCACATTTCCGAGGGCTTCGAGCCAGCGGTACAGCACGATAAAAAGTAAAATACACAGCATCCCCAAATCATATGCAAGCAATTGGCAGAACCAAGGCTCACAGCCTCCTGATTTAGATGCCGCGGAGCCCTCTTCTTGTTAATTAAAAAGGGTTAGGTGAATGATTTAAGGGCACAATTCAGAAGAAATACGAACCTTCCTAAACCTTTGTTCAAAATAAGAGCCGAAATTTCCAGAGGTTCATGAGAAGCTAACTTTGCAGCCACACATATGCTTGCGCATGCTTCTGCACACACGTACACGTGCACATTGACCTCCTCCCTTTCCTCCCCCTCTACCATTTTTACCCAGCAGTAAAAGTGTCACAGTGATGTTGGAGAACAACGTCTGCGTCCACAGGAAGTTCTCAACTCCTGCYGCCTTCTCTAACGTGAAGTTCATTATTCAGGGCGGGGAACCTAGAAACAGAGTTGGCCTGTTACAATAATTATCATGATAAGTGATATGAAAGCCACAAGGAACGAAATATTGTTCCTGTCAACCAAAAACATTTTGGATCATTCCATGTTGTGATCCACTTGAAAAAAAAAAAAGTCATTCATTATTCACGAAAGAACCCATCTTTGAACCTTAGAAGTAACCTCAGAAATGAGTTTCTAGTTATTTATTTGTTTCAGCATTAGCACACACAGAGTTATTTAGACGCAGTTGAACGACAGGCTATGAGAGGGCCCAAACTCTCCTGCCAGTCATCCCTGTGGCTGCATCGGCTGCCAGGCAGACGTCACTCCACGCGTGCAGACTTGGGCTCAGGGCAGGAGACGGTGCCAGCGTGTGCAGGGCACTGCCGACACGTGCACGGCTGGGGCTGCCTCGTGGAGGAGGGAGCGCGCTGGCCGGGCGCCCCCGTCAAACACGGGGGCGTCAAACACGGCGAGCAGCCGGACRCTGCAGAGGAAGCCCTGGGAGGTGCCTGCCCAAGGCGCGGGAAGGCGTCGAGGCCAAGGCGAGTACTCCGAGTTTTACCATGTGGAAGTTAGGGCTAAGAGGGAGCAGTAAGATGTTAACTTTCGAACGTGYTTAAGTCTATGCGTGCCAGCTTCAGAGTCAATTGATTTACCTTCTCCTGTCAAAGCGTGTTTGTGCACAGCAGGAAGGAGAAGACGTAGGAAGGGGGAAAAGAAACACAGAGCAAAACCACAGTAAATGCCAGCTTTGTAAAAAGCACAAATCTTCCATTTGTCTGCATAATATATATGTAATTATTCATATTTAAATTTCATTCAAACAAACAAAAAAACCCCTGATATAGGGATCAGAAATCCTCTTTTCCAGAGCAGGAGGAATGCAGACTCCAGCATTATGAACCTTTTGGAGGCATGGCTTCACTCTGAACTCCAAAGCCAAAAGAAAAAWAATTAACTGGGTTTGGGCACTAAGAGCATGGTCGAGTTCCTCTTCTCTTAAAAAACAAGATTTAAAAAACCCATTCCCTTTGCAACTTACTGCCAGTGAGGTAGTCTCAGCTCAGCAAATCAGCAGTTGTCTTCCCAATTCCAGACAGCAGCTACCTGAGTTAGTGACCTGCCAGTTTGCACAAAGCCAAGTGTCATTTACCTTTAGGTCAAAATTCACTACTAAAATATTATGTCATAAGAAATAGAGAGTGCAAAATGGACAAGCTTACCAAATACCTCCTGCAGTCACATGGGACCCCAGGCAGGGATCGATACAACTTTATCCAACTCAGTTCCATCCTGTAGCCACAAAAAAACTCTCCTTCACTCAGTTCCAGGCTGTTCACTTTAACATTTACATCTCTTAACACTCAGCTTTTTCACCTATCCTTGCAGCAAATTAAGTCGAGCAAAATTCTTGCAGTGCAGAAAGATGAAACTTGGTACTGTATGTCATTTAACCTTTCTAGGGTTTTTACATTATGTAACTGCCTCTGAACCAGGAGATAGTCCATATGCAGTCCCTATGCAACCCCTTCAAGCCTTCTACGATAAATTCCTCACAGCARAAGTGTCCTGCAAATCTCAGAAATTAAGCTAAAACATTTTCTGCTTTGGAGRTTTTGTAATTCCAAAAATAAATTATCTAAGTTTTGTCTGGCTCAGATTAGTTTCAAAGCAGAAATAATTTTTTTAAAAAAAAAAACAACCTCTAAAGCAGAGTTTACTGCGGGGCTGTTGGCCCCACAACTTGCCACTTGATTCAGATTTTGACTGACTAATTTGAAATTCATGCCATGCTATGCAGGACGGGAATAGATAGTCAACAGGACACTTACACTGAGCATAAATTTAAGAATATGCATCAGCTAAAGTTCCTCACTGAACTGAGCTCATGTAAATTATTTTTGAAGGCCATAGATGTCTCAGAGAGACATCAAAAATTGAGACTTTAAAAAATCCCCTCTATCCCTCAATTAAAATGTGAGGTCAGGAACATGGCAAAGATACAGAAATAATCCTGGCCTGACATTTTGGCCACAAGTCCATTTCGTCTTTTTAAGAAACTGCTTTAACCAACTTTAAGATGKTTTGCATTTTATATTTTACCTGCATAAAACAGTAAGAATTAATCTGTTCATAAATGCACAGATGGAGAATAGAAGTTCTAATTAATGAATCAATCTAAACAGCATTTGAGCTACTGCTTTTACAACATAAGACGTACATTTTCCACCTCCCCTCCCTCCCCAAAGGCTATGCATTCTTATACTCGCTCATCTGTGGGAGTTTACAGGTGTTAAATTAACCACAGTAAGCCTTCCGTTTGTTCCCTGAATGCTATCAAAACATATTGAAAATTCCATTAGAAACATATTGAGAATTACAGAGAAAAAGTAAATTAAAAAATTGAATATAAGGACGAAAAAGTTCAAACAAAAGATTTTTCCCTAGCTCATACCGAGATCTGGCTGCATGCATAATTACACATAAATCAGACTTTAACTTTCTGTGCTTTGCATCTTCAATTAAAAAATAAAATAAGKTTCCTCCTGTAGTTTAACTACACATTTATTCATAACCAGAGTTCCTATTACAGTCAGTATATTGTGGATGTGATATAAAAAATGATAAGATATGCAGAAAAAGGCCCAAAAAGTTCCAGTGATTTGTACTGTCGGGGCAGCTTGCCAGGTTCACCATCTAAATCCATCTTATAAATAATAGAGCTATTCTAATGTTTAGAAAGATACCTCTGAGGAAAAAAAAAAAAAAGGCAGGGAAGTTCTCCAAATATCCACTCWGGTTTAAAGACAAGTTCCATCAATGTCAGCTTTCTGGAAATATAAGTGAACTTAATTCAGATAAATGTTACCTGAAAGCAAATTTGAAGATTGTCTTCCCAAATATTCATACTTAAATATCAGGTTTTATATTTAAGGCTGTTTGCAGAGAGGGCATTTCCTGCCCACCCTCCGTCCCACCCCAGTTTCAAGCTCTTAAATCAACAAGATCTAACTGCACTCCTTGAGGAAAGGTTGATATACATAGATTTTATTTACTTTATTTGTCAATAACCAGAGCATTTTAACTCCACATCCATCCCCATAAACCCCATCAAAGTAAAACTGTCCTCTCAAACAAGCTGTTAGTGACTGAGGCAGAAATGCTGCTGTGCTGTTGCTAAAGGGACTYCAAGCCAAGACCAAGGGCTAGATGTGCTCTCTGTAAGGATGCGTCCTGGTGTGATAAGCAGGAGTCTTGAAAAGCCTCCCATCCCAATTGCTTTCACACACCGGGTAACCCTATGCCCCACCGGGCAAGCTGGGGATGATGATGCAGTTTTAAACATGTTTCTTAGTAAAGCACATTTTCTACCTTGGAAGGAAAGCTAAGCTGTTATTACCMATGTTTTTTTAATGCAATCTGAGATTGATATAACATCATTGGAGAATGGTCATGACTTGGTTTTGCAGCCAGTCTGAGTGCCTCAGACAGCACCTAGGATTTGGTACAGGGTTAGCACAGTCTCAGGACCATCCTTACCTTCTCCATCATGAAGCTGTCAGGGAAGCTCCTACCATTCCCTGCCACAAGGCAAAAATGGAGTAAGTGCTCAGTGACAATGCTAGGCATGATGGCTTATGATTTATAACAAGACTGGTGAGGAGAAGTAATAGTTTTTATTCATTCACCCCAAAACAGATGCTCTTTCAAATGTGTAAGGTCTTGTTAAGATCCAAAGTAGACACACATGCTTTGAGAGAGCACAGATGAAGCAAGTTGCATTCTAGAAAACTCATGCGTCAGATCCCRGTCATCACACACACACTGTCCTGAGCTGGGACCAGTACCAAGAATTATTTAAGAGGTGCCACCTATAAAGTCCTTTCTTGAAAGGTGTTTTCCCAGAATCTGTCCCTTTAGCTTTCAAATGTCCTTCCAGCTTTGCTAAACTCCTATGCTGAACCTGCTTGCAACAGATGATTAAAAACACACTGCACAAAAGTAAGTAACCACAACAAATACTTCTGTCGTGCAACAGCCCTCAAAACATACGTACCCTGCACATGAACTTTCCTGGCTATAATATGCTTTATCGCATTCAGTTGCCTTCCAGGCGGTACTGGGAAGCCACCAGAGCATCAGCATACTCAGTCAGACCCCAGAGACACCCTTCAATGGGGGTCTGAAAGACAGAAAGACCCAGTTGTTAGTATGATAACGTTTCTCACAGAATARCCCATCAATTTCTCCTCTCTTTCTTCATGAAAGACCTACAAAAGTCAAGTGAGGGGGAAAAAAAAAAAAAAGATTAATAATTCTGCTAAATGCTCCATACTTGACAYTAAAAATAGTAATCAGGAGTTTAAAGAGGTCATGTTACAGAACATTAGAAATTCCCCTCTTTCTACTCAAGCTGACCTTGCCAAGTGCAAAACCAAGTGGCTATCCAGCACATAGATGTGCAGGTGGCTTAAGAACAGGAGGGTACCATTTACAAACTATCTTTTTGATGATATGTGAAACCGTTAAAAAAAAAAGTATAAAAAATATCCCTATGTTCTTGTTGATCTTCTACCAGTCTGAAGAGATTTAAAGGCTTTCTCCTGATAAGAATTATCAATAGGAGAAATGCAGCTCAGAAGCTGAATGTCGGGGAAAMTGCTTGCACCTTCCATCCATAGGTTTTAGAAAGAAAAAGAAAACTGAGTTGGTGGGTAGGTTTTGAACAAGTAGAAAATTCAGGAAACTTTCAGCCAGCTTGTGGCTATTTTATGAGCAAAAGAAGAGACACATTAAACTGTTTATCAGTAGCAAATAACAAATAACAAACTCCTTATGAATTAAATAGGCTCATTTAGAAACACACTTAGAAACAGGTATGATTTGAGTGTTTTTTTTCTTGCTTGCTTGTTTGGAGTGTCCCTCATCCCCCACCTTTAATTTTTAYTTTATTTAGAAATGTAGGATGTTTGATTAGAAACTAGATATTTCCTCCTAGCTTCCTTTCAGCTCCTGCTAATTCCTATGTTGAGGGCTGAAGGGGAAATTTTAGCACCTGGAAGTTGTGGTGGATAGAGAAATGAAAGAAAACAACCTGATGTCATGAAAAAGCTGGAGGAGGGAATGATTGAGCAGGGAGCGGGATTAATATAGGAACTTGGTAAACTGTTTGACTGTTTGTTCTGAATTACTGCAGAATTTATTCTGTCTATATTAAAATTTTATAAGCAAGAGGATGATAAATCAGGTTCAGAAAAATAGAAAACTTTTATGCRCCCTCAGGAGAATTGATCCTCCTTGAAGCAATGTTTCTCCTGGCAGATGCTAAGGTATTTTGCTTGAAGCTTGAAAAAGAAAATACTGACACTTTAAGGAAATAAAGCTGTAGAGGAAGCAGGTAAAAAAGCAATACTAGCATTTTAAATATAAATTCAGTTGGAGCATTTTTGGAACAGGATGAATAGGAAGAGAGCAAGKGAACACTGACAATTGGGCCTTCCCAGAATAATTTGTATTTTGGTGTCTAAATCCCTCTCCAAATGAGTCCCTTTGGATTTTTTTCACCTTTATTCAATCTAATTGGTCTTGGAAGGCTTTGGCCCTCTGCCTTAGCTTTTAGGAAAATTAAGCAACTGTACCTATGCTGGTAMATCTTGCCTCTGCCTGGGGCTTGCATGCCTAAAGCCTTCAAAGTGTAAGGGTTCAGTTTCAGGGAGCAACACATATAAATAATATATYCTTAGACTTATCTCCCAGATATGATGTGCTGTCTGTTGTGTTGCACTATACGTGGAAAGGAGACGCTAATATGTCTTGCAGAGAAGCCTTTTTAGGGCAAAATCTTTGTACTATTATTTCAGTTACTATTGTTAAGGTAGCGATAAATCCTTCACCARGATTTTGAGCCTATCCCAAAACAAGCAAAGTTTTCACTCTGCTTCCTCTATGCTAGAATGCTCCTTAATCTGCAGAAAGGAATTATTTGTTATATATAAAGGTAAGGTTAATTGAGTGGTAAAACATATCCCGTCTTGTCTTTCAGCAGYTCCATTTTTTCTCTCCCATTGTAGCTGCTGTTTTTGTTTTTTGCTTTTTTCCCTACCCACCTCAGGTATCTTTTTGGGAAGTATAATGTTAGTCTAATTGCACAAGTTAGTTGCTGAACGGTCAGGATGGAAGAGTAGGAGAATCAGAAGGAAAGGAGATACATAAACTGCTCTCTCAAGGTGGTGAACAAAAGGAAACGCACCTACCTGCAGAGCAGCTGATGGTTAAAGTCAGAATGAAGATGGTTTGGTTTATTTATGTTTGTTTTTCAGGTAGCATGTTGTGTAAGTTTTTGGGAGCTTCTTCCTGAATGAATAGCAGTATGATATTTCCCTATCTGAGGAAGAAAGGGTGACGTGTTTCTCCTATACATATCAGCGAAGCCTCCGCTCATGCACCGTGGAGAATCCCGTACAACTATYAGAGGAATCCCCACAGGAGGATTACACATCGATATGGTCATCAACAAGGACCCTGGTAGAGTTAAGGACCATGGCAGAGCCTCTCTCAGATCAATGCTTGGACAGTGACACCAAGCTGAAGTGGCTCATGCTTGGAAAGAAAGCAATGAAAGGGCACTATGCCGGGGTTCTGGGAGAGCGTAACGCCCTACCCCTTCTTTACATGCCAACAGAGTGTGTTACTCAAAAAAGAAAAGAGTCAGAAGAAAGTTCATGGTAATAATAGTTGGTTGTAACACTGCCCCCTCCTCCTCTCCCAAAACCAAAAACAAACAAATGAAAAAAAAAAAATAGTTTTCAGTTAACTGAAGGAAATGAGGCTAATTTGAGGAGGATGGTAGCATTCATAAAAGTCATACAGTTGAAAGAGAAGTTTTAAACAAACAGACGGTGAAAATCCAAAAGAGTTTGTGACTGATTTAAGGYTAAAGAGCTAATCTTGCAATTGCAGTTAGCAATCATGGTAATTGAGCTCATGATAAGAGACCAGATGGTGATTATGACTTGGAGAAAACACCCAAAGAGACTGATTACTGGAAGCCAGGGATTAACTCTTAAATTAAAAGGGAAAAAAAAAAAACCTAACAAAGGAATTAAACTACTTCAAGTTGATGCTAGCKAATGTCCAAAGTACTTGATGCTGAGGACACTAACAGAACATAGAATAGGCAGAAGCAGACCAGCATGCGCAGCTGAAGATCCATAAACCTAGCACAGAGAGACACACACACTGCTGTCAGAAGGCAATAAGCTTTAAGTCCCATAAGGCTAGCAAGACATACATAAGTGTTCCATAAATACCTGCAAGCAAGGAGATGTCACAGTCCTCCTACAAAAACTAAGCCAAACCTAGAAAACAGTGATCCACTTTTCACAGGCTGAATATCAGAACTACAGTTGAGTACAGAAAGTAGCTTAGACTTGGTCCACATGTGTAAAATTTCAGGTCATAATGGAAAGTTCAGACTACCTGAAMAACTATAAAATTGGCAAGCATTTTACTCCCCTAATGTAGGGAGGTGATTTTTCTCCATTGTAGATGGATGAGTTATAAAAGTCATGAAAAATTTGAAGAAGGTTTAATAGTTACAAATGCATTTGCACTTCCCTTTTGACAAAAATCTAAGGAGCGGAGTTAAAAAATGTCACTGTTCATACACAGCACTGTGCAATTTTTTAGCTTCAGTTCAGTCTCAGAAGGAGCRTGGATTACAGCTGCCAGATCATCTTCCAAAGCTGCAAGTACTTACAAGAAAAAATACCAGCATTAATACTATATTCTGATTAAAAAATAATAAAAAATAAATAAAAAAAGTAAAACCAAACATAAAACTTCAAGAACAGACATGCTGACCTTGAATGAAAAGGGGCACTGAGGAAGGTATTTTCCAAGATGAACCAACAGTCCTTCATTAGTCATGGAGGCAGAGGAATAATTGTCTTGGAGMAAAGCAAACATGGATCTGTGGATGCCTGAAAAACAGGAAGACAACTGTCCTGGATAAGAATTCTCATTTCCAGTTCATTCCTTCTAAAAGATCCTACAAATAAAGAGTTGCTCTTTAAATCCTATTTTCATTAGACAGAGTAATAGAATTTATATAATGTAATTCTTGTCCTCTACAAACAAGTATCTGCTTTAASGTAGTTATTTAGGTTCTTTCTACAGTCAGTGAAGCAAATGTATTTTTGGAGAATTCATCTTTTTCACCTCATTCTGGAATACTTGTCTAAGAGTAGAATTAATTGCTYTCTGGAGCAATTGATCTTCACTTTATCTCCAATGACTACAGGGAGAGTCTAAACATTTACCTTTGATGAGATGCTTCAGTTTTGATGGCTAAAATTAGATAGGAAAGTGCCCACTTGTTATGCTTCAAAAARTAATCTGTGATTATAGGCCACAGTTTAAAGGGCATGACTTTGAGCAGTTTTCAATGCTGCATAATTTTAAGCATACCACCTTTGTCTCCTTTCTCTTATCACTGCTTTTATCCTCAAGTGGGTGGAAAATAACACCAAAATGGTGAAGCATAGATGAAATAGGATATACAGATTTGGATTCCGATCTCTATTTAGTGCCATTAAGTTGCAGGATGGTACCGAAGAGCACCAGTCGAAGAGGTTGGCACAGCAGCTAGACTCGTATGAAYCACTGAGTTTGGCACTGAGTGCAATAAAAAATGGAGGTAAAGAGAAGGCACTGACTCATCTTATAGGAGGGGATACCTATGAGGGAAAGCTGACTCCCAGGGTAGGACAGGACTGGGAAAAATGGTCTTGCAACCTCACAAATGATGATGCAATATCTCAGGACAGATTTCTAGATGCATGTTGTAACCCTGGCCTTTTACAGCTTAGTTCAATGGCATTAAACACGTGCGTTTGAAATTATTAAATTAAGGGARATTGTCACTTATTGTTGCTTTTAATGCTAGCTACAGAAGAGTTACAGCAAAGGGAAATGGGCAAGGAGGGAACACAACCTTCTGGGGGCTCTGGRAGGAGCTGGCTGCCAGGTCATGCCAGAGATTCCACCAGGCTTCACTGATCAGACAAGCCTGAGTAGGCTCGAAGCTTTGTAGATTCTTTAGTTCTACATGGTTGCTGAACACCACATATTTTTGAGGCAAGGCAAGTGGTCGCTTTCCCATCTAATTTTAGCCATAAAAAATGAAGCACCTCATTTACTTTGCATACAGTGGTGCAGGAAAGCAACCTGTTGAAAACAGTGGCAAAGTGGAAAGAGGAGACTATTTGTTACCATAAGTTTTAACATTCTCTGACCAGCTCTCTCAACTCATGACTTTACTTACAGGAAAAGAAAGAAAAAAAAAAGTTATTTTAGCCTCAAGAGTCTCGTAAAGTTGAAGGACATTTTAAAAATAACCCACCCAGTAGGCAGACTTTCAGTTTCTAGCATTGCTTTAATGAATCACAAAACACGTTATATTCAGATAACATTAAGGTTCTGACCTCAGATGCACAAAAGTAAGGAAATTCAGAGGAAAGTTTGAACCTCTCTCTATATCTAACATCAGACTTACGCCTACTGTTTGCATTGAGGGTTTAAGGCACCTACTATAGCTGCGAAAGATCTCCTGGTGCTTTGGTGACCTTTTCAATTTGTGGACACAATAGATTAAGGATAGGGCTTTAAACYGGACATGAATTATCATGTGCTTTAAGGTTGAATTCAGATCTTTAGCCAAGTTTGGAGACCTTTTGAGTTCAAATGCTCCTATGTTTTAAAGGTATCAAGACAAAGCAAAGAAACCCCTGATGGACAGCGTGCAGTGGTGGTTAATGTAGAAATGCAAGATCTTTATAACCAAGCTGTACAAAGACTGAAAAAGTCTCTACTTGCCTGAGAATCTGCAGGAGAAAGTTCAGGACACAAGAAGGGATTTTTTGTTCTTCAGCTAAAAAGGAGTCAAAAAATGGGCTTTAATATAAAATTAAGGTTTAATGATACACTCCTTCATTTTCTAGAGAAACTCACAATTAGGTATGTTTTGCTTCCCAAAACATAATTTGTATAAGTTATTAAAGAGTTAATTCTTTAATTTACAAATAATAATTATAATGATGATTTTCCCTCAGATAAAACTATAACCCCAAGTGCTTTTTCCAAGAAAACTACTACTGAACATTTGCAATTCCTTTTGCAAAATTATGGATATGTTAACAAAAATTTTATATATATATATATGTGCATATATATATATATAAAATTTTGTTAACATATTATATATATAATATATTATATAATATTATATATAATATATATTATATTATATATATTATATCCATTTTATATATATATATATGTATATATAAATGCAATTTCCTAGAACAAAAAGCAGTGCAGAGTGATGCAGGATAGCAAATAATTCTGTTAGTTCAACAGGAAGTTCTGTGCCTGGGGAAATAACAAACCCACATTCCTTATGACTCTGCACTCCCCAAGCCAGGACGTTCCTCATCCACCAAACCCCCTCCACCACAGATATCTCCATTTCTTTCATATCTTTGCTTCCCTAGTCATCCCAAGTCATCCTAGAGGGAAAGCTGGCTAGTAGCATAGATCACATCATTAAGGGCCTGGGAAAAATGCTCCTTTATTCTCTGCTCATTTCCTAATTGATGCTGTTGTCACTATTGCTACTTATAAACTARTTTAATGTTACAAATAAATAAATTCTTACAAATTCTAGGCAGGTGCCATAGATTTTGTTCTAGTTTTTAAATACAGGTTRCATATTAAAAGGAGASAAAAAAAAATAAAAKAAATAATTGCATTTTTTTACCTAACAACTTTGGTAGCTTCATATTTGCTACAGCAGGGAATGCTATGGCAATCTATATGCTATGCTATGGCTATATGCTAATGCTATGGCTATATCTATATATTTAATTTGGAGTCTGGCAAGTAGGTTGCTTCAAGATTTCAATTTTATGCTGTGTAGCATCTAAGATCTGTCAGGGATATTCGGAAATGTGTTTCTAATTGCTTTCTTCATGCAAAAGAGATACCATAGATTACCAATAGCAGACCCATTAATCATCAATCTAAGTGCAGCTAGTCTTCTGCATACAATATTTATAAGTATTTATATACCTCTGGCTAATGCTCACAATCAATGACTGCTTGACAAGGCATGCTAGAGAGTTGTCAAATGTCTACATCTTTCCAGGAGATTTAGTCTGTAGTTGACCTTTTTTTTTTCCCCAGATTATATTTATGATACAAGATTTTTAAAATAAATTATTTTTTAAAACATTTGCTTTTCCAGGGAACTAGAAAAACGCACTGATTGGATTTTTTCATGTAGACCTGTGGGACTTCTTACTGCTGCCTGTCTGGTTTTTCAGATCATCATCAGCTGCTTAATGAGCAAATGTGATTTATCTTCTCTTTCTGGTTTCAAAAGGTATCGCTATGAACTACATCCTATGTGACCCCTAGCTGTGGGATGTGGGGGAAATCCAGTTACTACATTAGTTTAATTGTGACTCTCCACACCCTATGAGACCAAGCAGTAGTCTAATCAATTTACAAATAAAGTCTATTCACATTTTACATAGTTCTGGTTGTTCAGATAAAACTGTTAGCATTCTAAAGAGTGCATTCATTGGCCACTGGTCAAATAATATCTAAGCATTTGCTTTTTTCTTTTGCAGTTAAGCTCAAAAAATTGTCATAATTCAGCAATGAGAACTACAGAGTCTTCATTTCATTTGAGCTCTTATGTTGAGAAACAGCTGRCCAAATGATTTATTTCATTTGTCTATTTTGCAAATAAATTACATGATGATATTCATCTTTTTTTTTTTAATCTTTGCTTGCAAAGCAGTTGTGAACCAACCTAGATTCTGTGACTGTATTTCTTACGAGCATTTGCACAAATTTATTCTCATCTTTGAAACATTTGCAACCTCTTTGCTTTGTGTGTATGTTATTTGCTTGTTTTGACATGCAACTGGTCACATTATGATAGATGAGAAAGGACAAACTCTAAATCACTGCAGAAACATTTTGCTGGCAAGAACATCAATTCCACATGCATCTGTATACAATAAGACCTAGGCAGACAGTCAAAAATGTGYAAGAMAAGRAMAACCAAACAAAAAAACACCCCACAGTTCGGTGGAATTTTCTGCAAAAAACTCTATACCTGTCCTCTCCTCTGTACTACCTAAGACTTGTTCTTCCTACTCTCTAGTAGGAAGTACTAATATAGCTGCTATATCTCATAGATCTCTACCTTTTGATGGACTTCTTCAAGTTTCCAGACCATGCTGGGCACAACTGCAGCACTGCTTTGGAAAGCACTTGGTCTCGCTTCTACCTGAGTGCCTGAAGTTCTTGCCTAGATACAACATAAGAGACAACTTATAGTCATGAAGCTGATAAGGGACATCTGTCTTGTCTCATGAAGGAAAAAAAAATAGGGAAATATTGCTTGAGGTCATGGAGCCACAGTCCATAGCTGCAAAAGGCTGTAAGATATGATAAATTTTGTGCTGGGTGCTAAAATATCCTGTCAACAGTATACGCTGCTGCTTTCTGCTGCCAGAAGACTGGGCTTGGAGGTTTCCTTCCTTCTTGTAGCTTACTGCAGAAAAAGTRGATAAGGGATGCACTGAATTGATCCTCTGCATCTTTCACTATTCACTGATACCAAAAGCATAATTAAATGAAGTGAGGCTAACATTCCTCAGCAAGCTGTGCTTCACTTACCCATTGCCTTTTGATCTTGGGGTAACTCATGCCAGTGGTAGGTAAAGTGATTTTTCAAACAAATGCAGAAAAGCCCCAGAAGAAGAAAGACGCCATAAAGATGCAAGAGAAAGGCACTSAGCAAGTGCTATCGATGAAATTATTTCTTTCCTCTGCATGAATCCCTCTCTCAAAGGAAACAGAACCAGTGTTTTGAAACATGCCAGTTATTCKCTTCAGAACATGAAGGGATCTACCAAATTCTTAATACTGAAGAGCTGGTGCCTGGAAAGCAGCAACACACTTCTCCTGTTAACATGAATGCGCATGCCCGCAGGAGTGCCCCAGTGCCCTGGCGCATCCCTCCTCTGGCCCCCAAAAGTAGCACCAARCTGTTTGAGCAGGTATGTCAGTGACTGCAAGTTAAACAGCTATGGAAGATCTTCCATGTGCGTGGATACATACCAGGCAGACAGCTGTGCTTTTAAGTCGCCARTTAAACACAGTATTAAGCACATACTTAGCTCTAAACTGGCTAAGCGTTGAAAGGAGCAGCATTACTCATCCGCTTAAAGCACAGCACTTGCTGCAGGACCTGGTGCTGGCCCTGCGGGAGGCCCTTCCTGACACCCTGCTGCTCCTCCAGCTGCTCTGCACATCTGGGTCCCCTGCAAGGAGGCCCCAGCACCGGTCCCCATAGCAAAGCCCTGGCTGCGGGTGGCCAGGAAGCGGAGCCTCCCCCTGCCCTCCCCAGTGGGCACAAACGCCCAGCAGCTTGCGTGCACGCGTGCCTGTGACATATTTAAGAGCTGATTTATTTTGTTTCCTGCCTTTTTCACACTTTACTGCAGCGTGAAGTCCCTACGCTTTGCAGAGAGCGCTTTGGTGCAGCCTCATCCCCCTATCCACACTAAAAGTGATGACAGGTCTTCTGGACCCAAGACAGCAGAMCATGGCAATCCAGTTGCCACAACCCTGTGCTTGGAGCGGGGTGGGGTGTTTTTGTCCTCAGTGCTGTATTAGGACTGATTCCATTTTTGAGATCCCAAAAGGTAACATCTTTCGGCCTTTTTTTTCCTTTTCCCCAGGCATATTCCATACCATCTAACTTAGTTCACGCTTTGGAGGAGGGAGAGAGCAATACCTCAGAAAACTCTAAGCCAAACCAACTCCTCCTCATCCCATAAAACTGCCTCAATATGTTTCCAGCTGGCATCCAAAACACCGTAACATCATCGCCTCATTCAGTGGCTTTTGAGTAACGCTGTCTCATGAACATGTGTTCAGACATTGCTGCTGAAGGAGCATCCCAGGACTTTCCAGAAAGTCAAACAGAATAGGTTGTTCCCCTTCTCCTCTCCTCAATTCTTTCAAATTCTTCTCCTGTAAATTAGTTTAATTTGTTTCAGCCTCAGCATCTCCCTTTGTGTTCACCAGCAAAATCTGTGCATAGGCAGATTGAGCTAAATGACATGTGCCTTATCCATCAAGATACTCTTTCCAGTATATATACATCTGTTCAACATTGTTGCCAAGCACCTATCTATTTTAATGGAATACAATTATGCGCAAAACATTATTTTTGTAATATTTTAGAAGTACCATTTAGCAAAAGCCTGCTATCTTTTCCCCACATGCACACTATTTACAATTTCAGTGGACCATTTGAATGCTCACTTCAGATTTCATCTCTGTAATTAGACAGAGAGAGTATTAATCACTAAACTATTGTTGCTTGAACATGATCTAATAGTGTAGAAAAAAATAGAATTTTTTACTGCTTCTTAAGCAATTAGATCCATCAGGTATGGTGCTTCCTTAAAGGCAATAGTTAACCTAATTAGATGGCSATATAAAATATTTTATTCAGATGGCATTTTGGATTTTAGTGCAGTTAGCATTTATGAGAAGAGGTCATTGCATAGTGAATCTTTTAAAATGGTCCAAACAGACTATTTATCATCTCCAGAAGACTCTAACTGGCTGTTTACGTTTCACTGCAACTTAAGTAAAAGACTGCTTTCTTCCCACCGAGCAATTTTTAACATACCCTTCAATAACAGCTTCTCAAAAGCTATTACTGGCCTGTGCACATATAAAAAGATTGTCATCAGTGTATAGGCAAACATCCGAGTATAAATACACTTTAAGAGAGAGAGATGTGCTAAAATTATGTCAAGCGACGGATGAATGTTGGTTTAGGAAGACCAGCAGGATTTTTTGAGGCCACCATCCATAAATTTTATCAGAACTATGGGCAAAGAATATCCTGAGTGAAACCAGGCTATTTTAATTTAGTGTGTGTACATTCTGAGGTAATCATTGAGCTCCTGGTAAAGTGCTTTTTCAATTAATTTTGAAGGCAACATAGGATTGATACTAGCTCCTAGTTTCCCAGGTGCACTGTAGAGCCCTTATTAAATCAAATATGTGACCCTGTCAATCTTAAGCTTGGTGAAAAAGAGCTTGTACTGAGCGCCAAGTTACCTAACTGTGCTAAAGGGGCTGCAAAGGAGAGCAGCCCTGCCAAAGATGCTAAGATGACTCAAAAAAGAAAAGAAGGATGGGAGGAAGGAAATCCAAGCATCTGAGGAGGYGAGGGGAAGGAAAAAGATTTTGGTTATCGATGGCAAAAAAAAMCCCAGAAGCTCCAATTTCTAGAAAATGCTTAAATCTATTTCAGGGCTTTAGGACATTGTTTAAAATAGTATGGCGTAAAGCAAAGTATAAACAGATAGACAATGATTTTAGGGAAAGTGGTGCATTCTCAGCCCTATTTGAAGCTTATGCTAAGAATGACACTCAGAGATTTTCTGTTTATTTCAGTGGCACTTTATCCACATGTCCCCATCAAAAAATTGTCTTTGAAGATCAGCCTTCAGATATGCCATAACTTTTAAAAAAAAGTGTTTCAATAACAAGTGCTACTCTAAACATCTAAAATTCCTGAACTTCTTGGTTTTAGAGGCTAACTAATACTGAATATTAGGCATGTGCATGCAGTTGCCTGCTGTCTGAGAAATAGACTGTGCAAGCTGAGCTCCTCAAAGCCCTGGGCTTCCTCTATTCCCTGCCCACTGCCAGTGGTCAAAGGGGCTTCCAAAAAGCTTCTATAATGGATGTGCAACAAGCAGATGAAAGCTCTGCTACTTGAGAGGCCAAAATCCCTACCCAGTGCAGGTTTCTGCCTCAGACACAGTCAACAGGCAACAAGGTTCRAAGAGCTGTGGCAACGAATTCTTCCCAGCATCACCCCAGAGGTTAGCCCTGCAGCTTAAAAGCTGCACAAGCAYGATGTGAACCATCTTCTCCAGTGGTCATGATCAGTATTGTGGCACCAGCTTCCACAGCAGGAAATTTGGCTTTACAGATCCACAGCTTGTGCTCTCGCAATGCCATAAATATCAAGAGCCAAACTCAGGGCCTTCAGCACCAAAAACACAGGTTTCCTTGCAAGCTCAGAATACTTTTAGCTCTTCCTATCAGTGAATCAACTTCTGGAGCAAGGTTAAAAATACTACATTTCCATTTTGGCCCATTTTAAAGATGACTGAATGAATGATGCATCAGTCAGAAATCCTAATGTTTGTGGGAGTTCTTTCCAGACCCCTCTAAGGGGGAAAATACCAGTCTAGCTGTATCCTTTCGGAGACACCCCTTTGTTGCATTTTGATAATATAAGGAAATTTGATCCTTCCAAGGCTTATCAGAGACGGAGCATAAGGAGAATGTGAATGGGGTGCCAGGGGGTGTAAAAAGACCACTGAACCATTGCGCTGTACACAAGGCTATAGATCATTGAGAACAACACTCTCATTTTGGGGTATACACGAGTGTTCATGTCTGCCTTGCTACAGTCACGAAGTGTAACATTTCCTTCTTGCCATGGTGTAAAAGGAAAGAGTCCCCAGAATTATGTCACTGCCATATTTTCTTAATGCCTTCCCATCCCTTCCTCAAGGATATACTGATTGTGTACAGTGATATCGCAGATCCTTGCTAAGAGACTTTATAATTCAGCAATATTGTTAGTAATCCCCTAAGTTATTTCTCAAAGGGAAACTAGAGGCAATGGAAATCATGCTTAAAAGACAAAGTCCCTTTTGCTTGAAAAGTTAAGCACGTGGGCCAACTTTTACTATCTAGTTCAAGAGGTAGAGGTCAGCTGGACCAATAATGAAAATAAGATTGCTGTATTCAGAGCAGTCTGTGGCATAACCTTGCCACACAGARGAGCCTCCAATTTCAAATATAAACCATGTTTACACATACAAAGTGTCATTTCATCACATTGTACAAYACCACAATATCACAATACCACATTTTACAATATAGGCAAGCTAGATTATTTGGAGTTGCTTTTGTAAAATACTCATCTTCTTTGTTTATATGAAAGATTTGATCTTCAATGACAGGAGGTTCTGCTTACTTTGCATTCAAGATGTTACGGACATTTTGTAATCACAAGGGTTGACTTAAACCATTTGGGCAAAATTACCCTTTGCCACAGATGCGAGCTGGTCCACTGCTGACCTTTACATTGTTCTATCTATGCAATTGCTTGCTGCATATAAGCCACTGAGGCAGCAGTTTTGACACTGTATAAACATAGACAAGAAATGTTTGTAGAATGAAYGCAAAAGCTTTTCCATCTCATAAACCAGAAGACAGAGATCTTTCTAAGCATTGCTGTCGCCTTATTTCAGGGCCTTAGAAACAATCAAAATTGTCCCCAGGAACTGTTTTTGCTGATGATTGGTATCTCTGGAAGGCCAATCTTTGCTGCGTGCTTCCTTGGTGCTTATCTTGGGGCAGCTTTTTACATTATTATGAAATGCAAGGTTCTTTTTATTCAGAGCTTCAGTTAGAGAGAGAGAGACACTTCATGTAATCCACAAGTACATCTGTGAACTTGTGTAATGCTGTAACCTGCACTTTAAAGGCCAGCAGGCAGAGGAAGCTCACCCCGGAGCTTGAGGTGTTTTGTGCTGTGCAGCCTGGCTTAGCTTCCATACTGAATAATGGATTTGGAGCCAGACACTTCTAGGTCACTGGCTRCAACATAGAGCAGAACCCCTGTTATGTGACTGCCATGGCAAAGGCAGGATTCAGTCATCAGCTGAGCTAAACCCAAGTTTTTTCTTTCCCAATTCTCTTTGCAAGTTTTCCACATTCTGATCATCACGTGCCAAATGGCTTTCCAAAGACAAATATTCATTACCGCTAACACGAGGGTCGAGTACCTCTTACCTTGACTGTCTCAGCCTTTTGAGTGGCCAGTGAAGTCTGGAGGGGGCCAAGTGGCTGCTCATCTCCCTTCTAGGCAGACACAAAAATCACTGTAGCAGGTTCTGCTCAAAGCTGCCTTCTTCCCCTTCTTCCTGGAAAAACATATACTGACTTACTCCATAGGAGAGCAGTATAACRTTCCACACAGCCTAGCTCAGTTCAGCCTATTTGCATTCTCATGTTTCTTATCATTGGGAATGTCTTAGCTGGTGTTTAATGTTTTGGTTTATTTAAATTGGATCTAAATCTTATTTGATCTCACTCTATTAGAATTCCAGTTCTGTTTTTACATTTCTCTGAGTTAAAACTTCAAAGGTATCCTTCCCCCTCCTTGTTTGGTTTGACTTTCTTTTTTCCCTTTAAAGGCCCCCATCTTACTCCAAGACCAAATGCTTGTTAACTTTCTTACACAAGCGCACCAGTGAGGTCACTAATCCCAGAATCTTGCAGTCTCCATGCGTCAGCACGCACAATTTCTCTCRGGCTCCCTCCCCAGCCCTCGTTTCTCGCGGACATGCTTTTGTGGGCAAAGCGGACGTCTCCRGAGAGCCTTGCTGCATGCCATCTCGCAGCTGAGAGCGCCTCAGCCCTCTGCATTCACGCGCAGGGATATTTTAAAAGGACGAACTGGGACAGGCCAGGAGTAGGGTCAYGCAAACATAGCAAACAAAATATCTTTGTTATCTTGAAAAGGGCCTGAATAGTGCGTCTGCATCTGTTCTTACTTGGCTGCATGGCAGTAGATTCTCCCTCGGGTAAAAACAAGTCAAAAGGAAATGGAAAATAACTTAAAATTTCTCTGTCCCCACATACGTTTCATACTACCCAAAACACATCGAGTTAATGGAGTTTATAAGGTGAGGGACCTACTAAGGAGGAGGGCTTATAAGAAGTTAATGAGGATTTCAATCAAATAAATGACTGCCTTTATACATAGCCTATATTAAACTTATCTTAGAAATACTTAGTTGAATAAACACACTCCTACCCTTTTTACATGGGAGCTTTTTTTTTTTTTCTCTTTCTTTCTTGTGTAAAGGTATAGCCCACGGAGGCTGAAAAGGTGGGAGAGGAGAAGCTCTGATCACCAGATAGTCCGAGGTTCATTCCCACCTTTGGCATTTGGTTATGGACCTAACCAAGTGCTCCTGAATTTGCCAATGCCTCCCACCTTTAAGCTTGCTGGTGCAGTCTCTGCCTCCATGACTGCCTCTTGCAAGATCTAGCAGTTCATTCTTTGCTGTGTAAGGAAGTACTTTCTTGTGCATGGTTTAAAGCAGGTTCTGAAAGTCTCATTGCACACCCCTTGGACTAGGCAATATCAAATCTGGGACAGTATTCAGGAGAACTAGACCTCAGACTAGATCCACTAGATTTAGTCTTGGTGACCAACAGTTGCCTGCCACACCATGAGCTTCATATCTGATGGGTTTTTGAAACTCTGCTGCAACCACTGTCTTATTTGTGGTCACCGGTTCTCTACGCTTATGCCAATGCAAGTCCTAATCCTGTGGGCTGTGTTATTTGTGCAAGAATTCCCCTTGAATATCAACATATAAGGCCTGCAGTAGAAAGGACTTGAATCAGCAAAGTACCAACGACCTGCAACTTCCCAGTCATCTATCAGGAAATATTAATATATCTATGAAGTGCCGTAAAATGGGTGGATTAGAAAATATAGTGCCTGTCTTTWAGGGGTGAGCCAGGAGGAGGGGAGGAGTGTGGGTAACTAGAGTCCTTGAATTCTTACTTTAGTAGTATGCAGAGCTTCAGAACAGCTTTTAAAGGAAAAGATAATTAAAGACATGGATGTCAGATGAAGATGTCATAAAATACAGCATGAGCTTACCAAAAGTAGATTGTACCAGATTAACCTCATACATTTCTTTGACAAGATAACCTACATTCTAGACAAAGGACATGTGATTGATCTCATCTGTCTTAACTTTAGTGGAGTCTGTGATAACACAAAGGGAATTATTAGTAAAACAGAAAGAGATGGAGATTAGTAGAAAGAAGGACAAGAAGCTGCCTCAAGTGCAGATATGACATCTACTTGTTGAAAGGGATGGTGTGCAGTTGGAAGGTGACTATAAATAAGGTTCCTCGAGAATCAGCCTTGGCCCTATTTTATATAAYATTATAAAGGTCACTAATGATCAGGAAAGAAATATGAGGAAATATTGATGAAATAATAAAATCTTCAGAAATTGRAAGTGTTTTCAGTGCAGAGAAAAACAGGACGACAGTACACAAAAAAATAGATAACACTGAAGTCYTGAAGTCTTGCATAATAGAATGGAAAGAAAATGTGAAAATGAAAAACCAGAAAAATCACGATCTTTGAGAATAGCAGTGAGAAATTTTCTTACAGACTGATTGTTCCTCCCTAGAAAACAGCTGGAGAGAAGAAGGATGTGTTTCCACTTATTGATTTTCAGGAGGACTATAAGCCACTAATATGAAGTGGTTGTGAAAAGGCAAATGCCATCCTAGTACTTATCGATGAGAGCTATTTCTGTACAGGGAGAAAAGGATTCAGGCTCTTCACAGAAAGGGAATTTCAAATGGAATTGATACAAGGAAGAGTTACAAGGATGATTGGGGAATGAAGYACCTTATTTTGGTAAGAAGTCTAGAAGAATCCTGTTTATCCTTGAAATAGAAAAATTGAAAGCAATACAATCTTTACATGTTATAAAGTAGAATGGAGATAAACAGTAACATAGTTAAAAGAAATATTTAGGCTAACTTCAGAGTTTACACAAGAACAAATGGGGACAAGTTTTTAAATTAGAACACTTATGCTCAAAAATATTGACTCAAGTGTTAGATAAGATTTTCAGCAGGAATAAGATTTTTTTTATAAAAAGATACAGCTAGATGGTGAAGGAGATCATGTAACAAGGTGTTTGCACCAGCTATTGATGGAACTGGTTTAAATAAGAAAGCTCCTTGCTGGTCTTGCATGTTACTTTTAAGACAAGCAGTAGTCCAAATTTGTCACTTGAGTGGACAAATTCCTGCAGAACAGAGGTTTATGCCCCAAAGGTTTTGTTTGTTTGTTTCTGGTTTTTCAGGCCACCAAAATGTCACCAGACTGACAATCCTGACACTAAGGAGAGGTCGATGCTTTTTTTCTTTTTTCCTCAAAATGGCAGCAGGCTGTGTGAGCAGAGGGGTGACTGCATCAGCCTGCACAGGTCYAGGGATGACTGTGACCCACTGCCATCACCCACATGGACACACAGACTGCTAAACCAGCCTGGAAGGAAAAAGCTGACGAGCACAGCAATGGAGGTGGAGCACGCRCTTGCATTACAGGAGGTAATAGATTTCCTCCTGCTTTACACTCACAGCATCTGGCTGCAGCTGGCAGAGGCTGCATGTCAAGGCACAGACAACATGTCCCTTGCTAGATMTAATCTAGCTAGCCTAAGACATGGGAAGTGTGATGATGTGGCAGCATGGACCCCAGTGGGGCTGAAACAAGCCTGCCAGGGAGCTGGGGTAAGCAAACTCCATAATCAACACTACCCAAAGTACATACACCGTGCTGCTTTCTTTTTTTCTCTTTTCTTTTTTAATGTAGAGATATTCAGCAAAGCTAATAATCCTTACTACCTGGAGGATTCTATATCCAGAAATACAGCGCAGTTTAATTTGTACTCAATACAGTATGAAAACAAGCAGGGAGCTGAGTGCTAGCCTCTCTGGGTTTGTGTATCCTAATATAGACACATTTCATTACTTTTATCCAACTTATCGGCTCTTTCTCGGTCTGCTGATGGTCTCCGTTATTCATGTTCATGAAACCTGCAGGAGCAATATATTAGCCAAAGACTGTTTATGCTGCACTGAGGGGAGATTGCCCAATTGAGACAATACTCAAGTGCTTCGCAGTCAAAACACTATTGGGGTGGTTCCTATCTCTTTTTTAATCCTCTCTCAATTATTTAATGACCCAATCAGTTACATAAAGACAGAAAACTGTTTGATCAAAAACACTTTAGGGAGATTTAACAGATATAGGAAGTATTGTTCCACAACAGTCATCACTGCTATTGATGCAGGCAGCAGTAACTCATTCGTGACTTGAAATCTGAATTAAAAAAAAAATGTGGAATTGAAGAGCCATAAATGAAAATGTTTGAGCTTTCAGGATCAAGGCAGAATACTAGAACTAGAGCAGCATCACTTCTTTTGTGGAATGAAATGATTTTGTTGGAGAAAGCTCTGGCAGAAGTCAGTATCATTTAGGAAGACAAAATCCCATGGTTTTCTATCTTCTATCATTAAATTAATCATATATGATAAAAAATCTAGCTTTTCTCGGTAACAGACACCTGCTATCTGTCTTTTTAATGAACTCTGTGGGGCCTCCCAAGCTGCCCCATTCACACCAGGAAGCACTAGCCTAAAAGCACAGGGCCATTGCAGCTGTGTTGCCCTGCTTTAGCAGCACGGAGCCTCAGGCCACCCGAGAGGCACAAGGCAAGTGGGAAATGCTTGCCAAACCCAAGCTGCTGTTGGAGCAAGCTGGAGAGCTGGAGCGAAGTGGTGGCCCCACCGGTGTGGGTAGGAGCACCAGCAGAGCTTGCCACTTGCCCAGGCTTCACCCACTACCAGAAAAGCAAAGCCAGCTGGAACATCTGTACATTCTTTCTTTTTCCCCTTGAACTGCCAGGCTTTCTGCCCTTGCTATGCCGTACAAACTTCTTTTTCTTAGTATTAGTATCCAAAAAACAAGGCTGTGGAATGAGTTGTCAATGGCAACAGCAATGTCATTGTTTAGTCTCTAATTAATAGCACAGAGTGAGTGCAATTATCAGCAAATTTATGCTTCTACAAGTAGCCGATCTGATTCCTTTCTCTACACACATAATGCATCTCATATCTCCGCCGTCCAGCTGCCCAGAATAGGACTTACCTGTGCAGTTTATAGCAGAACATGTTCAAGACTCTTCCTTATAAATGGTGACAAAAAATTTCACACACACAAACAAACAAGCAAAAAAACCCAAACCCGGTAGCTGGTTTTTGTTAAAGCTATAAATTTCAATTCAAATCCTGAGGCCTTTTGCTCCTGCTCCATTGTACTTCATACCTGATTAGATAGTCCTACAAGGCTATCTGTACAACAGTGAAAGGTGGAGTACTATCCTAAAATATAAAGGATGAGTCAGTTAAAACAAGATCCAACATCTGTTTATATGGGGAAGCCAAACCAATTCACGCTCGTTTCCTTGATTTCCTTCAGAGTGAGGGCAAAAGTTTGGACTGCAACCACACTGGAAGGGATGGGACCTTCCAAAGGACATGTGGTTGTAGCCAAAGCATTTTATTGTCAGAAAAATGAGGAATAGAAGAGAGTTCCCAATCATTTGAATTCTCTTCTGGGCATGCAACTATAGTATATAAGTCTCTTCTAAACATCTCAAGTGTCATTTTAAAATTAGGAAGGATTCTGACATTGCTCCTCTGCATGGAGGACTGTTCCACTGCTAGAATGGAAACCTTCTTCCGAATTTCTAGCCGATATTTATTCATGGCTCTCTTACATCTATTTCACCAGCATTGTCCTCTACCTTAAGTATGTCTTTTTCTCTGTAGTTGTTTACCTCCAGAATATATTTATAGATAGCACTCCTAGCCCATTCTCAGCCTTCTCTCTGACTATCAATAAAATGCTAACCATATATAATAGCTTTTTTTTTCTTTTTTTTTAATGTCTGGAGCTCTGTCAGACATTATGAGTTTCCCCTTACTAAGAAGATGGGCAGATAAGTAGTATGAGAGTTTTATTTTTTGGTTTTTGGTTCTTTGTGTGTGCGTGAGACGAGGTCATTCAGGCTGAAAGCTGAAGCTGTCACACTACAGAAAGGCACCACATCACAGCCAGGAGAAGAGTCAGAATTCACAAGCACCAAATACCATCTCAGTAAACAGCCTGGACCAATGTCTGCTGCATTCTCTTTCTCCTTTTAAAACAGATGTTTCATAATTGTCCACATTCTGATATTTCAAATAAGCGCTGTTTTCATAAGAAGAATGTAATTGAATTTTCTGGTAACATTGAACAGAAAAAAATAMGAATATATGCTTTTCTGTGTGTGTGTTAGGGCTGCATTATTGCTTGCCAGTCCAAGGTTACAGCTGTACATGCTTTTTTCTGAAAATGTTGGTGGATCTCATGCTTAGAGATTTTTAAATGAGATTATAATCTCTTAATAACTCCAAAACCAGGGGAAGGTAACTCAAGATACTGCAAGAATACACCCTACAAAGTAAGGAAAAAAAGGAGATATGTTTGATGCTTCTAAGAAAAAAWTCACAAACAGCACAAAGCATACAGGAAAAGCTAGCAGGATCTTTGGCTAGTTTTCAGATACATAGCAGGGTACATGTAAATCTTTGGTGCTCAAAGTGCTGAAAAACAGAAAAAGCAAGGAATTAGATCTTATACACACAAAAGACAAAAGCTGAGCTTTCCTTTTCAAAAGCTATCCAATTCGTGTAAATACAACCCAGTAAGCTTTCATTCAATAAGAGTCCAAGCCAAATCAAAGTGTTAGACATCAATTGCTTGGTAAAAGGGAATTTCAAATATCTGGGTATCCTCATATCTGATTAAAAAAACAAAGWCGAATTAAATCAATGGATAAGCATCTCTTTCCTAACAAAGTCCCATTTCACACTCCAGATGATTTCCAATAGGCAAATTTCATTATCTCCCTGTGACTAGTGAGAAACTGCACAAAAATATTCAACCAAACGCTGGCCATCCTTATTGTAGGTATATTAATGCTTTATTATARCTGTATTAATGCTTTCTCTTTCATTTTTTTCCAGTGATGAAATGTGGTGTGGAGAGGAGAGAAGGGCACTAAATCGGAAAAGACGCCATCTTCTTACTATAAATTATAACATCGTTTTAAAGGCAAAGAAAACCAGACAGATTCCTGTCTTCCATGAGATTTAAGAGGCAGGCAACAACACAACGTGCTCAGGAGCCRCAGCTGCTATCAGGTTGCAGAAACAGTTCTGGCTACCGCTGCCAGGAGCAATCTTCAAAACTGTAAAACAAGACTGTGGCAATAAGTAATACTGCAATTCTTTCYGAGCCCCATTAGGGCAATGACCACCAGTGACTGCAGGTGCATCCAAACCCAATTGGTTAAGGACAGAAAATGACAAGTGCTTTSAAATCTACCCGGGCATTTGGAGCAAACAACTGAACAGATCAAACAGAGGAGTCCCTGCCTGCTTTGCCCCAGTGCACCCAACTTGGGTCCTCCARCCAAAAAATCTGAACCTGCTGACCAAGGCTCCCTTGACCCTAAACACAGGAAAAAGCAACCCAAATGCCAATGCAGCGCCTGAACCCCCTGCACGTTGCCAGTCTCACGGAGGAACGCCAGGGAATGTGCTACAAGTTGTTGACTAGCCAAACACATAYTGTAGCAGCAGACTCTTATTTAAGCCTAGCCAGGAAAATCCCAAATAAAGGTCAGAAAATAAAYGCTATTGACAGCAGAAGGACTCATGCTTACGAGACTGGCAGCAAACAAACCTCTTCAATCATGTATACTAAACCGACAACAGACAACGCTATTTAGACTGCTAAACAGTGAGGGTGTTACCACCCAGGAAACMGGAGAAAATGACCATATGATTCACACGGATTTAAATTAAAGGTGGAACAATATGGGCTCATAATTTGTCATTTTARATAGGTCAGCTTTAAGATCTGCTTACTAAAGTCAGATGGAACTGAAGAATTCAAGGACCTACATGAGAAGACATTAAAAAACAAAAAATCTCCAAGCCAAATGGACACAATCCAATCTGCTATCTGCATTTTAAACAAGAAGAGAGGGAAGACTCCAGAAATGCCACTGGAAAGATATCCACATTACAAAACATAGTGAAGATGTCTACATGAAAGAGAGAAAAGACTGCCCAGCAAAGAAAACTTCCTCTTAACCTTATACCAAGCCAACAGTAATCAATAGTTTGCTATCAAAATGGAAGAATGTATTGAGTGCAGTTCTGCACCTCTGTCCTCAATCCAAGGCCATTCAATATTTTCATTAATGATGTGGATGATGGAATACAGCATATGCTTATTAAGTTTATAGACAACCCCTAAAGCTCTGAGGACAATGTAGGACAGGCCTGAAATTCAAATGATACTGGCAAGTTGGATAAACAGCTTGCAAAAAAATAAATAAATAAGATGGGARGCACTACATTTAGACACTTAGGCAGGGAAAATCAGTTTACCCAGACACAAGATGGGGAACAACTCATTAAGTCTAAATTCAGTGTAAAAGGACTTGAAGGATATAGGGAACATAGGCTAAATGCTCTTCAACACTGTGGGGCTAAAGCAAAATATGCAAACAGACTCTACATCATGATGTATAAGCAGGAGGATAGTCTGTGAAATAAAGAGATTAATACTTGCTCAGTGCTTTGCAAAGTCTTTGCTCTTGCAGTGTATCTATCTTGGATACTTTAGGGGAGAAGTGGACTAGAATCCAAGGAGAAATAACTGCAATGGTCAGAGGTCTAAAATACATGAGCAATCAGGAAAGACTGAATGAATCAAGAAGGAAAGATGGAGAGCAGACATGATGACAGTCATTGGAGGATCTATAAATTATAAATCAAGACCTGTCATAACTCAAGCAGAGAGTTCAAAGAAGATGTAAAGGAGTAGTGAATATTTATCTATTTATTTAGCCAGATGCATTAGTAATAAAGAAAAGAGCAAGGTYGTTATACAGTGAAGATAGGATCAATATTACATCCAACCTTGATAGGGCCCAGAAACGAAATGAACACACTAGCATATTTTCAGTAAAGATGCTGGTGCGGAATACTCATACGATGTATGACAAAGGCACAATATCTAGGGCAGCTACAGGTAGTTTCAGARTAGGACTGAAGTGTGGTGGAATAAAAAATTCAAAAGACCTTATCTCACATAACTGGTAGGTTCAAATCACATCTATCCCAAAACGCTAAAGCAACTATCATATGAAATATACTGTGATAGTAAATACACTGCATGCACCTAGGAAAGAATAAAAAGTAGTAATAATGATAAATTCCAGTGAGATACAACAATCCATTAAAACAAAAGCAAGAATCAAAGATGCAGAAACAAGGAAAAGTGGTAAGATAAAATGTAAAATAGATTAATCTGGAATAGGTTAACCTAATATAACAACTTATTCTCTCTACAGTATATTTGGGCTTTAGAACATCTGTTACAGCATTGCACGGGTAATGACCTAGACAATAAGATTTAGTAGTAGCTACTTAGCGATGGGACTGAAAGGAGGCAAATATGAGTGTTTCTCAAAGACTTATTTTGTAGCCAGTTTCTGCTATAGGCTCAGCACRAAAAATAATGAAGGTAGTTAAGTAATATGTTAGTGAGACAAAGTTTGTGAGCAGTGCCATGCAGGAAAACACTGATGACTACAGAGAATTAGGTAGGAGAAAAGGGATGAAATACTGCCTTAATAGGCAGTAATAACTAGGAATAGAGGAGGAATGCCAGCAGAAGATGGGAGTTTGTCATTTTGAAGAGGAGGAGGAGGAGGGGAGCATGCCTTCTGATCACAAGTGAAAATGAGCAAACGTAATTCCAGCAGACACTGGGAACTGCTAATAACATGCCATGAGGCACTGCTGAAATATTCCGAGGAATCCCATGCACATCTCTGATGATCCACGTTTCCAAAAATGAAGAATTTAAACTATTTAAACTGAAGCAGGTGCACAAAATGGCTTCCAGTACAACCAGGCAAAGAGGGGGCTTATCTGAAAAGAAGAGAAATTGTTCAGCAAATGAAGGCTGAGAGGGAATATAATTGTTCTCTATAAACATATCAAAGAGGTAAACACCAGGGAAGAAGAAGAGCTATTTCAGCTAATGGCCAGCATTGGCACAAGAACAAACAGGTAAGAGCTGGACATAAATAAGGTTAGAGCAGAGTGGGATTTCTAACCATCAGAGGAATGAAATTCTGGAGAAGCACTAAGGAACAGGAAATCTAACTATTTCACACTGTTCCTCTATAGGTTTGTGGAGATAACTTGTAAGGTACCTGCTCGTGACTGCAGGGGAACTTCATTCAAGAAGACACAGAAATCCTTTCAGTCCCATATCTCACAAAAAATACAGAGGCCTCTCTAGAACAGAATATGTGAACACGCACATATACATATCAGCTGTGATTATCACAAAAGGATCCCTCCTAATATCAACAGTACAGGGCACAAATAACCATAATGAGGAGGACCTTCAGGAATCTGCAGTGTTAATAAGACACACATAATATATGTGTGAGATATATATGAGAAAACTATAACAAGTCACTTTAATAATTGTCAAAACCTTTACATTGTGCTCTTTCCAAAAAGTAGCAACACATACATCATTACCCTGTACATGCAATTTGATGCAGCAGTAATTTATAAAACTACATCAAGAAAACAGCTATGAAAATGTAACAACAAAAAAAAAAATCCTGCCATTCATACTCCGTGCCTACTACAAAAGTAAAAACTGCAGTGTGATCTCTTGCCATATACAAGTGGAATTATTCTCATGTAAAAAATAAAAACATTAGAAAATAGTTCTATGAGCTTGCTTGCTTTCTTTTATAGTTTTTTTTCTCCTAAGAAGTGCCTTTTTAGATTTTTTTATTATTTGAATAATAGTTTGGATGACCTATAATGAAATATTCCATTATAGTTGCATTAAGAGGATTGAATTAGAATGCTTTGGAAATGATAACTTTTATAAAAGTTGGCAGTTTATTAGTTGTCAAATGATCTTTTTGACAAAAATTATATTTTAGTTAGAATACAACAATACCTGGCATATGTTTCTCACTCAGCACTGCTATCAACACAGGTCTGCCACAGAGGATAATTATAAGTCCTTCCCTACATTACAAATGGGGATGTGGAGAAAGACAGGATACATGATTTRCCCAAAGAGAAAACAATGCATTAACAAAGGACCTCAGGCTTCTAGTCTCCAAGTCCCATTGCTTTTAGCAGAGAACAATTTATTCCCATAAGTGCATATGCAAATATATGAAAAAGAGTAAAATCATTTTATAGCTGTACAAAAAGTACTTTACATAATATATTAGGCAAGCTTCTATAGCTTATAAAAGTTTTATTGAAGGATAACCCCAGATTTCCAAGGAGTGACACAGTCACTGATAAGAGTGCGAGAAACACTTTGAAATGAAGTGTGACTTGAAGTTTAGACTGGCCACAAACTTGAAATTTATTACGACAATAGTCTCTGCCTGGTAGATTTGTACAATGTTTTAGGAATTACAAAAAAGGAAAAAAAAAAAAGAAAAAAGAAAAAAGAAAATAAGTCAAATCATACAACAAAAGGTAACATTTACTACTAGGCAGGATGATGGCACAAGATCAATAAAACACTTAAGTTCTCAGAATACGACTTAAGTAGTAAGTAAAGTTAGTTTTGGCTGCCAGCCTCAGGGGACTGTTTCTGTAAAGGCTTGGACAAAGTATTCAATATGATGCTGGCTGAGCCAAACATGAAATTCAGACTAGTTTCACTTGGGTTTGGATATCAGTCGAGATAAAGCACACAGCACACCATTCTCAGCTTAAGCAAACAGAAAGTTAGGTTTGGTAAAGCCTGCTCTGATTTTGTGGTTTATAATTAAACCTAAATCCACAGCTGAAGAAAGTCCTGATACGAATTTAACATTTTTTTTTTGGCCACCCACTCAGGAAAAAAAAAATATCTCCACAGGCCAGTGGTGAGATCCCAGATTTAAGAGAGTATTCGATGCTATAGCACTTGTCAACAGCATGTTGTTTCCTTCAATTACTGTCATAAAAAAAGGGGGAGCAAATTAAGCCATCAAACAGCCATCAGTGTGCTACAGCTGCTGCATAAGGAAGGCAAACCTTGAATTTAAGGGGCTGAACCAGGAGTCTKGAGATCTGAGCGTGTCTGCAACAGAAAGGGCCAGGAGGAGCCACTTGCTCACGCTCCCACTAGAGACGCACCAAAGGGAGCTGCTTTCAGTGCAAAAACCGCAGCCACGTCAGCACCAGGGCCTAAGTTTGCAAGCCTCAGAATGGCCAACATGGCTTTCTGAGACGAAGTCAGGTTCTCCACSAAATGGGACACCACTAAAAGCAAGGAGGAACACTAAGGAAGTGCTTTAAGACCCTATGGCTTTTCCTATAAGCAAACAAACCAAGGGTATTACGGACACTTCTTCTCATCTATGTCCATACTTATGCACAAATAAACATTGTACAGGTGGCTTGCGAATAAGACCAGAAGCCAGGACACAAGCACTAATCCTATTTTCACTGAAAGGAGGACGATCTGCGAGGTTGTCTTTAAAACCACAAATGCTTTGGAGAGGGAGAAAAGGAGGCCAATCTCATATTAACAGAGCTAGGAGGTGACCACAGGGAATAAGAGATAGAAGGTGCAAAAGAAAAGATGATTCATTTTTTTCATTCAGCACAATTAACTTGCAGAGCTTTTGGCCACACTACAGTTACAAGGACAAAAATCTGAGTATGTTTATATAGGGACTGTACAAATTCATAGAGAATAGGTTCTTAGTTGCTATGGTGAAAGACCCAGCTTGAATTTTTTTTGAAGCTACAAGGATATACCAGGATTTTCACTTGATAATTCACCCCTGAATTCACCTAGTTCATACTAAGTTTTATGCAAGCACTACTGGCTGGTAACTGAACCTTTGGTGAGATTTGGTGCAGTCTTTTTCCTCTGACTCGCCAGGAGACATCTGGGATGTTACTCTCTCTAAGGCTCTTCGTCTTCTATCCTTCCCTTGTGTAGCCAACCAGTAAGATTATTTGAAACCAAATACAGACTCCTACCATTGACCGTCAGTGCCCGGCAGGCTGGGCTGCCGATCTCATTTAGCATTTATGAGCACTGCTACTACAAGTTGAAGATAACAGGAATTCTCTCTCTGTTATCACCCCATTTTGCTAGCATGGGGAATGGGGCGCTCAGTACAGGGCAAGCTGTCGAGAAAGCATCGTCTATTTGCTTATGGTGCTTTAAACTTTCCCTTGTGCTTCACTGTTGAAAATTACAATTAATCCTTTTGAGACTGGTACTGCCAACACACACTCAAAACCAGCATTACTACATTCTCTTCTTCCTTTGGATCCTCATTTCCGATATGATCATGAATAGATCAGGCAATCTCTCCAATTTTATACTTCAAAAAAACCCTGTCCAACAGTAGCAAAGATTGCTTGTTTAATATACACACAATTCAACCATAAACAGCAAGTTTTCTAAGAAGAAAATGCAAAACGTGTCCAGTTCTAATGAGAACTGGAATCTGTGGTTATTCTTGCCCACCAAAGATCTTCTGAATTTCCTATCATACGTTATTTGGGAGCCACAGCACCCTGGGGCATCTTATATTCTGTGCATGCATCCAGGGATGGTTATAAGAGAAAACTAAGCAACACGTTGCAGTCTCAGTCAGAACTTCCTTGCTTTGGTGTGTTTCAGTAACAGAATTAGTGTTGTTTGTAGTAGCTTTTGTATATTTAATAGTCTAAGGGTTCCAATCACTAAAAGCAGGTCAAATACGCACAAAACCTTTCAAATCCAGGACAGAACAAATAATCCAACTCCAGTTCAAAATGTTAATACCTCTCCATAATTCACATTGCTCTCCCTCTGTAAAACCTTGCCACTGCTGTAGCCATAAAGAGGTATAGATGAAGTGCAACATAATGGACTCTGAGAAATTAAGCCATTTAACAAAAAGAAATCCCAGACAAGTACTTCTACATCACACAGATATGACTTAGTTTGCTAATTAAACCAGATAATAAATATGCTCATATGAAAGGCATCCCATATGATTTTCTGTCTCAACCCAGTGACTTCTATTTTTTGAGCGCTCTAAAGCCAAATCATATTTATCACAACTAATTWTCCAGATAATTCCATGAAATGGTCCTTTCATTTAATTATCCTCTAACTAGGGGTCTTCTGTAACTAACGGAAGAGGCAGCTTGAGAAAATGACAATAATTCGTAATCCATACTCAGCAAGGCTTTTTCAGCCATAAGATAAGGAAGCCTTTTATTTCACCACTGTGTRCCTCAGACGGAGGTCTACACTGTGAGCTTTTCAAAACTGTCATTTCCAGCAGTCTTTGAACATTTATTTCAGCGCTTCTTAATCACCAGTGTTACGTGCAGTTGTTTTTTTCTTATTTGATACTGCATTCTCTGCTCGTACTATTTCACATTTTTTCCCATATGTGATCAGATGGATTTATAAGCTTTGAGTTCTGCATAGAGTCCAGGATGTTACATAAATACTACTGCAGTCTGATTAACGAGTTTGTGCACCACATTAAAAAACACCTTGCATAGCTCCTGCTTGTGCCACATCAGTCAGTCCCTTTACAGAAGATGATCTTACCCACCATATCACACTGTCTCAGGGCAACTATTTTCTGTTTTCATCTGCACTTGCTTGCCTTTCTCTCATGCTGCTACTTAGAGTGGTGAATGTCTGAAAAGCAGCTTCTACAAGAGCTGCGTTCAACAGGTGAGACAGTAAAGAGTCTCATGTTGGGAAAACCTGGGAAATCTGCCCTGCAAGCGGTCAAGTGAGGTGCCCTCTCCTGCTGCCAAGAGACACCATAAGGACATTGGTGCGGCTTGTGCAAAGCACAGTGAGGAACCACATCTCAAGCCAAGGGCCAGGACAGAAGTGTGCAGCTGTGCACATCAGCCAGCTGATTAAGCCCTTACAAAGTGGTGAAACAGAGATCACAGCGGAGACATAAGGCCAACTATTGCAAGGCTAAGTGTCCAGAAACACTCACATCAGTGTTAGAATGGGGCCACCTAAAGCCACCACTAATATGCTAGAGCCTGATCTAAAACCTGGCACAAAAGAGTCCTAGGTCTCACAGTGCCAAGGTAATCAGGTCATACTTAACTAACCTAAAGACATCTCTGTCCATCAGGTCTGTCACTTTTCACCCATTCCTGCACTCTGAAACMTCTGTTTTGCCCCACTTTTCTGTTTGTTCCTTAAAGCCAAGATGCTCATACAGATTCAGTTCTCAGAATGAATTATAACACAAGAGTACATCTATTGCAGTCACAGGAGATATTCCAGATTTATGCAAGCCCAGATGAGAGGAAAAGTTTTACTTTTCTTACTGAAAGCTTATTTATCAGGCAGTTTTATCAGCCTGAAACTGCCTAATTGGAAAGTGAAGCCCATATGTTCATTGAAAAGTCCACTGGGATGCTACTGGCTCAAATAATTCATATCCCCCCCACCACCACCCAACAAAAAAATATTACTACTCAGCCAGGGCCTCATGATGATTTTGTTCAAAAAAAGTTGCAAAAGATCAAAACCAACTGGTATGTAAATTAACTCTCTCAATGCTGTTCTAGCACCATGCATGCTGTGCTGCCATCTTACATTTAAAGGCAGTGGCACAAAAAGCTGCCATCAGGAGCAGAGCTGGGGTACCCCAGGGGGTCAGCCATGAAAATCCAGTACTAGTCGATTAAAGGCTGCTATTTCACTGCTTAGGCTTATAGCAGGAGGGCTGTTGATACAAAAAACAAAAGGAGTCACGTTGCTTTGTGCTCCGTAATAAAGCACGGCAAAGGCAGGGGGTAAGGGCTGATGGAAATAGGACAAAGTTATACAGAACAGAAAAGTTACTGTCAAGCTTGTTACAACACAGATAACATCAGAGAGGATTTTTCCCACACACACTCTTTACTGTAAAGAATAGGCACTTTGATTGCTCCCTGCTTTTTACAGGTTCCCTTAACTTTCCTCAGGGTGCTAAGGAACAGAGGTATTTACGAAGGAGGTGAACACAATACTTAAGTCAGAGAGAGCACAGTGACCTGGTAGAATTAATATTCTTTCTGTTGGACCAGYTTTCTGGTGCATATTTTCAGTTACAGTGTGGTATTGTGCCAAGTACAATAGCACCTTGCTGTTAGATTGTRCTCCCGCTCAACACAAGCTCCTTTGTGGGCCACAGGCTTCCTTGCCATATTCCCTCGCTGCATCCTACAATGACTCCTGCTAGTTGCCAGAAAGAGGATTAAAACCCGTGGTGAGATGAGAGACGTCCTTCAGGGAAGGATGAGCACTAAGTCCAACTTCATCCTCCAGCAAATTTCTTTGACAGTACAAAATGAAGAAAGAAAAAAAAAAACCAGAAAAAAATGAGTCTTACCATCAAAATGACAGAGTATCTTGCACAACGATATACCAAGCAGGTAGGCACCTACAAAATATCAACTTACCCCAGTCCTGGTGACAGACATGCTAAAGAGCAGCCAAGACGTCCAAACTGTTAGTCACATCAGAGCACTTTCTCAGAAGAGAAGAGGCAAAGGGATGGCCTGAGTCCACCTCCATTCAGGATATGGAGCAACTGGCAAAAAGAAATACAAGAAAAGGGAAATTAGTAAGACCCAGCCCCTGCCCCACACGTCAGCCCATGGTGATGAGGAATAGCGGTGTTAGGTCAACAAGCTGGTGGCCACCACCTGCCCTACCTGCTGGTGGCCCTACCTGCACTGGGGCTGTGTTGTTCAGTGATAGCGGCTTCTGATTTAGTGCATGGTGGCAAGGAAGACCCTTCCAGAACCACTGCCTGCAGTCTGTGGGCTAAACACTGCAGTGAACACCCACAGTGATTAATTTCCAGTAAAGTTATAGCTCTCAGCCCAGGCTAAACAAGGAATAGCCCTTGATCATTAAATAATTCAAGAGCAAACAATTTTGCACTTGGTCCAAACACAAACTAAAAGATGCAAATTTTTCATCCTTTGATCAAGACTTCCACAAATGTTCTGTCTACTCCACTATATTTTGTATTTTCTACACCCCTGGAGATCTGCAGAAAAACATGGGCAACAGCAATATTTCAGGGGAGAGCAGCATCTTGCTTCATTGGCAGGGTTGAGAACTGAATTCTTGGCTTGTAGTGGGACACCATATCTCCTTGCTCCAAAATAGCTAGAAACAAGACAATTCATGTCTAGCAGTAGTAAGAGAGSTTGTTGGTCTCCTATACTTTAAACATACCTGTTCCTAAAATTGACCACACATTAACTTCCAACTGAGCTGATCAGTTAATCTTAAATCCTGCTGGTCAAAGCTTTATTATTGTTTTAAAATAATTTAKTTAGTCACCTCTTTGTCACTCACAGAATTCACAGAATGGTTGAGGTTGGAAGGGACCTCTAGAGATCATCTAGTCGAACCCCCTGCTCCAGCAGGGACCTCTAGAGCACATGGCACAGGGTGGCATCCAGGCGAGTTTGGAAGATCTCCAGAGAAGGAGACTCCACCACCTCTCTGGGCAGCCTGTTCCAGCGCTCTGTCACACTCATAGTAAAGAAGTTCTTCTTCACATGGAGACGGAACTTCTGTGTTTCAATTTGTATCCATTATCCCTTGTCCTATCACTGGTCTCCACTTAGAAGTTTGGCCCCCTCCTCCCTACATTCACTCCTCAGGTACTTATACAGATTGATCAGATCCCTTCTTAGTCCTCTCTTCTCCAGGCTAAGCAGGCCCAGCTCGCATAACCTTTCCTCATACGATAGATGCTCCAGTACTATAATCATCTTTGTCACTCTATGCTGGACCCTCTCCAGCATCTCCATGTCTCTCCTGTACTGGGGAGCCCAGACCTGCACCCAATAGTCTAAATGGGGCCTCAYCARAGCCAAGTAGAGGGGCAGGATCCCCTCCCTTGACCTRCTGGCAACRCTCTTCCTGATGCAATCAGGATCCCATTKGCCTTCTTGGCAACMAGGGCACRTTGCTGWCTCAYGGGTAACTTGTTGTCAACCAGGACTYCCACATYCCTCTCCATGGAGCTGCTYTCCAGCAGGTCAGCCCCTAATCTSTACTGGTGCCTGAGGTTAATGCTGCCCAAGTGCAGGATCCTGCACTTGTCCCTTTTGAATCTGATGAGGTTTCTCTCTGCCCAACTCTCTGTCTTGTCCAGGTCCCTCTGAATGGCAGCACAGCCCTCTGGAGCGTCGGCCACTTCACTCACTTTGGTGTCATCCACAAACTTGCTCAGGGTGCACTCCGTCCCCTCGTCCAAGTCACTGATGAACAAATTAAAACAGTACTGAGTCCAGCACTGATACCTGGGGGACACCACTGGTCACAGGCCTCCAACTAGACTCAGCCCCATTTATCATGACCTTCTGAGCTCTGCCATCCAGGCAGTTCTTAATCCACCTCACTGTCCACTCATCCAACCCACACTTCCTGAGTTTCTCCATGAKGATGTTAYGGGAGACTGTCGAAATCCTTACTGAAGATGAGGTAGACAACATCCCATCATACATCCAGCCAGTTATCCCATCATAGGAGGCTATCAGGTTCATCAAGCATGACTTCCCCTTGATGAATTCATGCTGACTACTCCTGATCACTTTCTTTTTCTTAATATGCCTAGAGAGGGTCTCCAGGATGAGCTGCTCCACTATCTTTCCAGGGACGGAGCCAAGGCTGACCGCCCTGTTATTTCCTGGCTCCTCTCTCTTGYCTTTTTTGAAGATTGGAGTGACTCTGGTTTCTTCCAGTCCTCCGGCAACTTCCCCACTCTCCACAACCCCTTGAAGATGATGGAGAGAGGCTCAACAATAACTCCCACCAGTTGCCTCAGCACTCTTGGATGCAGCCCATCCAGGCTCATAGACTTATGGGCATCCAGTTCACCTAGATAATCCCTAACCCAATCTTCCTCAACCAGTAGAAAGTCCTCCTCTCTCCCAATTCTCTCCTCTCTCTCTTTTCTCTGGGCTCTATAGTTCCTGCAGACTAGCCTCAGCAGGAAAGACAGAAGCAAAGGCATCATTTAGTAACTGCCTTCTCCGCACCCTCCGTCACCAAGGCACCCTCCCAATTCATCATCGGACTAATATTTTCCCCAGTCTTCCTCTTGCTGCTGATGGATTTATAGAAGTCCTACCTGTTGTTCCTGACATCTCTCACTAACACGAATTCCAGATGGGCCTTGGCCTTCCTCATTGCATCCCTGCATTCTCTGACAACATTCCTACATTCTTCCCATCCATAAAGGTTAATAACAAATATAGCCATTACAAGTATTCATWTTTTTTTCCTGTGGTTACCAGCATTACTCATTTGTAGCTAGGAAAGATTTCTCCTCCACAGAAAAGCAAACACAAACCAACTGAGCGAGTCTTCTAGCTGAAGCAAGACCATTTTCATTAGATGGAAATAGATAATGCTTCACAAGGGTCCTTCAATAGGAWCAAAGGGAAATTACATGCATGAAAATGTGTATGAAGGCCAGATTTTTACTACAGTTTCAGATGCCTATGCTCTCTCCGTCCCCATAATACTTCTATCTTGCAAGTGCCAGGGGACAACCAAAGYAGTTCCCCATTGGGAAAAAACATGGTGTACATGCTCTCACCGTGGTGTAACCATCCTGCTGGAACATGATGGGAARGGGGAGAGAGTTTGCTAGAAGAAACAAAGAGAAGGCAAAATTAAACAACAGAAGACTCAGCTGTGATTTCTGCACTTAAACCTGGACAAGGAATAACTAAGAAAACAAGGAATAACATGTGCCACCCCAGCTGCAGAGAACAGTGAAAACATCTCTGCTCCCGAGCCAACTGGAGGATACCTCTGTTGTTGRTATCCTTGCCACCTTGCCTACCCAGCTCACCTGATTTCCTGCACATAGTATCAAGAGGATGGCCAGAGAYGGGCTGCTCATGCTTAGGAGAGCATGGCATGCTTGGTAGTAGTTACTCGTATGCTCTGAAGCTCGGGCAGATGCAGCATGCACCAGCCTCATGGGAAAGAGGAGCCACAGAGAGCAAACTCCATCCTTCAAAGGCCTCAGGGGCTCCATATTCATCTCAGGAGGCAGACGCCACTTCGCAAAGGTCTCAACTGTTCGYATGCCCAAGGACTACCAAGAATCATGCCTTCTATTTCTGCTTTGGCGGTGGGAGCATGACATGCCTTYCAGTGAAGCTGAGTGATTCGCCCACTACTGTGGTAGAAACATCTCCAAAATCCGCATGCATTCTGCAAAGCCAAACTGAAGAGCTATTACATGTACAAGGAATATTTTGCCCATTTTATTTTACATTTTTTTAAAATAAGGAATATTTCTTCATCATGATGAATTAATTTGCTATTACATTTTACCTTGGGGCCTGCATGTTCCCTTGATTGAATTAGTTCTTGAAATCGATTACATTTTGAACCTCCTCTGTCACCTCCCCACAAAGTATGCCATGTCCTGATTTATTGTAATGCAGTTTGGTACGTCTTTGACTTTTGTGCATTTGTAAAATGGACACACAGGGATTTAACTTAGATATTTGATTAGTTCGCTGGCAATGAAGCCATGGATGTTACACACTGTGCATAATTTTGGTCTGTGCAGCACTTGCTATTCCTCTAAAATTAAGCATTGTAGCAATTGCTCACATCAGCATAAACACAGTTGAAGAACTTCTCCTATTAGATGTTGAAGACAAGACATTTTCTCTTTTGCCAGTGAAAAGTAGAGAGTGTGACTGATAAATACATAAGCAAACCCCTACAAGGCTCAGAGGAAACGGGGAAGGGCCATGCGTCCAGGAGAGAGCTCAAGGAGGAGGGGAAGGATCATTTCTCTTCCTGGGCATTTTCAAAACATTTGTACAGAGTTGATTAACTCTGATTAAGGGATGCGAATGAATTCCAGAGTCAGCCAGACCAGTGTGGCCAGGAGAGAAGGGTGGGTAAACACGACTTAGAATAACCAACAAGCAATCAACAGCCATGACCTGGATTGCTCCTCCTTTTCATGACAGTGGGCATGTTACAGAGACCAGTAATGAGAATCACATTTACAGTGTGATTCTACTGTATGTTTGCAATTGCACTGCTTTGCTAAGTGTCACCTGTATTGTGATTTAAGTACATTGCTCTATCGCTCCRCTAAATCAAAATCCTATCTTCACATAAGTAAATTTGGTTTTAAACATTCCCTCTGTGTGTGAGAGACTGAGACACACATGGGATAAAATGGAAGGAGCTCTGCACACTGGAAAAGAAGAACTGCTGTTAACTTCTTCCCTAGATTAAAAGTTTTGTTGGTTTCTTCCTTTGCGTTTGTGTGTGACAGGTCAGCCTTCCTTTAATTTCATTTCTGACTATGTAAAATGGTAAATATAATGATAAATGGTAAATGTTAAAGAGCTTCTCACTCCTTATCTCAGGCAACTGAGAGGAAGACGTCCCCAGGAAGGTGCCTATGGTGTTCAGAGCAGCACTTACGGTACTGAGCTGTGAACAGATGAGCTCAGGTAATGAGGTAATGAAAAGACATAGCAAGGTGCACTTTTTGGCATAGTAAGAAGACCCACAGAAGCCCTTAGCTTTTGTAGAAATGAGTGAAACATGAGCAACAGGCACTTACCAAATTGCATCACTCTGCAGTTATTCACTCTTACAAGCAAGCATAGCAAGGGGCCTCAGCATGTACCACAATACAACTGCAGCGGCAGTGCTGGAAAGCAGCGTTGCTCACTTACAGGGTGCCTGCTTGTGTAAACAGACACTTATGTGAAGAGACAAGGAATGGTCGCTTCCCAGAGAGGAGCACACTTAGATCAAGGACGTCCTGACAAGATCYGCGGTCACAGCCTAATCTCGGCTGGCATCGCTGACACGTGTGGGTGCAGGCCGGCTCCTAACCTGGGTCTGCCCGCAGGGGTGGCRGTGAGCAGGCTGCTGCTGCTCCTCCTCAAAGCAGCACAGCAAACAGCAGATTAAGCCCGATTTGCCAGGAATTCAGCACACCTGCAGATATCAAAAGGAAATAAAAATTTCTTTGAGCCCTGTGGCCTTTTTTTGAAAAACAAAGCAACAGAAAAAAAAAAACAGTTTTGAAACAAACTATTTCTCCACATCATATTCAATGTGCTTCTTTTGAAAATGAGGAACACTGCAGGGGGTCTACCACGGCTAATTTTACACCTGTAAACTTGAAGGCTTGCAGCATAGTGCCACACAGTGAATAAAACAACTCCTTCAACTTGCAGCCATATATCTGGATGCAAGTTCAAAAAACATACAGCCATTATTTATTCCCCTGGCATTCTGTTTGCACCTTCATTCACGATTCTTAAAGCAAAAAAAAAAAATTAGACTTGTGAGAATTGTTTGGATTTTGTTCAGAATAATTTCATTAAATTTTGTATTGGAAAAAGCACATACCTTCTTTCTTGGRTTGGTTCAACCTATTTCCCCCCGATTTCAGTGTATATAAGAGCTTTGGACAAATAATTTAGGATAAAGAATTCAGGATTTGTCCCAGTTAAAGTGCCTCATCTGTGGATTAGTGCTCAAAATATTTGATCTATAATTGTTTTCTCTATGCCAACGGTTCAAATTTGTTCATCTGAGGAGCTGCTTTTGGTCTTCGTCCCAAATCTGAGTGTTGTTCCTGTGTTTCTTGGATAGGGTGACTCATAATCCAAAATTCCATATGGCCAAAGAGAGCTTTTTATCTTTCATTTTCAAACTTTCTACGTTCCTAATGCCCAACAAACACTTCTGTCCTTGTCATATCAGCTGGCACCTTAGCAGTGTCTTCAGCCTTTAACCCATGCCAGTGACCTCTCTCTCATGCTACACGTAACCCCTGCCTATTTCTTAACGATATGTTGATAAATTGACCTCTCTCTCTTCACTCAAATTAATAAATTATGACTTCACATCTCTCATTTTGCTTACTAACCAGTGGCCTCAAGATAATCCTATTACAGCTAACCCAAACAAATCAGCCAAGTCCACCCTGCTGGGACCCCTACATCTCATGTAGCAGCCACTCCAGTCATCAGTTGATAGATGTTGAAACAGGGAAGATTACTCCCCCTCCACCCCAGACACACACACACACACACACACACACATACACACACACACACACACACACACACACACAGAGTAAGCATTACTCAGGTGACACTGAAGCAGTTCCAGGGCTACATCTGTGCCATACACACACTCTCGGGTATGATAAAACTGGGTTAATTCAACCTCTCTGGCAGCTAGAAACAACAGCAGAGGAAAATTGCTTTTGCCCATCGTTTTTGATGCTGCCTGTGCTTATCCCTATGCAAAAACCTGTCAGGAAATTCCAGCTTGGGAGCCCTTCCTCCCAGAYGCCCATTGTCCGCATGCTCTTGAAGCAGCATTTTCTTTTAAATTGTACCTATCTCTTTTCTCCTAAGAATCATATCTCGAAGACCATTTCGAAAGCATCGCTTTTGAAAATGAATACATTTGCAAAAAGATCTCTCTCTCTCTGTCCTCAAAAAAGCACCAGCAGATGAAATGGTTTTAATCCATCTCCACAGTGTCCAAAAGCAAACTGCAATTGTCTGCTAGATTTGATTTTTCATATATACTTGAAAAATGTGCGTGAATTTTCTGGTGTGCAAAATAATTACWAATATCTGAATTCAAAACAGTGTCTTTTCATCTACAATGATCAAATAAGCCTGTGGTATTGACTGTGTTCCTTAATCAGCCTTTTTGTGCACAGTCCCAATATTAATGATTTTGCTTGGTATTTATCACTTTGGGTGACTTTTTGGTGAATAGCGACCTGTAAAATTTGGCTATTTGCTTTCCATTAGCATGTGCTCTGTTAAATATATCTTAACAATAAAAAAAAAAATTGTCCTAGGAACTGTAGGAAGTGATTCTTCAAATAAGAAGTGAACAGTTTTGTTTGGGGTCATTTTTAKTGAGTTTGGCCAAATAGGATGATGGTGGAGCAAAAATATTATCTTTTGTAACTTTTGATCAAAATGATGAAGCAAAATTTCAGTATCCTCTGATATATTTCCCAACCTATCTTAAAGTTTAAGGTAATTAGTTTGAATTGCTTCTGCTGTTTCTTTTGTTTCTTGTTGGACTTTTATTCTGCCAATAGTTTCACCTCATGTCCTCAATTTTTCTCCCAGTTTCTTGCAATCTCAAACAGAAATGTTCTGACGTATTGTCCATTACAGTCATTTAAACATGAACTGTGTCTAATGCTTGCCCGTACTTCGCTGTTAAATTCGSTGAATCCTGGACCTCCTGCTGCTGTGAAAGCAGACAATCCATCTTCACCATCTGGAATACATGAAATGCACTAAAAACAATAATAATAATAATAATAGTTAATGATTCCAGATTCATTTTTACTACTTTTCTTCCAGCTCCAGCTGCCTTTGACCTCACCTCTTTCTGAAAACCATTAATGCATCCCAGGTAGGCGACTGCCTTGTCATCGCTGCTGCCCTCTCTCCAGGCCCATCCACAGCTGCTCTGACAAAGCTGCCTCTGTTGAAAGAAAAGAAGAAAAGTATGTTATGCTTCCAAAGTCATTTCAAGGCCCCGTTGGGAGATGCTTTACCACTGATACTCAACAACGAGAGGGAAGGGCCATGTATAAGGGCACTGGAAATTTGAGGGGGCCCTATAGTTGAGCAAGCCTGAAGGGAAATTATTCATTTCATTWCCTTTCCTATTCAGAGATGTCAGCTCACATATTTTTATCACGGCTTCCWTTTTTTTTCTTTAAGCTTTGCATGATTAGAAGGGAATAGCTCATCTCTGACAAAAAGAAAAAAGGGTGACTCTGGACTGCAAGGAGGRAAAACTGGAAAACTGGTACCAAAGTGCACTTGTGAGCACCCAAGAAAAACAGAAGGCCATGGACTTAGCTGGCTCTGCAAGTGCCAGGATAAACACAGTCTGGCTTCCTACAGATCCATTCCCAGCTCCAGTTGAATTTCTTCCCACATTCATGACATCTGCAATCGCTCTCCCTGCTTCTTCCCCTTGTCCCTGTGCTCCCTGGAGTCTAATTAGGGCTGAGCACAAACTGAGGCTTTCCATCTAGGGACCCTCTCTTTCAGCGTCCTGCTACAGCCTCACAAGCTGCAGGAAGCTAAAAAGCCAGCTCCTCTGCAAAACGTGCTCCATACTTCATTAGGGAGCAATGGACAAACAGCCACAGACGCTCATGCTCACCCAGGGCACGGTCACACCATATCGCCCTCTTTGAGGGGCTAAGCTACAAAGGGGAGCTGCCTCGGTTGTTTCCAAGCATAATGCTTGCGCCCAGCTCATGGGCCAAACTGCATTTTCAAAGGGAGAAAAAAAAAAGAAGGAAAAAAAAAATGTACGGGGGAAAAATTCACAGCCTCTCCTATTGCCTCCGAGTGAGAAAGGAGGATACTGGGCGGAAGGGGATGCACGCCTACTCGCCTGGGTAAGTGAAACAATTAACTTCCAGTCTCCGGCTATCTTTTTAATTGCTCATTAGACAGCTCATCTGTGTACACTTGCAATGGAAAACAACACCCAAAGTGTGTCACAAGCAGATGCGCGTGCYGCACCGCAGCAGCTCCTCGCAGAAACCATCTCAGAAGTGGAGCGGGGGGAGAGCGAGGGGTATTGATCAACCGGGGAGGCCAATACACTGAAATAGACTCGTTTATGTTTCCCATAGAGATGGGCCGTGTAGAYTGGAAAGGCCCAGCACGAACAAACAGCTCGGGCAGCTCCCCGGCCCGCACGGCGGCGGTTCAGAAGCCGCTGTTACCTTCGCACCCCGAACGGTGCAAGAGGGGCCGGGCACCCCCGAGCTGACGCCTCCCCCCGGGTTCACGGCACCACGCTCGGCTGCCCAGCCCACCCGTCCTCCCCATGCGGGGCGCTCCTGAGGAGATAATGTCATTCCATAACACATTCATGATAAGCAGCTGTTAGGTGAACTTGTCTCTGTCACTCTCCTGCTGGCTCCTTGCCCTAAGCAGGGACGCGKACGTGTTACTTTTCACCTGCCTTCCGCTCTGGCAGCTATTTTATAAATTTTTCACTGCGCATTAGCCTATTGGTTTATTTATTAGAAGTCAAGAAYGCATTTACAATATCCCTCTCTATAAAGCATTCTTTGGAGAGAGCTCCCGTACTAATTAAGTTAAATGCAATAATGACACCACATTGATGGAACTGAAGCTAATGATAATGATGCCATACATTCAGTTGCAAGCACCCACTCTGTTAAATAAATGGGTTTACTGCTTGAACAGCACTATGTCCCACAGTCAGGGAGAGCGTGCGAGGCAGAAAAAAATATGTTACAGTGTAGTTGCTTTGCAGGACAATAAATAGGTTTGAAATGAACCACCCTGGCTTAGATGAACAYGTGTCCAATCAATTACACTGTCCTCATATACAGAGCTACTTGCTAGGGGAAACATGGCGATTTCCAAAAACCAGAATAATGAAAAATTGATGCCTTTTTAATGAAATGATTACAGGCTTGCTCTGTCCAGCACATTTCGATTTGAACTACCACAGGTATTTGTAGAAAGGTATTTCTTCCGAGAATGTTTGAAGATCAATAATACAGCCCAACCTTTGCTGGTCAGATGTCAGACCTTTTTTCAGAGGGGAAACGTGTGCCCAGGACTAAGTGCAAACCKATCTGAGTGTGCAATCACAATTCTTCACTGCTTTTACACCCCAAGACTGCCCTGTCCCCAAGCATGTTCCCACCAATGCAACAGTATTTTGCAGTCATCTAGCAAGACACACTTTTGAAAAAGCATCTCTGCCTCTGGTTAAAACAAGAGGAGGATTTATTTTTCTTTCAGATTACAGCTTATCTCCTTAGTATTTATCTGAACTCATGAGGTGGTCATTCTTTTCCCTTGAAAATGTTAATATCTCRCATATATTAAAATAACCTTATTATTCATTCTTGTCAGCATAGCTAAAGAAATTTTAAAAATATTCATCTTCTCAAATATGATTCTCTTTAGCATGGAAACATACAGTTATGCCTATATACACTATTATTCCTGAAAAGCTTAGAACTGCTTTGCTGCTGGGAGTCTAATAGAAAACAGCCCTTGCATCCATACCACTGCATCACTCCTTTCCTCCATCTCAGAAAACACATCCCTATGGCATGAAGAGCGTGTGATTCCCCTCAAAATACAGGTAAGCAGTGGCCTTGAGAGCACATTTCTCTAAATGTCACTCTCTGAGCCAAAATTGTTCCTCCTCACCTGCTGTATGCTGGGGGCAGCCCCATGTGCATGAAGCACTGCTCGCTCTGGCAGCACCATGGCCCTGGTCCTCCCAATCCCTCTGGCTGCACCAGCTCACTGGACATAAATGATGGAAAYGAACAGCTCAGCAAACTGACCGGGAGCAGGGACCTTCTCTGTTGGCACAACTATATCTATAAGGTGGATTGGCTACACACAGCAGTAGGCACAGGGTCTGCCGTTTCTCTCCCTTTCTCTCCACTTTTGATTCCCCTCGCTACGGGTTGATAGAGAGTTGTGGAGAGTAGCTGGCTCTTCTGGTCAMACATGGAAATTGCAAGATCCGCTGAACGGTCGTGCAGGCAATTCACAGACCTGCCCATGGTTGCCCGTCTACATGCAGTTAATTTCTGGCCTTGCAGTAACATGTTCTTTATCATCCAGTCCTGCAAACATTCGTACGCATGCTAAGCATGACATCCATGAACATCCGTTACAGTCAGCTATTCAATGCATAAATTTAAAGCGCATCCATATGYGCTTGCAAGATTTTGGCCTGTTTCTACTGCCATTTCACGTCTATTGAGCCCCTATGACTTGGCATATTTAGGAAACATCTGCTGTAGTTAACATAGTCCATACTTCTATTTTTCCCCCCTCTTCCTTTTTTTTTATATTCTCACTCAAAAACATGACAGCATCRCATGTTAATGGAACCAATATGCTGTATATACAAAAACCTAATAGATTCCRTCTCAGGCTGATATATATGCGAAACTGAACCAATACATCTTTAAACTCATAAGATCTGCAGATGTCRTTTATAGCCTTGTAAATTACAAACTTTTACTGTCTTATTTTTACAGTTGATGATTGTAAAATATAAAATTGTGCATTATCGCAGTGTAATAGCACAAGCCTTAGAAACACAGTGCTATAGAAGGGAGTGTATATTGAAAATCAGAGTATTCAAGGGAGCCTTATAATGCCATTTTAAGCTCTACAGCTAACTGTATAATAAAACTATAAAGTCAGATATGAACCARTGTTTGCTAATAATAGGAAAGTGARAACTGTATTAAATTCCTGGGAYTTAGGATATCAGCAAGGAAAAGGGACACACAGAGGACATTTGATTAAGGATTGAGCCTGATTCAAGCTGAGGCATCTGGTCACCCTAGATTAAACTAAACACTACTGCTAATAATAAGGTGTATAAAGATGACAAAAAATGTCTTAAAGGAAGCATTGCAGACAAATAAGACTCTTGAACAGTCAYGAAAGGTTTCCAAAACACGTATTTTCACAGAGACCAAATGGGACCACCCTGACTTCTTGAGCAGCTCAAGCCCAGCTCAGCTTCCCAGCACTTTCTTTGGTTCACAGCTTCCAAGCACAGGATGTGTGACACGATTCTTATGGTGCATGCGCGCGCACACACACACACACACACACACACACACACACACACACACACTCACCTTCTGGGCCATGGGCTCTGCAACCACTAGTGGAGTGTCTTATGCCTTGCGGTTGACCACAACCTACCAATATCCTGAGCACTCCTCTTGTTCCCAGCACCACAGACCACATGCACCAGCCAGGAATAATCTGAGCACTAGAGCTAAAAAATTCAGTAGTTACCATCTTCACGGTGTTTCCCAGTACTAAATACTTCACTCTAGAGTTCTGATGTTTTTGTTTAACSACCACCCATTGGCAAAAAGCTGCAGATGCGGCATTGCAAGACCCATAGAAAGTATGTTTATACTTTCTGCATATTATACAGCAAAGAACCCTTGAAACAAACTCTCCTGGGTTTGTTGCATATGAATTTGATGTCCCTTTATGAAGATCACTTGAACCCCAACACAGATGAATACCAAACTTGATGGGGTCAAAGTCTCAAGGATATTGAAGTCTTCCCAGTTTTGTGAATGCAGCACCACTSTTATTGTGCCCCTGAAGGGAAGGCTGATGTGTGACCTCAATCCTGCATTTCATGCCAGAGAATCCAATCAGAGGAGCATTGCTGCAGATGTCCCAATGCCACAGGCAGCTTTAGTCAGCCTTACTGGGCACTGGGGACCCAACTGCACAACCACAGCTTTTATCCCAAAGGAGCATCTCTCCATCTAAAYATCCCTCACATCACAGTGTTCTCCTCAGAAGACTCTCTGGTGTCCAAAAGAGGTGACCTCATACTGCTGCTTTAGGATAAAATTCAATTAAAAAGTCTGTCAGCCATAAGAGGCACATCCGTAGGGAGCCAGGCTTCATTAGTTCCCATGCTTACAGTCCTGTGGCTCTATAGTGCCAAAAAACAGAAGCACTCCTAGATTTTGCAATTTCTGCTCAATAATATCAAGTTTTCCTGCTTTTATTTTAGAGGTCCATGTAATGCCACTCTGATTTAACAGCTTACTTAAAATATCAAGGAGAGAAAACGAGGCTTGCCTACTGCGGATTATCTTTTGTGTATGCCTTAACTTTTGCATAAAAACATCAAACCAACCTCAGCCTCCCTCCCTGCGAGCTCATCAAAGTAGTACCCTCCTGAAATGCAGACATCTTTTCCAACAGGTAACAACTGCATAACAGCAGAATATCAAAGGGTGATAGGAGATAGAAAAGTACCCCTGGCTTTGAAGCTGGTCGATGTTACTGGACAGTGTCATCCCAGCTGGAGGAAAAATGGGATCCAGAGCCACAGAAAGTCATTTCAGAGTTGTGAGTCCTGCTGGGCACCCCCTGTGTAGCTYCCGATTTCTGACTGGAATCACCTGCAGGATCAAGATACAAATCTAGGTCTGTGCCAGGGAGGAATTTGCACTCTTGCTGACCTCCTCAACATGAAAGTTTTAAAAACAAAGAGAGGAAAAAAGGACTCCAAGAAAACTAAGCAGCTGGTGGCCTGGGCAATGAAAAATTTTGATTGGTYCATTTTCTAAAAAATGCATTGGGGAATCTCTTTTCTTCTTTTGYCTTCTGTTTTCTGAGTGCAATTTGACCTCCCATTTTCTGTGACAACACTGGGAGTCTCATTTCTGTACTTGTCTCCAACATATGCGTCCTTAGGTGAAAAACTTGGTATTACATGACCTGCTATAAAAACATTACCCCTCATRCACACATGTGCCTTTGATAACAGCTTCTTCAATCATCATTTTATCCATCACTAATCCACTCTGAAAGACTAATGCTTAAACCTTAAAAAAAAAGAGCCATCCACATGGCAGGTGAATTAAAAAAATAGCAGAATTTGGGTGGCGCCAGCAGCAGCAGGGTGGCTGCCCTCGCCTGCAGCCGTCTTCCAAAACCCACTGTGAAGTTTCGAAAGTCAACACACTTGAAATAAGAAATACACATATTAACACACATGCATACTTTATACMTGTACCTACAGATTGAGGCGCTTTTCTGATCACGATGACGAGGAAGGGTCACACACCACCTGAGCCCAAAAACCCACTGGACTCCCTCCCAGCAGACATTTGCATCCCCATGGCCTGAATCCTGGGTTACTACTATCCTCACCAGAACATTACGTGTTGTCCTATGGGAACCTCTTGTCAGAGATGCCCTCCAGCCCAACCAGGAGCAGAGAGGAGGTGTTCAGGGAAGACTCAAGGTGGAATTTAAGAAATCCTCTGTTTCAGGAAAAGGGGCTTTTTTGCACCTCTCCTTTCAGAAGTGCCGTTTCAGCTCAGTTTGAAAGGATCCTGATAAGCTTCTCAAAGTGCATGCTTTCTGCAATGTTTTGTGAGCAAGAAGCAAAATGAAATAAAAAAAGGGAAGGGAAGGGAAGGCGTTTCAGCTCAGTTTGAAAGGATCCTGATAAGCTTCTCAAAGTGCATGCTTTCTGCAATGTTTTGTGAGCAAGAAGCAAAATGAAATAAAAAAAGGGAAGGGAAGAGGGTAGAAGAGCACAAGAATTATTTCAAAAAATCTGTTGCTCCTCTTCGAAGATGCCTGTCTGGGTTTCTGGCCAGCCCACTTCTCTCATCTCCCCCTCCTTTGGGAATGAATAGCCATGCCTCATGAGACACAGACACTGCACCCCAGGCAGCAGTACGTTCATGACACACACGCTCAGACCCCAAATGCTGCCTGCAATAAAAACCTCCAAACAGCACAGATGAGATCCCRGCTTACTGAAGTCAGCAGAAAAAAGCTTCACCGGCTTTAGTCAATGGGTTACTATCCTGGGGGCTTTGTTTTTTTCTTTCTTTCACTTGATTCTTCAGCTTAAATTCATGATAACTGGTAACACAAGTAGCAACGTATCCTAGTGATAGAGGAAAGGCTTGAAAACCTGAGATAAGTGTGGCCCAAAAGTTCAGAAACCAAGATAAAAGGACAAAGAGACTTTTAAGCAAGTCTTAGGTCGGATGTGGGATAGGGAAAGTTAAGGCCTGGGCCATGATTGAGTATCTCAGTTTCACAATTATTTACCAACAGCACACTTGTGCTGTTGGTATTCACAAAATTATTTACGATTTTTTAAAAAAAAGATAAAAAAATTTATCTTAAAAATGGGAAAGCTAGAGGAATATTGGAGTTTAAACATTGCACACATTAAAATCTGTGCTAGGACTAGGCTTAACACGTAGTTTGATACAGGGAAAATACATCACTGTCATCACTTAGCATTAACTCTGCTTCATAGTACACCTAGGGCTGCATTCAAATATCACAGCAAAAATTACTTGTAATGGCAAAAACTACCTGTAACTAAACTTACAAATACAAATGCTCTTGCTGTACAAATAAAAATCCACTGCCCTTGTTCTCCCTACAACTCAGGGCAGGGGGGAGGTTCTTAGCTGGGAACCCCAAATCTGAAGTGGCTGCTTTAATCTCCCTCTTCCTTTGCAGACCAGGTCTGCTCTCAGCTACCACACTCCTGTACAGCTCCCACAGCTTTGCTAGTTTGCATCAGAGCAACTGGGCATGGAATTTAATCCACCTGCCGCTCCCCCAGAGCCAATCTGCGGTCCCACAGCTGTGTCAGCTCTCCAGGACTGATGGGAATAAAAAGTAGTAAAGAACTTATTTTTGTGACTGAAGTCAGCAGATACAGCTCTCAATGCACGGGAGAAGCARATCTGTTGAGTAAGGGCATTTTTTAAACGGTGACTTCTCGASGTAGGATTTTACTGTAAGTTACAGCATGCCAGTTTTGTGATCCCTCAGCCCTGAGACTGTCCTTGCAACATTAATTATATACTTTCTGAAGTGCTATCCTYAAGATTTTTCTCTGTGCTAGCAGAACTACTAAGAAAGGGCCAGTACCTTCCAATAAAAATAAATTTCCTCTTATTTCTGAGGTAATCTAATCCATACAGATGCATTTCAAGGTCTGTCAAAGTTATTCAGACCCRTTTCACAGCAGCCTAGACATCCTTGGCCATGGAGCTTTACCAAGGTACACTATGGAAACAAACACAAGAGTAGGTGAATTTGGTTGTCTGGTCCACAGAACTGACAGCATGAAATATTGCTGGATAAGGAGGTGTTATTTGTTAGGCAAACAGACCAAMAGACAAAAAAAGTAAACTAAACAAGAAAGATTCTAAACATAGTAATGATATTACTGTTGCTGTGAGAAATGTTCAGAATCATCAGAATCATTCAGACCAGATAAAGCATAATATTCCATATAYCGTTCATCATGTGTGCACAATTATAATTAAATTTTACCAGCAATAGGTTTTACTGCTATTTGGGAGCATGGGAACCAAGCTTTGGGAACCAAGACCTTTGGAGAGGCTTTAGAGCCCCTGTTACTCAGGATGACACTAACCAAAAGYCACCATAGCAGCACTTGACAGCACGGTAACATCCAAGCTCCGAGCAGCATTACGGCCTTGTGTTTGCCTCTATCGGCAATGCAGGCGTCAKCAGGTGCTACCCCAAATATGCCATTAATTTTATGGCACAGAAAATCCAAACACAAGATAAGTGACTCTGCAATTTGTACAAGCTAATCCCTACTTTGAGCCAGGCCCCCTCTGGAGTGCAAAGAATGATGCTTAATCTTTTTTTCCAGCAGGTTTCCCTCCCTGCACTTGTAACATCTATCCTACAGGCTCTGTGAGACTCAATGAAGTAAAAAAATTAKGCCTTACATAAATATTGAACATTGTTGCCCCTAAAATCCACATTTGTCTTGAGTTCAGTACTGTCAAATGTTCAGGAATAACCCCTGAGAATATGTGGGGTTGGCTGTTAAAATTGCCACTAAACACTGCCAAAGGAGATTTTTTTTTTTTCTATCTTATTTTGGTTTTCTATTCTTTTTAACCTTTAGACATCGTCTTTACAACTTCCATAGGCTGCTCCAGGTTGGTGGGTTTTCTTTGACAGCAGCAAGGAGCTCACAGGCCCCCAGGCTTCACAGCTCCTCAAGACACAGGAGCTGCCAATATAGAAAAAARCACTCTAGAAAAGATGCAAGCACTGCCAAGCACCTAGGCACTTGCAKAGATAACTCACCCTGGGCACACAAGGCCCCAAGAACCTGCCTTCCCTGAAGAACCAGCTTCAAGAAAGACCATAAGAAGCAGGAAAAAGGCCACATAAACCTTCRTGGTCCAACAGCAAGATGAGTAGTAGCTAGTATGGAAAATAACCTACCAGGAAACTCTTGCTGCTCCTCACTTGGTTTTATACCATCACACAGCTGTGCCCCAGAATGAGTGAAACCTATGCTGCCTGGGGAGGGAACTCAACACAAAGGTTGGTCATCCTTTCCCCCGCCCCGCAAAGAGGAGGAGAATCCAGCATCCCCAACAAATGTAGCAACTTTCAGGACAGAAGTGCACATCTCAGGCATCCCATGTTACGTCACGCTGTAGACCTGAATTGCAAGCGAATTTTCTTTTCTTGTAGAACATTTCTCTTTCCAGCAAGCACACCAAGCTGACATTTGAAATACGCCATCTGACTAGAACTACGCCAAGAGCGAGTGCTGCAGAGCAACTGCCTCGCTGCACAAGGYTGACAGTAATTATTAATAGGACTGCTCCTCCTTTGATAGGCACACATTACAGATGGCTGAATAATGGAAACATTTGCGAACAATTGTTTGGTAGCAGGGAAAAAAAAAAAAAACGAAGAAATCTCACTGCCAAAATTTTAACACTTAAGCAGAATACAACTAAGCAGCTTCAAAGCCCAGAGCTGGAAAAAGCATGACGGTTGTCAAAGCCTTGGCACCCACTGAACTCAGTGGGACATGTAGGGGAGTCATGTCTACAGGGTCAAGTGTGGACGGCACAGAGATGGCCAGACTCAAGTCACCCTCCCAGCACATAAGTCATCCGAACCATCAGGGAATACGGTCATGCTGATTCATTCAGAGCAGCCTATTGCTTGAGCACCATGCACAGATGGGTAGTTCTGCAGCCATGTAAACACATCGTGTCACACGGAGCCCACGCCACTGAAATAGGACGGCAAAATCCCTTTTCTTCCAGGAAATCTGCATCAGGGATACATCTGTAATAGCAAAGGGAGTCACAGCCCGATTCAGAGTAGATGGTCCTTAAGTCCAGGATCTGAACAAAACTGTCAGCATAAAACAAACAGTAAAGGTTACATTTCCATGTGGAATTCAGAAAACAAGATTTTGGTCTGCAGAAGGGAGACAGAGAAGAAGGAAATACTCTTTGTTACACAACATTTGCTTCACAGCATTTCAGGAGAACAAGGGAAAAAAATGTAAATCATTGAAAAAAATATGAAAACAAAATAAAAACAATAATAATGTCCTAAATTTCCATGTTGTTGTCCTTAATTGAACATGGGAAATYCAACTATGGATGCTACAGTGAAAGTGCAATACCTCACATGCAAGCATCTACGCTGCAACTGTTCATACATCTTGGTTAAGCTCAGCTTGTTCTTACTACACTCTGCCTGGCCATGTGCCATGCCCATCTGGGCCCTGACTAGGGACATGACTTCCAAGCGTGACCTAGGCCTGTCCCTGCAGCCTGATCTGATTTCTCGCTCCCCCACTCAGTGGTGATGAGTATTAGTCTGCATTTCTTACACCTCCRTAACTCCCATGCAAATGCTCACCGAGGCCAGATGGTAGAGGAGGGTGAAAGTGCAGGAGGTCTGACGCATCCTCAGATGTCAGCGCCAGCAGAGCCGCCTGATCCATGACACATRCAAGGGGGAAAGATGCCTGAGCACATCTCAGCAAACCTCACGATTTTCCCTCTCCGCCTTTCTGTTTTCTCTTCTGTTTTCTGTTTTTTTTTCTCCACAATTCTTTTTACACTTTCTTTTTGCAGTTACCTTCAAGATACAAAACAATCACATGGTCAAAAGTGGGGGAAAAAAAMCCACTAAAAACATGATCCCAAGCTAAACAAATAGATTCAGAAATAAATTAAGCTGAGTGACTAAATTGTTGAAAAAAATATGGTCACCAACTCCTGGTATTTCCACTGACTAACCTTCACAACATGAAATGGAAATTAAAAAAAAGATATTGCAATGTTTTTGTGACTATTTTCATTTTCAGAAAATTAATGTCAATGGTTTTCACTCAAAAAAAAAAAAATCTCCAACCGGTTCTACTTAATGTTTTAAAGAGCAGGAAAAGAGTAAACACAGCTGTATGTCTACAGGAACAAATAATCAAAGAGCCTCAACTGTTAAATTGTCCAAAATTAGAATCTTTCAGCCTGGCTAGTAGTTGATTCTAACTATTTGGAGCAGCAAATTGAAAGGACTTACCACTTCTCTCCCACACAAAATTTTTGGTATTTCAAGTCTTTATTGGCCTTATGGTCTTAAACTGTAAGCGCTGTCTGACACTGATTGATATGCCAACAGCTAYCCCAGGGTTTGGCTGTTATTCCACTCGCATAAGAAGGAGAAAACGACAAGTACGGCTTGTAGGGAGCTCCCCACCAGTCTGGCTGCCTGGCGGGAATGCAGCTCTGTCTCCTGGGGACAATCAAGCCACGTCACCTCCAGGGAGCTGCATGAGGCCTGGGCTCGCTCCCACTGGCTTCCAGCGGGAAACTCCGGCTGTCCCCAGCATGTGCCAGCAGTCAGTCYGAGGAAACCATTCCTCACAAGCAAGTAACCTCTGCCGCCTCTTCCAGTCAGGCTTCGGCTGGATTGAGGCATCAATTAAGGCTAAAAAGTAAAAAGCAACAAGTTTTTGCTCACTCCTTTGAGAGCTCTGACTAGGCAGCTCCCACTGTGTTCGGAGCAGGGATCCCCAGAACAATATCAGCAGAGTTTGGCTTGAGGAATAAAAGCACTAATGCTGAAAATGCCAATGTCAACAGCTCTTTCTGCTTCTGACACCTGAGATGATGGTGAGGTATTTCTGCCCGTGGYGGGACGTGCACCAGCATGGTCAGATTGGGGTAAGATGAGAGGGAATTGTCAGGTCCCCCCTCGTGGGGCAAACCCAGCCCCACAAGGGGAGTCTGTGGCAGCGGCTGCAGAGCGTGCTTGGGAGTTAGTACATAAACCTGAAGTCAGCGCAGATCCTCTTACCGGACTGGGAAGCTATAAAAGTCATAATTGTAGGCTGAGTTCGGCCAGGAGTCAATAAAACCTTGAGTTGAAGAAATCCCCCTGCATTCAGATCAGCCCTCAGCAGACCTAAAGAAGAAAAGAGGCAAAAGTTCTTCCAACCCTTGTCGTCTTTAAAGTGTCTCTAGGAGAGYGCCACAAATGTAGAAACCTTCTGAGATAAGGACGCTGTCAAAGCCTGAATGTTGCCATGCCAAATGCCAGATTTTCCATTATAGAAAAATTTCCAGCTGCTTCACTTGAAAATGAATTGTTTCCTGTCACTTAGGCAAAGCTGTCACATCCTCCCCCCCCTCCCAAAAAGGCCACATAAAACCTGCTGCCTCTCGTTAGATCAAAGGTTGGCAGCAGAGATGCCACCACACAAACACACAAAACTGCCTTTATTCAGAAGAGCAATTGACTAYGGAGTCATTTGTCACTTTTAATAATACTACAGTTGTAAAACGATGATATTGGAAATCAAGTTACCCTAATGGCAATAAAATATTTGTAAACTAAATTTGTTCATTTTGACTATAAAAAAGACATTGAAATAATTTAACTGCRGAGAATAAAATTGAAATGGGTCTGTAATTACATAGATTTTCAGCATCTTCTCCTTTATGAAAAGAGCTAACTGCTGATGGCTCCCACATTTCCGGCACCTTATTCTGCAGCACAAAAGATTAGAAATACGTRGCAGATGTACAGAAAAGGGGCCTGCAGCGACATTTTAGAAGTGAGGCATGCGTTTCTTCTGATCTCTCTTTCTTATTAGCAGCATGCCAAGTGTCACATCTCATTAACTAAGCGAGCCTCTATGTAGGTGAAACTTCACTTTCAGAGTCAAGAGAAGCAAGAGAGGAGTGCTAGTGAAACCACTGGATTTCTCAATCTTCCTCATCACTATGGCAAAAATAGTGGGTTTCTGCTTATTTTAGTAAAGCAGTATATTGAGAAAATGCACACTAAAGTGGTCTAATATAGCCTTCTTATTTCAAATAACCTGCCTTCATAGGTCTGAAAATTCAAGAAGGGGACTGCAGGAAATTCAACTTTTTTTATTAAATCTCTCTGATTGGTTTAAATTTTTTTGACCCAAATTCTAATGATTTTCCTGGCACAATTCACATTAAACAAGGCTGCCAACTGAAAAGCAGGCTCTTCCCAAAGGAAAAACTGCAGGGAGCTGAAGAATGCCTTGGTAGCCTGACTCATCCTTGAATTCCTCCTACTGCTGCTTTAGATTGGATTTGATTTTAAATTAGAGCCATGTGAGCTTCTCCACTGCATCTAGGCTCCAGCAGAGCCAAAGCTCTAAGAAATCAGATTTCTCTGAGGCACAAAAAAGTTTTGTATGTGTCTTTCACCCAGTGTTGGACCTAGACCCTGCCAAAACCAATGGGGTTGGTCCTTCGCCTCAGGGCCATTGCTCCCTCAGACCCACAGTCTATCAGGCARGGATGGAATGACCTGGCCTCCAGCACAGGAAATTTCTCCAAATGCCCTGGTTTTATCTGCAAGGAGATGCTCGTCKTGTATCAGGGACTTAGAAAATCAAGACTTAGGAAAAATGGCAAGAAACCAAAAACTAAAGCCAACATAAACACTTGCCAAAACGCTTGCCAGCAAGGTTTTTATAGCTGCTTTAAAACATTCCTCCTAGCACTTATTCTTTTAAAGGCCATGCTTAGCAGTGTACTGTCAGTGCTCCTGACATTGAGAAAGGAACCTAGAATAGCAGTTCCCCAGGACCTCATGAAGATCCTCAATGGCTAGAAGTCCACCCTATTTTCAAAGGAGAATTATAAATCAAACTATCAATTACTGTGCAGAATAATTGATGTAACTATTTAAGTACTTAACAAGAGTATTTAATAGAAAAGAACAATTGTTCTCCAGTTCCAGTCCTATAAGAAAATGAGAGTGYAGGAAGCAAGTATTTTTTATACACTACACTTTCATTCAAGGAATAACAGGTTTCTGTCTGCATATGTGCATCTGACAGTTTATTGCAGAGACAAAGATTGAGATGCATAATTTGAAAGCAAGAGAAAATTCCTTTGCTCTGGGACAGATCTTCTGTGTGAACCTGGACATGGTACATAGGATGCTCCTATACTATAGTCAGAAACAGCAATAGAGTAAGAAGGGATCTTCCAAACCCACCTGGATGCCACCCTGTGCCACGTGCTCTAAGTGTCCCTGCTTGAGCAGGGGGCTTGGACTAGATGATCTCTAGAGGTCCCTTCATCTCAACCATTCTGTGGTTCTGTGAATACAACATATTTGTACACAGATGAGCTTGATCCACAGGCTTTACTGCCATCCATGYTTGACCAGACAAATTGCAGTTGGGTTGTGTGATTGCTCTTCCTCTATGTCTCACTGAGCATTCAGAGCCAAGGACTCTTGCCAAGCAGAAAGGGATATGCCTAGAAATTAAGAGGTTCATGGTTTTGAGTCCAGCCTAGACAGCACACAAAATACACTTTCCCTTAATGCTCAGCTCTGTGAAAGCTTTTCACATGTACAGCCATCCATAGCCCCATTCAGCGTAGACCTGTCTTCTGYATATCCATGTACCTCAATTCCTCTCTTGGGAAGGGTAATTAAAACAATACGGTCCTCCCACTTATCTCTTTTTGGGGATGGATTATGGCATCTCTACAAAGACTGAGTCACGCAAGTGTGAGCCCAGCAGAGCTRATCAGCTTACGACCAGTATCTGCTCATGGGGGCCATCTCCAGCCCTGGAAACGGTCTGACACTCTTATAGAGCATGGAAAAGGTTTCAAGAAGGTTGGCGTGATTGGAGCTGCTCCAGGGAACGTCAGCCCAAGTGYTGATCTGCTAAGTGCTGAACTGCAATGGGAAACAACGGGGGGAAAAGCACACAGCCATCTCATTCGCTTCCCTTGAGAGTGAACTCCTGCCCAGCCAGGCTCGTTACCTCTGCCTCCAGACTGGCTCCTGCAGACCATCTTGGCTGACGCTGTGCAATGGTTCGCAGGAATCTGGGCAAATCTCTTTGCTACAGCACACATACTACAAAACAAACAGAGCCAGTTGGGGTTCAGCCATAGCCAGTTCAGACATCTTTCACCMTAAGGATCGAGGAGCCCGCTGAAGAGCATTCAGATGTTGTCATGCACGTGGCCCGGAAAATACAGCTCTCTGAAGACACAGACTCCCCTCCAGCATAACTCCAGCTGCAGACGGCAGGACACAGTAGCCAAGTGTGTTATCWGATTCAGTTCAAACATTATTTCTTCCAAATGAAACTGGTTGGTTTTGTGCATCCTTAGGATACTGCGCAACCTCTAAGAGAAGTGTAACTGTATTTGTCTTCGATTTGTTTTTTTTTTCTCCCCCTCAATACAAGAAAACCATGTTAATCTCCGGAGTGAAAACAGTAATAGGCAATTACACACTCAACAAATTCATAATCCTAATTTGCCTTGTAAAAYGAAATCCCATATCCAATCCTGTTCTTTCAACCAAAACGAGCGTAAAACTCTGGGACAAAATTTAAGTGAATTTTTAAGATATGCACAGATGCATGAGCAGTAAAATCAATCATATCCAAATTTAAGACACAATTAGTCACTCACAAGCACAAAAGAGATTTTACACCCTGTCTAGYTTCCTCATGAGAAAAATGGTATTTATTCATGTCCTTGAAGCTTCTAAGCAAAATAAAGAACATTAATTTGTCCTAAGTCGCATCAGAAAAGATCTGGTCAATAATATGCTAAACATCAATTTCAGCCTCTAAAAAACAATGTCTGAATTCAAGTCCCTGAGACTCATCAAATGTTCTGGATCCAAAGCAATTAATCAGCACTGACTGTAGCTTGAGAAACATGTTGAATTTTAGCCCAAAAGTCATCACTTTGGAGNAAAAAAAAAAAAAAAAAAGAAAGAAAAAAAGAACAGGAAAGAAAAAAGGCTGACATTAGTGGGTAAGAGAAAGAACATCCTGATTTTGCCATGGAACTAATTGAACCAACACAAAGCTCCGATGCCTAAATATGGGCCACAGCCCAGTGCTTCCCACCCTGATGGCTTCCACAACACACAAATTTCTACCAGGGCCACCTCAGACCAATGGAATAAACTTATTAATTACCTCAGTCCTTGGGTTTCTTGGAGCTGATGCTGGTGGCCCACAGAATCCCAGCATGCTAAAGTTGTTTCTGGAATATACCAAGAAATAAAATGTGTTGTCCAAAGCTAAAGTGCAGGCTGACAGATAAAATTTGAAGCACTTTATTTCACTGAAGAATTTATATACATATGTGTGTATTAACACACAKATATATAAAATATCTGTACACACACATATATAAACACATATTTATATATACATATATATGTAYGTATCAAGCACAGAACACTGCTATAAACACAGCTCAAGCTGGCTCTCAATATCTTARATTAAAGCACTACTAGGATGTATGTTTCATTTTCCCCTTCTAAAGAATTGGTGACCAATATTCGTTTTTTAGCAGATTGACTTTTTCCCACCTTCAAAATCATGGACACAGTAAAAAGAGGAGGCTGAATGAAAAGTTTCATCAAGCTCTATGTTCCTAGATACAACCTAATTGAGTTTTGCTCATAAGTAGGCTCATTTACTGCTTATTTAACCTTGCAAGTGCCTTGGAAGACCTCTTGTAAAACTGGCTTTGTTCTTCCCTGTGTGGCTGCTGCTTGGGCTGCCTCGAGCAGTTTGCGTCCAAGTAATCACAGAAAGTGATGTGGTCTTGTGGGCTCTATGGCCACCGAGCAACAGTGTTGTCAATATGACACCACAGGACAGACTTCTCAGTCTGCACAAACACGCAGCAACACAGCTCCGACAGTGCCAAACGAGGCCTGCCCGGGGCAGACACTGAGCACACATACGCAACACCCAAAGCCCAGAGCAGCACTGAGGTGTGAAGTGCTTTCCTCATTGCCCTAAAACACCGAGGAGCGTCACCTTATAAACTGTGTACCAAATGTGAGCACGGAGCCCCAAATTTTGACTCTGAGTCACCACACCTCTGGCCATGATGCTCAAGGGTTACACCTTTTTACGTGCATTTTTGTGTAATTTTATTCCTTGTAACCATGGTGAAATTTCCTGTGAATACTTCTTTTGAAATGCTTCCCACTTCTTATGAATAAACCCCTTATCAAAATGTCTTTTCATATAGTTCTTACAGTTTTGCCCATAAGCAACTCTATTCTTCAACTTCCTTGCCTCCCTTTACCCATCTCTGATGCATCAGAGACAGATTAAAAAACAAAACCAAATACAAATACTGCTCACAGGATAATGAGGTGCGAAACTGCAGTCTGCAAGGCAGCCAAGTCACTATAAAGCCATCACAGACTTCTGGTTAATATAGCCCTTTTCCAAGTACTTTCACTCTCAGGAGTTCTATATTTTCTGACCATCTTTATCTTCCTTACCACAACTCTCAAATTTAAGGTCTGCTCTTGCCTCCTAACTTCCATTCATATGTCAAACATTGAGCTGTTTCAGCTTCACAGCCAAAGTCTCACACACACAGTGTTTCCTTTTTCATTCTCCCTCATTTACCCAATTAGCATTCTGTTAATTAACAACCAAAAGTTCCTTTCTTCAGAAAAATGCARTCCTGCTTAACCCTTGATTTACACACGTACCTCTGCATCCTGCTTCAATCATTTTAGAGTTTGATCACCATTTTTGCTCTTGGTTTGTAGATGTTGTTCTGAGGAAATGTGGCAATATTAGGTCAGTCTTGTGGCWATATTAGGTCAGTCTTGTTGCCTGCCATTTATACTGCAGTTTTGCCTAGTATAGTTGGACTGCTGAGAAAATTAAGAGTCTTTAGTAAGCATGATTCTCCGTTCAGAACTTCAAGGACAGCAATAGTTTCATGCTCTTTCTGTGAGCCAGTGACTTGAAATAGAGACAGTTTTTATTGCATTACAAGTTTTGGAAGTGAGGAGTTGTCCAGAAACCATCAATTGAAGCTGGCTAGAGGGCTTTTGCCAAATCTACCTTGAGTAAAGCTTTCCAAGAGSAAATGTGTAAATGATTCTTCTCATTTCCTCTTCATTCTATAATTTGTCAAAATCAAATTATTATATTATCTTGTTTACATGGCACCTCAGTTTTTTTGTGCGTGTCCCTGAAACACCCAATGCTCAGCAACTTCCTGTGCAGGGCTCTRCTTCTCATTGTGCTTATACAGCTTCATTTGCACCTCCCACTCAGTCTGGGGCAACACCACGATTTGTTCCTGTTTTCAAGCACACAAGCACAGTATTTCACATTCCTTTACAGGTCTTTAAACCACTTGAGAAATACCTCARTATAAAAGTGATTATTTTATATTCTCCTGCCACATGCTTAAAGAATAAAAATTACATTTAATAATGTGAGACAAAGCAATGAGGGCACCTCTCTGCAGCTTCAGAGGTGAGAGTTTGAGTGTCTGCTCTGTGGCGGTGCCAGAATTTGCTGCCACTCTGTCCTGACGTAAATGGCTTTTTCATCCTTTGGGGCTAGCTGTGATGAACAAGATGTCTCAGTTGCCCAGGCTCTGCTGTAGAACGAAGKGGGAGACCGTGTAACCACAGGTCATGTTCTGTGCCCGCAGTGGTGTGTGCACCTTTTTGCTGCTATAGGACCAGAGAAATCTAGTTTTCCTGCCTTCTTTGGAAATTAATGCCAGGTTAGCAATTTCAGTGTTTTATGTCCCATTACCAAAAAAAAAAAAAAAAAAAAACCAACCAAAAAACCAGGCATACCTTGAGGTCATTAGTCCATTGCATTAGTGAAGTTTTTTTGGTCTTCATAATGAAGTTTGTTGGTCTTTATATAGTATGACATACACTTTGTGTGTGTAAATAAATAATGATGAATTAAAAAAGAATAAAATATTATACAGCTTCCCCCAAAACCAAATATATCTTTTTAGCCTCTCCATCAAGACATGTGATGTGACTTGAGAATGGCATGAAGCCCATATCACAAGAAACAAAAACTTTTCTTCACGTATTAAAGACTAACTTACTCATGATTACACAATAGGTCAGAACTAAAGTCCTTAATTTCCCCCACATCCCATTGCYGTTCCTGGGCTGCAGCAAGATACTGAGTGTAGGTATCTAGACTGCTAGGCTGTGGACTTAACCATTGCACTGATCTTCTGCAGCAGTGTGCATACCAGCTGTACAAGCAGAGCTGTTCCTGCTAGGTGGGACTTCAGTCAGCACAGATGCCTCTTTCCTGAAAATCCTCCCCAGGGATTTTAAAGACATTGAAGCAGAATCCCCAGGCAAAATGCTGTCTGACTTGCCAAGAGTTAGATGCATACATCTCTGGCATACACGAACCAAGATTACTGGCCTTTCTTGCCCATTATTAGACTTGAACATAAGCCACTTTTTTTTCCAGCATCAGTGATGTCAAGACATTAAAAGACAGAAATTTCACTACAGTGTTCCTTCTAAGGCTGTGCACAGATTTATACTACCTCARCTAATTGATTTTAAAGTCATTGCCAGTCAAACCCAGGACACATATAAGCCTACACCAGCAGGTTGCCTGGAAGCTTTGATTAGGTATCCTGTCAGTTGGTCCTGTGGTTCCCTGCAAGGCAAAGTGACAGCATTGGTTTGTTKATTTTTGAGCAACAGAATACAGAATTCTTCCATGCTAAATATCTGAGAATTACTAGGGAAGGTAAAAGCCCTTTTGTGGGTCACTTTTTACAAGTGAACTTAGCTAGGGAGAGATGTGGCTAATAAATAGATATATAGATATCYAGCAGAACATATTATATAAAACTATATAAATTTGACAAAACTTTTACTACAAAAGTGAAGAGGCAAGAAAGAAACTCTTAATGCAGATAAAGGATTCCTAACATAATGCATGTACATATAAAGCTGTAAGTTTGTTTTCACATTGATTCTGCAGATACAAAGACTGCTGCAGTTCTACGGCTGTCTTAGGGACACTGACTGTATCTCTAACCTTCCTACTACCTATCAATTTTTGTACCTCAGACATAAGAATTTGTTTTCAATTTACAGGTAGTTAYTCATCAGTTTATAAAGTTTTTCTTCCAACTAAAGCAGTAATACCACCACAGAACTCAAGCAACCATAAGGAAGAATATACAAGTTGTGGTCCCGGCTTTGTAATAAACCAAACAGCTGCAGATTTTTAGGCAAATGAGTCCCCATGCAATTGCAAATAATGAATGAAAGCACAAATACCACAATTTGAGAAGTATTTTGAAGAGAACGAAAAACAGCAGCTTAACTCATTAAAAGAAGTACAGACAGCTTTGGACTTAAAATATAAGCATCCATGATGTGACCAAAACAGCAGAATTTCCTTTACTTACAAATTTAATGAGGTTCAGGACCAAAGGTTTTCTCTCAATTTAGCATATTCTACAGCAGTTTCCACATCCAGAAAACTGTTGCTATCTATGTTACCAGTTCATTTCTGATAATTCAGAAGTTCCTTTACTTCAAGACATTAAAGAAACAAACAAAAAGTACAAAAGACACAAAATCAAAATCATTACTTCATGCAATTTACTGTGAAACCCAAAGAGAATATTTCAAATATATCATTTATTGAAGTAAATATAATAATAAAAAAGCAGATCATGCTTTTGGAAATCAATTTTCAGCTCTTTCCTCAGATGGATTCATCACAGACGTATCAAGGGACTTTGGGGGCTCACAGGACTTTTTGCTTATAAACTATTWAAAGTATTTTTTTTTCTTTCTGCATTTGTAGTTGATTTAATGTAGCCTTTAAGACTTTTAATGCACAATTTTAACTCTCTGGAGAAAGCACGGTCACTTAAATAATCTAAATAGGACTAATGTGTTTCCTTGGTCTTACATGGTTTCTTCATAAGTATACTAATACTAGAATACAAGAAAAATCAGATCAGATATTCCCAAAGAGGAAACCACATATTAAACCCGGGGGGGGGGAAGTTTCCCCCAAGTCAGAGACTGAGGGCTTAGATCTCCTCCTTAATTTCTCGTTTTGATTTCAAATAGTCACAACTAAAACTGCAAATACTTTTTTGMAAATACTGTCTCACTTTTAAAATTCTCCTAAGCTTTTGTCCTGACCACCATTTCCTAGCAGTGAGGCCCACACTCTATGTACTGAGTCAAAAAGCACAGGTTGTGAACTTCAGCACCTCTCCAGCTCACAGAATGGCCCCTTGTTTTTGAGTGAACAGAAAGGGAAGCTTTGAATAGGAGCCAAAGATATCACTTCAAAAGGTAATAAAGAATTGCTACAGAGGTACTATCTRATACTGTTTCGGAGGAAACTGCTCTGGAAGAATGGCAAAATCATTAAGATTTCAGTGCATGTGTCCTTTTTTTTTTACCCTAGCAGGAGAATCTAGATACTTCAAGTCCTTTAAGAAAAGAGACAGTAAAAGGTGAATGACAAAAGCTTGAGCAGAGGGTCAGTAGCAGGTCTTTGGGAATTATTACCTCTTTGAAATCCAGGCGGCAGGGGATGCAGGGTGTCAAAGGCTGCACAATCACCTCTGCTGAGCATCTAATCACCATTGGCTCTGATCAGTGGAGAACATGAGGTGAGGCACCAGGAGAGGTCACAAAACAGGAGCCACAAAGCGATTTTCTGTGAATCACATGGCTTTCACATGGAAGGCAAAAAGTTGCAGCCTACTGAAGCTGCTCATAAAGGAGATGGGAAAAAACAAAGAATTAGTAAAATGCCTAGGAGGGATGGTAAAGAAATAAGTGACAACAAAGAAAACACAAAAATTGTTGCCGAGTCTGTGGGAGCTCACTAGTTGTAGAAAATGCTTTCTGCCAGTAGCTGTTTTCCCTCAYGCAGGAATGACACTGAGATAAGGAGGAGGCGACAGGCTGCGGATCACTGTCTGGCCCTGAGAAAGACAAAATCTGCACAGAAAATGACAGTTACAAAAGAAACAAAAATCTTTTCAAAGAGGTGGAGATCGGGGGTAGGGAGAAGCTTCATAGAAATAGAGGGTCTGTGCAAACACACAACCAGAATTGCTTCCACCCCAGCRAGGAGTGGGAGCAAACCAAAGCACCGAGCAAAAGTGCTTCAGCAGCCAAGAACTCTCCAAAGGCATGCGCTTTCCTGTCTGCTTGGCACTCTCCCAGGTCATGGCAGTAAAAGGGAAAGTCAGGGAGAAAGAAGAAATTTAGCAATGCAGAAACATGGCCACATCCCGATCATACAGCATGGCGTGTCCCATATAGGACATGGAAAAGGTCAACAAGGAAGAGAAGTACAACTCTTGTCCTTGCCTCAGGTGAGGGGGCACAGTTTGCTTTTCTTAGCGAGGAACAGGCATTGATCTAAGCCCRTGGATACAAAGAATTGCCTTTTCAGTACAATGGCACATCTGCAGTCAGATAGGTTTTTGGAAAGCAATATATGCATGCATGCATGAGTACAGACACGTCTGCCTTATATGGACTGAGAATTACATTTCCAGAATTAAAATAGAAAAATACAGAGTATGGCTACATTTAATGATGGCTGCTCTTTATTCACACACAAATTCAGGTAACTGCAGTAAAACTTCACTTGTATTGGAAAGGGTGTATTTATCCTATGTGGCAAGTTCAAAAGAAAATCCTCATATAGCAAGACAGATACTGACCTCTGAATTGCTCTTACCTTAGAAGTTTCAGCAAATACACTGAYGTGTCAAGGTACCCCAGAGCTAATTGGATGTTTATCAGCAAAGTGTTTAAGCCATACTGTTGTTTATTCCGCAGCTACAAGTTGCACATTTGTTTCACAGTGTTTTCGCTGCTCGTATGACTGCCAAAACTAGATATTCAAGGTAACGAGGATGCTAGTGGTTTTCAAATGTTATTTAAATGTGGATTTCAGAAGTACTTTTCATAACCTCTGTTAGGTCTGCAGAAAAAATACAGTTTCCAAGAATACTATAGAGTTATAATGAAGCATTGCATTCAGAATAAAATTTCCTGCTCATTTGACTAGATACCCACAAATCACTAATGTAGCTAAGAAGTAACCAGTAGTATAAAAAAGTGTCAGGCACAGAAAAATATCTCAATTAGATGTGAACCCTAAAGCTCTGTAAGATTCTTTTCTTATCCTTTCCCATCACTGCCCTTGGAGTTGGGAAAAATTTTCACAACCAGTCAGGATTCAACCTAACACAAAAAGATTTCTCCATTTTCCTCTGGGCAATGGAGAAATCCTGGCTTTTGTTTTTCTGAAAGCCCATTTTTCTTATTGTGGTAGTCTTGMAAAATGCTAGTAAAATAATGTGTACACATATCTGAGAGTGATATTTCCCCCCTCATTTTTTCATAGGGTAGCCCTGGATAAAACKAAACCATCGGCTACATCTGAATTTTGAAGACCCACAATGAAAAGTTACTGCTTTTTCACCTTTCTGGATAGCATCAGATCAATTTGCTGCTAGCCCTCTGGATCAGCATGGGTGCCCAAATGGATAGAGCTTTGAACTGAAACATGGGAAAACTAAATTTCTATACTTGAATTTGTGTCTGGGCTGCTGAGTGGCCTTAAAAGTCACTGCAAATTCTGTGCTACAGAGTCCCATCTGCTTGRGAATCAACTGAGCAAAGCACATCGAAATTCTCTGCTCAAAAACCTTGYCAAGACGGGTCTTACTCTTTTAGGAAGGAAATAGGACCTCGTGCATACGTAGCAAGACTCAGAGCAAGGGGTTTTGCAGAAGGTGACCGGGTTCTACCCAGGCTCCGACACCGAGTTCCTCTGGGGCTCAGGTCAGTCCTCTTTGCATTCAATAACTACCTCTGGYTGGTGTGGTGTTCACCATGCATTTGGTATTTAACCTTGGAGTACCTCCTACCAGGAAACTGTGCCAAGTTTTACCATCTACAGTATAAGACTGGAAGTCTATAAGTAGTTGAGAGGAAAGAAAAAAGCCATAATAAAAGACCAGATAATCTACTTTAGAGTTAGTGATGTCAGGAGCCTAGTCCATTTAGCACACTACAGAGAAATTTAAGGGAAAGCCAGATCACAATTTTTAGGCACCTACATAGGTAACTCCTCATTATTAAAGTGCTAATCAGTTCTTCAGACAAAAGTTTAACCAGACTAAATGGCCTAATTTGCAGGGGCACAGTACAAAAATGAAGTGCAATGCTATTGTTTATTTAATAATGGCAGCAATTAGCTACTRGAAAAATTTACCAAGTGTTCTGGTTGACTCTCTGCAGCTGGTGATTTAATATAGCCTCCTAAATCAAGATTAGACTTTTTTTCTTCTTTGAAGTCCTGCTTCGGTTCATATAAAAACCCCCAGGGCCTGTGTCATACAGTAAGTCAGATAAAATGATCACAAGGGTCCCTTTTGGCTCTATCATCTAATATTTTATATGAGATGACATTTGTTATTGTGATAATTAGTCAATTAATGTTTGAAAAAATGCCCAAATTCTCCCAAAATTCAGCAGCGCTGACTGCCAYGAGCTGGTCATTCCCTCAGCCTCAGATCTCTGAACATAAAATCACCTCCATTTCTGTCTCTAAGACAAGCCAGAAACAAAAGGAAGGAGAACCTGGTAAAATAAATGATAGTTTGGTGTGTCCAGGCTTCTTTCACTTGTGTCCTAATCAGTGGCACCCCATGTATCCCAAATACAGGCTAATGTGTGATGAAGGCTCTATACAACTACACATCAAGTGTGACAGCCCGATTTGATTATAAGAAACTGAAGCATCTCTAAAATAATAGTATTGTGAGGGTCTTTGTCCTGGCACAACTGCTCAAGAGTGAAGAGTTTTGCATTTACTGGGGAAAGKATTCTTAAAAAAAAAAAACTTTCAATAAAGTGAGGAGCTGGAATAAATTGACTAGTGGAGGTCAAGCACGCTGCAGCAATGATGTGTTTGGCATCTAGAGACAGTCTGCCAGATGTACTGAAGCAAGAGCAACTTTTCTGAAACAGCCTTGATAATAGGCCTCCAAGGGAGGCATCCCTTTGAAAGCAAAGTGTTCTTACCAAGGTGTGCCGTGGAAGGACAGGAAGGCATCAGAAAAGAAACAACATATGTTAATCATCTGCAATTCAATCACTTTCCTGCATAGATGGGAAATGAATAGTTTTGTGCAAACGCTAAGCACAAGGCTATCACTCTTTGCAGACAGCCCTTGAACTGAAACAATAAAGAAAGTGACATGCTGTTCTTCCTTCTCCTGCAGCCTTTACCAGTGCCAAAACAAGCTTTAGGAAAGTTGAGGTGTAATTCTCAGACTCTGTCGCCATCAGGAGACTCAGGAGCCTGAAGCACTGCCCTAGCAGTGATGCACACATCATACCTTCGCCTTCTTTACCAGGCCAGATGGGAAAGGCTGAAGTCCAAAACAGCAGCGCCACGGTAAYGGTTCAGCTGTTGTGTGTCTGAGAATGGCTGGATTCCTCAGGCCCCCCAGAATACACCGTCTCCTAAGGTGACTCCAGAGCAGCCAGTTTCAGAGCAGCCAGGGGTTTAGCAAGCACAGAACATAAATAATGCTCCCAATGCCTTGGGCAATCCATTTGCCTTTTCCCATAAAAAAAAGAAGGAAGCAAGATGCAATATAAAATATAAAAGAAGGAAGCAAGATGCAAACAGTGCTGCTCTTTTTTGGCAACCCGGTTCTACTTTCCCTCACAGATGATAGTGCTAGGCTGGCATGATGCCTGAGGAACCACAGCCTTTGGAGGTCTCATAGGTTATCTGAAAGGATACTGYATAAACCCATATAAGGACCTACCTTTTTTTTCACTCCAGATATCTCCCCTGGGGATAGCAGTGGCAGTAAACACAACAACCATCAGCAAAGACATGCAAGGACAGCTCTCAATTCACTCTAAAAGGGCTTCTCCATTGCATTTGGCACACCATTTTAGACACTCTTCGYTTGCATTGCTTGCAGTTACATATCCAGAGGTATAAGACAGCAGTAAGCTCCTGACTCCTCCTAGCCAGCTTCTAGAGCCTCTAGTTCTTCATTTCTTCAGAGAAAGCCAGATCTAGATCACAATTTTGGAAGATTGTGTATACGTCATGATAAAAACTGCAGTGCGCCAGTAGGACGAGCTCATACCCACCTCAGCCTCAAGTAGAACAAAGTCCATTTAATGAAAGGCATCATTTTAGCTCATTTGCTATAGGCAAATGACTAAAAAGATTATACAACAGGATGAGAAAAGATCCTGGAATTAAAATTTAAACCATGTTTGTTTATAGGCTGAACAAATAGCWGTATCACTCACCATGTCTCAAATACTCTGGCAATCAGCACAAAGACAACTATATCCAAGTCCTGTCTTCCCACACACACACCCTCAGCTCCTCTCTCCTGCTCTTAGAGTCACTTGTTTTATGCCCACTCCACTTTACCACCTGGCAATTTTAAAAGAGGAAGCTTGAAAAATCATGGAATCACAGAATCCTTAGGTTGGAAGGGACCTSTAGAGGTCATCTAGTCCAACCCCCCTGCACACGCAGGGTCCCCTAGAGCAYGTGGCACAGGGTGATGTCCAGGYGGGTTTTGAAAATCTCCAGAGAAGGAGACTCCAMCACCTCTGGGCAGCCTGTKCCAGGGCTCTGTCACCCTCCCTGTTAAGAAACTTTTCCTTAAGTTCCTGTGGAACTTTTGGTGCTTCAGTTTGTGGCTGTTTCCTCTAGCCCTGCTGCTGGCCACCACTGAAAAGATGCCACACCATCCTCYGCATTGCCTCCCTTAACGTACTTATAGACCACTGATCAGGTCCCCTCTCAGCATTCTCKTCTTCATGCTGAGTAAAAAATATATATATTGSTAATTTACTATCCTCAGTCACAGAAGAAAGTCCAGCAATGAGGGAAATGAGGGAATGAGGGCAACTCACACACACATACACTCCTCCTAAAAACTTCAATAGAAGAGATACCTAATTTGGCAGAAATCCAATTAGTGAGATGCCGYATAAACCCCACTGTTTTGAGTCTTGCAAATGCAAGTGCAAATGGACATATATTAGCTCAAAAAATCAGCCTTGTCTCCCTGTGTTCCAAGAAGAGCTGTTTCCCGATGCCCAGGCACCATTTAGTACTTTCTGACTGGGCTTCAGAGGAGAGCAGAGAATGGAGAATGGTTTTGATGAACTGAAAAAAAACAATTCCAAAATGGAGAACGGTCCAGACACCAGCACAACACAGCTCCACAAAGGTCAGCTGATATGAAAAAGGGAAAAAAAAATGCTGAAGTGTATAAGCACCACGAAATAATTTCTCTCTTCTCCGGCTCCCTGCGCACACTGCTGTGGACTGCTTGCCTTAGGGCAAGCAAGAACCAGCTGGGCACGACACAGGAGAGCTCTGCCGGTGGCCTAGAAAACACGTCCTGATCGAAGGCTGCAAGTACTGGAGCTGTTTCCCCTGCAGAAGAAAACACTTGATGGCAGGGGAACGAGGGGTGACAGCAGCCTGCAAGCACAGAAAGGGAGCAAAGAGAAGGGGTATAATCTGCTGGCTCTGCCCACAGGAGATCMGACAAGAAGAAATGGATTTAAGCTGCACGAGGTAAAGAGCTAGGTAGGCAATAGGAAAACCGATARGAAGGTTTTAAAGCAAATACCCCTAAAGCACAGTCCATGCTGGGGTTAGGTATTAACCTTAGTGCAGACTGCAGCAACAATAACATTCAGAAAGCACACACAATACAAAATATACATACATATATATACACACAGCATATACGCATAGCTAGGTACACATATATGCAAATAAAGCATCATCTGGTGTCTGAAAAAGGCACTTAGACCAAACTCTTAATTGCAGCATTACCATCGTGAGTAAATTGTTTGGTAAATTACCATTTGCCAAAGGTTAAATTTATAAGGTGCAAAGGGCACCTTATAAAGCAGATTGATTTTCTATGGGAACTGGATGCTGGACTGCTCTTTGTGCTTTTAAAAACCTCCCATGCTATGGGAACTGGATGCCGGACTGCTCTTTGTGCTTTTAAAAACCTCCCATGCTTTCTGTCTCTCTCATTTGTCTTTTTTTCCCCTCAAATAGGTTTTGTCTCTGAATGCTGAATATGGTGCAGTGAGCTTCTAAAATAATTTGAGGTGCGCACACTCCCACTAGATGCAGGTAAATGAGGGTGCCCAATACATCTGCAGAAAGTCTGTCAAACACCAGGGAACAGCCATGTCAAATAGGAGCCTTCTCTCCATCTGTATCTYGAGCGCTGGCTCACATCCAGTCCAGAGAGAGTAGCTCAAAGTCATTTCTCTCTGATGTCGTTTAAAAGTCTAAATGCAATGAAATACCAGCCTGAGTCCATTTCCCAGTGAGCAAAAGTGTCAAAAGCCACCATCAGAGCCAGCTCTAATTGGCAGTCCTGGTAGGGAAGCTAGGAAATAGAAAGAGGTGGAGAGCAATACCCTGTCTCCTGTGGTACTTGTTAGAAAACTGTCTGCAACGGTGGCTCCAACTTTTGGGGCACTGAATTTCATTTGCCTGCCACCCACATTGGAAGCTCTGGCTCCACGGGAYGGTTAACCAGGCGCTCCGCTGCAATGCTCTGCCCCTCTTCCGCTGCCGGCCAGGAACCGCAGCTTCAGGAAACCTCACACCGTGGATGCGTATTCCTGGCTGATTATACACATCTTCGGATGCTTGACTCCACGCCATTCTGGCCTCAAGCCGGTCACGGCTGCGTTTCAGTATATTTATCCTTTCCATTCCGCACAGAAGCATGTGGTTCAACTGAGCACAGACTTGTAGGGTCAAACTTCATCAGTTCTCAACCTGAAGCCTCACTGCCCAGTCACACAATATAAGGATCAAATAAAACAAAGAAAAGCCCTAGAAGACTGACCAGGCTAGCATGTCCTTAAAATCAGATTATTTGGTCTAATACAGGCTTGCTCAGAACCATTATGTGGACACAAGTAACGCAAGAACTTCATGTCAAGCTGACCCAAAAAGCAACGGATAAATATTTCTATACATAGTCCCATAGTCAAGTTGCCTGCTTAGGAAATCTGGTTTGAGATACCTGCTAACTCACAGACTTCCACTAGGACAACATTACCCAATCCCATGGATTACAATACCCACTTTTTCCCTTTCTCTCCAGCCCTCATTTGCAGATTTCCTCTGATCCATCACCGAATCCTTCCACCCACTTAGGAGGGTGAATCTTTCTAACAGAGGTGAGGGAGGATGCTTAGGTACTGCCACCAGCTAGGCAAAGCATTACTGTATTTCCAGTGCTTATTTATAGCTCCTCATGAATGTACACTGCTCTGCAAAATGTATATCTGTGCTAAAACAAGTAGTGCATATTTCCCTTCCAGAGCTTAGAGGAAGGAATAGCTTATATTACAGCATCCATCATTATAAGGTTTCTGACATCTTCCAAGAAWTAGTAACAAAAAACACAACAGCCTCATTTTCCCCACTAATTTTCCTTCCAAGGCATTCAGAGGTGTTATTTCTGCTAGCCTGTGCATTTTGAAATGATTTCCTCATCCCTCTTTCCAACTCCTCTTTTTCTTGTCTTCCTTATTTTTTCTCCTCTTTTTGCTTTTGTCCTCCCTCTCACTTCCTCCTCTATATTTAGTAATAGTCTGTGGGGAAACTAAGTCAAAGCAGTGAATTTTATGTTCTGTCCTGAGGGCAACAACATTGGTCACTCTCATCTCCTCTGAAAATGAGTTTGAAAACTTGGGTCCCACTGCCAAAATCATCCCGTATATGAAAAAAAAAAAAAAATCATAATACGGAACAATCACAAGCACTCACAGAGAGCAAATTACACAGGGTCACCAAAAACAATTTCTTTCCTGGCCTATAATGGACTCTCCCACTCTGTGGACCTAGGAGAGGGAAAAGGCCTTGGCATAAACAAAGTTTAGACCCCGCAGCAATGTTCAGCCAAATAGACACTTTCTATAAAGTCACACACAACCATTTATACCTCCCTTTCATACAAAGAGAGATCAGAGTCACTCTGCTCAGCAGACGGTCCCTAGAAAGTAAGAGCATGACAAACTTGCCCAAGAAGGTATTTCAGGAGGTCTGCCCTGGAAGCACCTGCGTGGCCACTTTAGAAACCCGTGTTAAAGGTCAGATCTCCCATTGCAGAGGTGAAACAGTGGCAGTTTGCTTTGCAGATGAGCACCACATCCAAAGCAGGGTGGTGCCTTCACAGCACATAATCTAGCAAATAGTCCAGAGATAATCCATAATAGAAATGCATGCTCCTTGACCATAATAAGGAACATTTAGACAGAGAGTTTTAAAAAAAAAAAAAGTCAAGCAAATGCTTTCTTTAAATTCAGTTCAATTCAGAATCTATATAACAACTTCCACACCCTTCACCACATGTGAAATTCTGCCTCAAAATGGGGAAATAGGACAGGTTGTCATCAGAGTCCTCTCAGCTCCTTACTTTGCCCAGTGCACTGGCAGGAAATAATTTCCTGATTGCTGTGTAAAATAATTCTCATTTTGCTTCTCTGGTTACTAGTTCCTTGTTAGTGTGCACAGGACAGCTTTGCATGACAGCGATGTACAATAGTCAGTTGATGTACAATAGTCACTGATGTACAATAATCAGCTCCAAAAATTTGATTTCTCTGTTTACATTCCTGGTTCTAATCTCCCATAGCAACGGAACAAAAATCCCAGTTATTAATATTTTATTAAAATACCTTTATTAGCATGCAGTGTAGTGGGGATCAGACATGGAAGTTCTCTACCTGTTATTTAGCATGGTGTAATGAATATCCCAGTAGGAATCCCATGCAGCTGTAGTATTTTTTTTATTATTATTTTTTATTTGCTTTTCAAAAAAATTTTTAGTTAATATCAAGTCCTGCACCTCTTCTGATTACTCTTGTTTTAGGGCACCTGGAGCTGAGGCCTGCATTGCTTTGCCCTGCTTAATGACAAGACTTTCACCACGAAAGCTTGAAGACGTGAGCGCTTTTCATGGCAGCAGAGAAACAGACCATGATGTGTTTCACACAGAAGACAGCCTTGGAAATAAATAAATAAAAGAACTCACCTCATATTTTATCCATCATCTTCTGAGTCTCATCAGAGGAAATTAAAAAAGAAATTGGCTTCTTGAAAGGATGGATCAGACACCTATAGAACAGCTGCAATTTGTGTTTCTGAGAAATGAAAATTGAAAAGCAGGCTAAAGTGGATATTGGGTGATTTATAAACTGCCTTTCTCCATTCTTTCTGAATGTCAGTACATTTGCGAAATCATCAATAGCACTATCTTTAACATATGATTTTCAAAAGAAATTAAACAGGCAGCTCCATGTGCCGCTTCCTTCCCACCTCACGCAGAGCACAAGGGTGTTTAGAGGATCTTTCAGTCCTGGGCTCACATCATTGTAAGAGGCACAATTCTTGCTAATACCATCTATAAATCTGTGTCTGCGGTAGTGCAACTGGCACCAATTACTGTAGCTATTAGCACTGTTTGTGCCAAACATCACAGAGCCGGTCGTTCATAAGCTTGTCCAAATGCACTAGGTTTGTTCATGAACAAAAATATTAAATGCTACTCCTTGACATTTTGTTGTTTTAGTAATCTAATCCCTTGGAAACCGTATCAAGATCTACAAAGCCATTCAGCTCTTAATCATAGCTGATATGAATCACTATGTCAGTTAACACTAGGTGCATAAATCTCTGGCAATGCGGATTTATGACACTGGGATGTAATTCACCAGTATCAGCTCTTAAAATTTGATTAGAATTATGGGATTTGAGAGAACAGCCTTACATAGCTCGCTGCCATTTGAGTTGTGACCTTAGCAAAAAAAAAAATAATAATAATAAGTGCAGGACCAAGGCTGGCAATCTGTCGCCTTGCTTAAGCAACAGTTTCACGTTCGCCCCGCTCAGATTAATTGCTCCTTTAATCTGTGAGCGCTGACACACGTGCGCAGCTGCGCACACTAATAGGGGGGAAGGCTGCAGAGATTCTATCAAGTTTCATTATATCCAGTGCGCTTAATTGTCTTCATCACTGGAAACTGTCACTTTATTTAGTGGTTTAAATAAGGCAGAAATGCCATAATCACATTTAAATATTAGAGGCATTCATAAGCGAACGCAAAAGCAGTCTAAAGGAAAACACGGGCAACATCAGCRGGTAGATTTGGTTGCCTGGCACAGGTGACTTGTTTTTCCACTTGTCTCCTTTGCCTGTAACCAAAGCAGGATCAGGGTCCACGGCCAAAAATAAAGTGCGATTCATTCAGGTTCGCCCAGTGACACTTGCACAGAGGGTCAATCGCACTGTAGCTATCTGTAATCGCAGATATTAATGAAGCTTTGAAAGGGATTTAGAAATCACTCTAAATGCCCATGCTGGCTAGGAACTCATTTCGTTCTGATATAAACATGCCAGATCATCCAAAAAATAATTCGAGTGCTGGGCTCAAAGCACACATGTAACACTCGAGCTCTTATATGGCTTTAGATCCTAAACAGGCTACTCTCTCCTGTGCTCATTATCCTGTTCACCCCCTCACTGATAAAGCCTGTCGAATATTGGAAAACTGCCTTTGCATGCTGCCACGCTTGCTGTTATGAAGCCCTTCTTTCAGAGGGGCATTTTAACTGGTAGGGCTGGGMGGAGGAGAACTATTCCCTGCTCAAGCGTTGCAGGTGAGACATCCAGAGCTAGCCGTGGAGACTGGGTCAGGTTTTGATTTTTATTTATTTTCTTCCATAATAAAAATGTCTTCTCAGGTGGGCAGAATTCACCTGTAAAAACTTTTAGTGCATTAACACGCAGGTGCCTTCATCTCCTCCTACAGCTCTGCTCGTGCCTACGTCCTCACTCCTGTCAACTGCGGATTTTGAYCTGCCTTGGGTACTAACACTCTGCCCAAGCCTCCCTTCATGCTGCTCCGGTTAGGGACAACGCAGGAAGCGCCAGCAAGATGGATCATGARAAAACACCCCGAAGCCCTCTGACAGGACCCTCCAGGTTGCCACACTGGGGCAATCTTTGCAATAACCTTTCCAAACATGTGCTGAACAGCAAGCCTCCCCTCTGCCTCCCACRGCGCCAAATGACCTAGAAAAGGAAKGAAAGGGAGGAAAGGAAGGGACACCCCAGGGGGCTGCAGCATCTCCCAGGCCTCCCGCACGCGCAGCGTTCCCCATCCCTGGGGCTGCGGGTTATTGCTTTGACCCTGCTCAAGCAAGGAAGAGCAACACAKGGGCAGGCTGGAGCACATCAGCCCAAATCCTGCCCCTGTGGGGGCTGTCAGGAACCCGAGCAGGGCCCCAGGCTTCACTTCTCACCGTGTGACTGCTCTTTCTGCAAGGAACCAGGCGATGTGCCCAGCAATTCCTCTGCAGCGCGTCCCCGAGGCATCGCGCTGGCACCGACAGCGCTCCCCTGCCCGGCCGTCCTCATGCCGGCCCTCTTGCACGCGACAGCCCCAAACGGAGCCCTCCTCCTTTTCCCCTGCTGTTTGTCAAACTTCGAGGCATCCAACCGATACTAGTCTATCAGCCTTACAGTTATTTAAAGAGAGCCTGTCAGCTTATTATTAATAGCACCAATTACATTATAGCAGCGAGAAGACAGGCGAGATGGGGAAAGCGCAGCAGCTGGGGTTAGAGACCCGTTCAGGCCTAGTCTGTGCTAGAAAATGCTTTCAAGTGTGATTATAAGAGCAAACCTCCCAGCTGAGGCATAAGACATATCTYCCCATGGTGTATGGAATAGATATAAACTCGATCTGCTAGAAGCTGGACAGCCACAGACCAAACCCAGTTAACATGCCCTTCTCAGCAGGATGTGCTGCCTCAGTTTTAGTGAGGCACTCATGTCTACATCACTTTCAGTCTCTTATTTTGACCTTGAACCAGAGCAAACTGACACTGGCTTTTGGCACTGCGTGCAGGCAATGCCCTCCCTCTTTGGGCTTCAGATACAGATCTGAGCCACCTGGAAAGAAATATCTACCTAAATAGGCACCAAAAAGTGCTTGCTTTACGTTCTCAAACAAGGGAAACTGAGGCAAAAAAACAATTGCAAGACTTTCCCAAAGTGGCACAATGCACTTATGAAAAACGTGACCATACCTGCATGCTAGTCCCCGCACAGATGCTACAGAGGTGGCAATTTAATAAGCTCTGAGCCCCATCTGTTCGTTATTGTCTCAACTGAAGGTTGCCATGCCCAAAGCTGAGCTACGTTATTGATTATGTCAATGCTCCTGCTTTGCCCTAACAGAAAAGCAGTCAATTTAATTTAAATCTTTGTTGGAGGAGGTTTCAATTTGCCGGCTGACTTTAYGCTGAAGCCAACACAGAGCCCTAGCACAAATTTCATAACCCACTGCAGCTATGTTTGACAGAGCACATCTGTCCAAGTTCTACCTATYTGGCAAATTTGACATCAAAACAGATAAAATGGGAAACAAGTAAAAAGGAGACTTTTCTGGATACTAGCCAGTGCTTTGAGCTTAACAGAATTTCACCTGATAGAATTCACTGATGACAAATATTTATTCATTTTAACTTTTATCCTGTTTTGAAATTTCTTTAATTTTCTTTCCATCATCATGTGTTTTTGCTTTTTCTCTGCATTTTTCTCCAGATAAAGAAAACAGAATTCATAGCCTTATAATAACTGCTAGCACTAGGCAGCAGTGCCAGGGCTGAAGAAAACCCAGTTCAAAAAAAAAGTTTAAAATCCCTCTAAACACTTCATTCACTACTCTTGACATTTTAAGTTGTCAAAACATCACCACTGMTAAGTGAGGCTCCTAATTTTTTCCTCCCTTCCCCTTTTATTCATTTTCATTAGCTGCCGGATTTTGAAATCGCTGTGCGTGACAACAAGCTTCCTCCACAAGTAACTGCATTATCACCAGGGGCAGCCACAGGTAAAAGCGCTAGAGAYGTGGGGGGACGTCATTTGGTGCATTAAATACAGGACAAAGCAACTCACTTGTACATTTCTGCTGTGAAAGCAACAGCCCTGCAAGCCCTCCCCRGGAGCAGGACTGCCTTCCTCGAGCAGTCCTCGTACCTTCAGGAAGCTCTGGTTCCCCCTTCTGTCGACAAAGACGAGGTCTCTTCTTTGCACATCAGCTTTCCTTCCTGAAGCAAGAGTATTTTTTTTCAATTATAAGCTAGCCTTGCCTTTCAGCTCTTTAACCTAGCTCTTTAGCTCTGCTTTGTTGACACTGGAGATTTCTTYTTTTTATTCCTAAGGATGTGATAAAGAAGATAAAAATTCCATCTCCCAAATGAAAAGGCACGAGTACATGCACTTAYGATGTTTTGCTCACCTGGAGTGACATTACCAACAGGCACTAGTGTAAATAAAGCAAGCAGATGTTTGCAGGTCTGCTGAACAAGCTTGGTTTAAAGGTACCCAGATTACCACTAACAGCCCATCTCTCTTCCTCCTCTACCTTCTATCCCATCACTTGACCATAATGGCACTTTTGCTGTTCATCACTCTATTTCCCCACCAATTTTCATTGCCCTCTGTAGCTTTTTTATCACTTTTGTTGTCAAGCCTACAGCTACCTTTAGACCAGCGGTTTGCCATAAATCCCATCGATAGACATCTAACCCATGAAAAATATAAATAAATTGGCTAGTTTTAAAAGACAGTAGGTGATAATGTGTTTCATCCCCACAGATATAGCTAATATCTTCACATTTCYACTGGAAAAGTGACATTGCACTAATGCCCTTGCTGTGACTGTTTGTCTGTCCCCGATGCACTATTTTAAGAAGCAGTGTACAKGTCCTGCCACGATAAATAAGGAAAGGACCACGGTGTGACCTACAGCAGTCACCGGCTAAGAAACATCTTTATCCATTCCCTGTGCACCTGGCCTGCAGGCTGTTTTACTTGAAACCACCAATAAAAAAAGTTTAGAATTTAACTCTTAAATTTTATTAAAAGGTGCCGAATACTTCCGGGTTTTGTGCTTGTGAATTTAACTATTTTCATTTTCAAAGATTTAAAAAGTTGAGTTTTAACTTCCGAGAATAACAAAACTGTTTCCTCTTTTTTCCCTCCATTTTCCATTTTTATAGCTATGTAAGGGCATTGACTTTATTGAGCATGAGGTTTACTCCAGTCGGAAAAAAAAAAAAAAAAAAGAGAGAGAGAAAAAAGAAAGAGAGACAGGGACAGGGAGCGGGGAGGGAAAAATCAATCTCTTTCAGGAGGTATATCTGTATATAACTGTTCTTCAAGGTGAGGTGTAAGACAGAGCAGTCTCCACGAAGGAGCACTCCACAAGCCCCATGCTCTTTCACTACATCACTATAGGATAGCTGAACCTTTTTTAAAAAGTCTCATTAATATTAAACCACTATTTACCTGTTCACTTTTTTTTTTTTCCTCTTTTTTTGGTATGTGGGGAGGGAAGAATGCAGTGCCTTGAACAACCTCCACACTGCCTGTCAGCTGGATCCAGCCACWTGCTGCATCTGTGTCGTGATGTTGTGAAACTCCCACAAGCTTCAGCGTTTTCCTCTTCCTTTGCTTCTCCTTCAAAGTGCCTGGCACATAAGGTTAAAGCAAGAACCTCATTTTTTCGCTTCTGGGAAGCGAGCAGGGAGTTGTGCTGGTGGCCAAGAAAGCCGCTTCCCAACAGGCTGAGAGCCRGACGGCAGCATGGAAAAGGAAGCTTAGGTCTCCTAGAAAAGAAATAACTTGATGGTTTGGGGAAGCTGGCTTGCGATTTCTGAATGTTTCGGGTCAGAAATCATGAAGGAATGCAATGTCAGAGGCTTGTAATTAAACTGATTAGTGCTGGGGTCAAACAGAGGAGCGGGCAGCTTGTGCTTCAAAGAGCTGAGGGCTAAATCCCCTTCCTGATAAGCGCGGGGGATTGTGCCGGTCAGGCCCGACCACGGCAGTAATCACAGCGGTTGCTTTTGCCTCCTTGAGTCTGCCCAGATGAAGAAACTGGTGTGCTTGGACAGCACATTTAGATACATAAACTTCCACATACTGTAKGGAGCACCTGTGACTTGCAGGTTTGTTAAACCTGGGTCTGCAGCCTGCTGTGGGATATCTCACAAAAGAGAGGCTGGATCGCAACACTGACCAAGCCACTGTTAGCACAGGACTCCACGGACAAGACAGGGAGTTTGCCTATGCTATCCAGGGCAGCATCTCCACGAGGCAGGGGTGATGACTGATTCCTGATGCCTGATTTCACTMACTTTTGCAGGCCAACCACCACCAAGTACCACCTACCTACACCATATTTTAAATCCCGGGCCTGAATGGTGTCCATCATTCCGAGATCTTTGCTTTCTCCTTCAGGTCTCACTTCTGCACTGTCTCTTCTGATAGCAGGAACTTCATTTTCAAAGCAGCCTGAGGTGCACTGCCACCTTTGGGCCCTAGGGAAATACAAAATAAGGGGKTTTTTTTCTGCTTTCACTTTTGTGAACTGGAACTGCTCAAAAGACACAGGGCTCCTGATAGCTCCCAGAGCAATGATGCCACAGTGGCAGACTCCTTTAAAATGTGTGGGTTCCTCCTAATGCCCCTCTGTGATCCTTATTAGGAGCTGTATACAGCCATTTCAGGGACAACAGGCTCCAGGCTTYGGGTCTTTTTTTGCCTATTCTGTTACCAACCCCCTGTGCTACTTGAGGATATCAGTTTATTTGTGTGGAGCTCACTGACTCTCATTCCGGCTGAAGAAAGTACTTTTCTACCTCATGGACAGTAACACAGCAACTGTGAAGTTGTAGGGTGTAAAGTGTTACAAAAGTAATATTCAACTACCATTGCCAGTTTCATACTCTCTAGGAATCCTTATCTACAGCTGCCCAGAGTAATTTTGCCTTTTGATACATACAATTGATTTCTGAACTGTCTAACTTGAAACAACCCTAAAGGGAGCTGGTTTTCAGAAAAAGGCACTTCCTGTTCCTCCCTCTGCTGAAACCAAAGCGTTGGAAAAAGTCAGTCACAAAGGCAGCATGCAGCCGAAGGGGAGCAGCGGAGTCCCACCGGCGCAGGCTCCTGAAGAAGCTGAACTCCTCTTCACTCGTGCTCAGCCACATCCCYGGCCTCCGCTGGTTTCCAAACCCAACAGCTTTCTCTGAAGGACAGCTGAGGCCAATTGCACTCCGAGCCCTTAGGCAGCACCCATGCTGTGGGCTCTCAGCACACGCTGTCCACACTGCCTTTTACTAGAGGGAAACAAACAGACCCTAATGTGGAAAAGAGCAGCTACCCTGCTGAGCCCCACAGGAGTACAGTCTCCCCTTGATGCCAGTTCTACTTCCCCTTCCCACCGTTGATTTTCAAGTCAAAGACACATCAAAGAACCAGAGGCAGRGCCTGCCAAACCATCCAGCAGAGGAAACTCAGACTCCGTATGCTCTCAGCTTGCTGTGCTTCATCTCCACCTCAGCCCAAACAGCCGTGCAGCCACTGCCTCGACAGCCTCGGTCTCTGCCACAGTGCCGGGAGCCAYGGGGCTTGCCCAGAAGGAATGACTTTCACGAGATTTAAATGGAAAAGGAAGGAGGAGGAAAGGAAAAGGAAAAAAAAAAAAAAAAGGAAGAAAAAAACACAAGTGGGAAAAGGGGAAAGGCAAGTAGGGAGAATCYGCAGAGCTCACAGGAGAGATCGAGTAGACCTGCGTACGCTGGGGCTGCACTGTCCTCCAGTGGTGGCAACGCGAACGCCAGCGGGCAGCTTGGTGCATGGGCGGCTGCTGGTGCCGCCGGGCACGCGTGGCCCACAGTCATCTCCAGCAGGTGGACAGGGGAGATTAGGGTGACCAGCCTAAAGGGCCAAGAGTCATGGGAGCYCCTTCCAGAAAACTAGGGGAGCGATGATTTTGTAAAGATCCTTTGGAAGACCAGAACAAAACAAAAACCGCAGCCTTATTCTGAGTAGTCCTCAAGAATATTGGCTTAAGCCACTTCAGGGACAAAAATGGGAAGCTTCTGGGAGAAGGACACATGCATTTCCCTCTCTATATATTGCACCAGGCTTCATACTGTGATATTTTCAGTGGAGATGGAGAAACCAAGCCTTGCTGGTTTCTGTGCGTATATCTGCTAAAAGAAATGCTTTCAGATTCCCATAACTGTTTCTTGGTTTGCTTTGTTTTAAAGAGGCCGGGAATATATCTGCCCTTTTTGCAAGATAAGACATATTCCACATTTAACTTCAAAGAGACTATGTTAAGTAGTTCTGCACAAGGTCAATGTTTCAGYCAGAGCCCCAGTAATAGATGCTCTACGCTGAATAATCTTATGTAGCAATGACAATATAATCAATTGATGGATGAGTTAAAATCCTTCAGGACTCACTCAAAACACACACAGTGTGGTAGTATAAGTGTGTCCATTTTCCAGATAGGCTGCAGTCATCAATAATACTAAAGGAAAGGGTGGGGAAAGCTTCTGAAGTCATGGAAGATGCTTTGAATGTATCGAGCTTTTCTTTCCCTTCCTGCTGCACTTTTTCTTTCCCATCCAACTCACTATGGCCATGTGCTTTGCAGAAGTGTTTTGCGATATGCAAGAATATGAGAATTAGCTCAAATCCATATGGAACCAGCTATCTTACAAGATCAGAAGAGATCATGCATGCTTCCCTCACCCACTATCACTTTTTCAACTTAAGATATTCTTTTGTCCCACCTGCAACCCATCCAGAACTGGAAATGGAAGTGCTACATAACAGCACAGAGATGATCTTTTCTGGCTAAAAACAGCACATTCATTCTAGCAATGCCCTCATAAATTTTGCAGGCTTGTGAATTTGGGAATTAGACAATATGAATTCTGAACCTTATTTTTTACAAACCAAATTAAACATCTGAATTTTACCCACTGCTGCCCAGTGCTATAGTTTGTTTCATAATTGCCTCTTCCTAATGAACTGAAGCTGCTCTGCACATCTTGTCGTTCATAGGGTTCTGTGGTATGGATACAAGGATTAGCAAGGATTTAGGACTTATATCTCCTTTGAAATATAAATAACTTACCACTTCACATCTTCCACCAGTAGAAGAGATAAGCAAAGTGCTGCACATTGCAGTTCCCTGTGAACATCTTTAGTCAAAAACAGGGTTGGAGAACAAGTAGGTTTTATCACTTGATCCCTGGATTCCCTGCACTCTCACAGAGCTTGGGGTGGGTGCAAGGCAAACTGCCCCTTCTGCTCCTGGCAACTTCATCCAGCTTCTAAGTTCCCTGGCTTTGAGAGGTTAATACAAGAGAGATGATTTCTCAAATTTCAAACGCTACCCTCCTCCCACACATTCACATTCCCTCCCCCCATTTTTTTAATTCCTCTCTCTAGCACCGTGACAAGAAAGCTCTTTGTTTTTAGTACTTCAGTTACTCCCTCACAGCACTTAAACTGCAGAGCCCTCCCACAAAATCAGGATAATGAATAATGTTCCTTGTCTCTGCTTTGGTGTATCTCTTCCTCCTCGCGGGCTTCCCGCATGCCTGGAGAAGCACAAGAACTGACAGCCGAGCAAATCCCTCRCCAACATAGAGGGCAACCCAGCCAATTTCCCAACCCAATTTCAGGAATAAGGCAGCCAAGACACCCTGAGGTTCATGGCAGGAGGACCCCCTCACATGGTTCCCCCCACAAGTATTAATCCTCACAACGTCTATATTAAGAGCTATTTCCAGATAAGGTGACCAAGGTGCCCAAAAGTGGGACATCAGACATTTCCAAACCTAGCTTCCTTTATCAACGTAAGATACTGAGATCAACRGCCAGAACTGCCAAGGACTCGGCAAATGGAAGCTGTAAATCAGCTGCTCATGCTTGCGTAGGTTTGAATTGGATGGKTTTGTATTAAGGTACACACAGAGGCATGTGTGATATTATGTATAATACGGTGTTTATTGCTGCAGCCTGCTCCTCTAGCAGAAGTCCCTGTTGCTTCCCTTGGGTCAGGCTGACTCAGGCTCTGGGAATTGCACTCACCTGCAGCCTGGGAGGCATCACTCACCCAGCCATCGATACACTCACAATACAGCCTTACAATGGGTGAAATTGTTGCTCAATTAATCGCCAGCTAGTTCCTGCCAAATTGCCTGCAATAGCTCTTCTTCTGTCGTGGAAGAAAAGAATATGGTCCTTTAAAGTGCTCCGAGGTCGCATTAGCCTTGTACACACTCCATTACCCGCGACCTTGTCTCCTCTCCTGCACAAGYTGGAGGCACGAAGCAGATATTTGCCTTGGGCGGCTGCTCTCCTTGGCCAGGGCTTAGGAGCAGCAGGCTTGAGCTCAAAGGTGGCCCCCTCCAGAGACCTGGGCGAGCCCAGGGTCAAGGATGCTAGAAATACGGCCTGTGAGAGGAAAGCCCGGTGAGCTTTGGAAGATGAGAAAGTAGCTGTAAAGCACAAGGAAGCTGCGAGGGAGAGCTGGGTGGAAGGGGCCTTTCTGAGAGAAAGCTGCTAAGTGAGGACAGCAAGTCCCACTGCTCCCTGCGGTGGCCCGGCTGCTTCCCTCTGGGAGTGGGAGCAAGAGAAAAAAACCTTTCCCTTTACAGGCTGCCATGGACACAGAGTTTGCTTTATCCTGAGAGTTCGAGGAGGGTCAGCTGGTAGGGACGCAGTGCAATTTCCATGGGAAATACGTGGGAGAGCTTTTCCCTCTGTCTTTTTTTATTATTATTATTTTATAAAAATATCATGCATGTAAAGAATAAATAAATAAAAGTCCGGAGAAAGCAATCCMATTTCCTACTGATTCAACAGATGAGGAACACTCCTGCCCTCCTAACCTGGGGAAGGAGGAGTGCTTGCTCTCTCTACTGAAAATTGATAGACAAATACAAGCCACATACCTGGAATCATAAAAATGTATATGCCTCTTCTCCAAATACAAAACCATATAATCCGAGACTGTGATACAGTTTACATAGGAATCCTTAGTGGAAGGAAAACCTCTTGTGTTAAACAAAAAGCTTGACAAGTTTGCAAAGAATGAAGGCTGAGAGATCTTTGTTGAAAATTATCACAAAAGTAGTGGCTGTCGTTATGAGTTACTTAGGATTTCAGGAAGGACACGGCTCTTTGGCTGTAAAAATTTTCACCATTAACTTCCCTCGCAGAAAAATGCACAATGAAACAGTGAAATATTCTGTGAAAACGTGAGCTTTACAAAATTTTCATTAAAAAATGTGTAAAAAGAATGACATTTATCATGGACCATTTCTGTTTGAAAATGAAAATTCCTCCTTAAAATGGAAAACCCCAACACTGAAATCTCTTGATATTTTTGCAGTCAATCTGACAAATGAGCCATTTTTCACATTGCCAACTTGCTGCAAAACGTATTTTTTAAAGTCATTCCAAACAGAACTTTTGCAAAATATTGACAGTTTAAACAACTTTCATAGGTCTTTTTTTTCCTAGCTCAGTGAACACTGCATATTTTGTGACTTTTTTAGATGCACAATTTGCCATAGAATCCAGTCATCCAGTTACTCATCATTTTTAATTAATTGCTTTACCACTCCTAGCTGAAAAAAAAAAAAAGTTACAAATATAAATGAAATGTCAACTAATGCATGGTTTTCTACTTCCATTTTAGAAAAAAGAAAAAGAGTAGCTATGAGCTGCAAACTCTGCAGACCTCTAAGAAGTGAGTTTTTTCATAGGTTTAAGAATCTACAACAGTTATATTCTCATTTCTTAATAATGTTATTCCACTCTTTAGTATTTAACAGGTATGTCTGAATACTATGGATGTCAGATAGTTCCAGAATGCTCCTTTTACTCCTTTTCAGATACAAAATTATCTTTGTTGTTTCAAATTTAAATAACAAAACTACCATCTTTCTGTACTACCTGCAGCAATTTCTACAGGTGATCTCCATGCAGATAAAAAATTAAAAATAAAAGATAGTATGAAAAACGGTGTGGGAATGCTACAGAATGAAATCAATTCAGCATAAAAATAAAAGAAAAAAAAAAAGAGGTTCTAATTTCAGTTCATTATTGCAAGTATTTGAATAAAAAATTTTTCTTTTGTTAATATAAGTACTACTTTGTTTAGTGTGCTATTTTTTTGCTATTTCTAGTGTGACCAACCAGCAAACACATAGGAATCACCACCCTAACCCATTTAAATGTACAGGGCAGGTACCAGTTGCCTAGTGGGAACCACACGAAGCTGGTGAATGATGGTGAATGATGAATCATCATCCCCTTCCGGATATTTGTGCTGTGCACGGTAACACCACAGGTCTCCTCCCTGCGGTGCCTCAGGCGAGCAGAGCTCTGTTGGAGATGGACCTCAGGAGATGGCCGCTGCTTTCCTTGTCGGGGAGGAAATAACACAGCAACGTCCCYGGTCTCCTGTCCCACTGAGTTCCACATAGCAAGCGGAAATTCTGAAATAACTTCGTTTTCCTTGGTTCTTATTTGSTTTTCTCTTACAAGCAAAACARCAGCTCACAGTTCTCCTTTTTATCTTGGATTTGTGACCTTACACCCCTACCCCAGCCAGTCTTAATTAATGTCAAAACTAAGTAATCTCAACTTCTCTTTTCACCAAGGTTTTCCCATGCCTTTAGATATTCTGCTATCTCATAGTAACCCAGGGCCAGGGTTACAGGACGCTGGCCCGGTTTGCCACAGAGGAGAGGTAAAACTCAGGCAGACGAGGAGGAAGAGCACCGGTGTTACCCCGATGGTTTGGSTTGGTGCCTATTCATTAAGCTGACAAGAATGAGCTAGCAGGATTTCTGAAAGAAGAGCATTTGAAAGAAGCACCTCCAGGAGGGAAAGAAGAGGTCAGAAAGCAAGAAACRGGGAGGTTGGTGTCAGGGCGGCGTTGGCTGCAGGAGAGGGCAGGAAGGTAGCCAGTCCCGAGGTCCCAAGCTGACGTTCACACGTGCTCCCATCCCTCCTCGCCACAGCTTCCCACCCCAGCCTCACTCCGTTAAAAGCCACACCATCTGAAAGGGCTTGGGCAGACACGAATCAGGACTAGCGCCGTCACGGTGGCTGCTGGCGTGGTGCTGAGCTCGTACCTCGGCGCAGGAGGATGCCAGCAGAGCTGAGGACACCCTAGCCCCACATGGCCCTTGAGGAGCGGAGCCTGCCCAGCGTGGTGCTGCTCTCCCCATGGCCCCCTCCTTGCCCGGCACCACCTCTCTTGGCTAGTGCCGTCTCTCCGGACAGCTCGCCCTCCTCTCCATCCTCCCTCCCCTGGCATGCCCCTGGGCCTGCGAGACGCCATCCCTGCTCTCTGCCTCCTGCGCACAGGCAAGCAGGTATTTAATGAAGCGCCGCAGTGGAGGGCGGCGCGCAGCTTTCATCTCGTYACCTCCCCGGCTCCCTGCAGGCAGGGCTCGCCTCCTCTGAAACCGGTGTGCTAACACACCGGTGCCTTCAGGAGCTCAGCTCTCCACGTGAGGCACCGCGTGAGAGCAAAGCGTGGCAGGGAAGGAGAGAAAAGGAGCTCCCCGCTCCCTCTCTCTACGGCAGCGACCCACGGAGCTCAAAGGAGCTCCTTGCTGGGTGCACACAGAGCCCAGCTGAGGCTCTTCATTACRGGGATGTATCTGCCCTGCAGGGCAGGCCCAGAAGTCAGGCAAAACATCGGCTCACCAGGGAGCACCTTGTCACAGCGGCACCGCGGCTTGCCCCCAACGTTTCATGGGTTTCAGGCGAGCAACTAACACCCCATGTATTTCCTACAACTTCACCAAGTTTTAGTGCATCTCTTCATCTGGGTTTGAGCCAGAAAATCTCTTGCAGGGGCTTTTGGAAAATCCGGGCTCAAGCTTCATGGCCAAGACATGGCAAGGGTTGTCATGCCCACCTCCTCATCCATCCAGGCTACATAATACAATGAAAAACTCAATGCTTTGGCTGCAATCCAGTAATATTGCTCTTYAGAAATTTTCAGAATTGCAATAAGTTGTAAGATGTTAGAGCATCCYGGAATTCCCCTGGAAACTGAATATTAAAGGAGGCCCTGGAATATTCATGTGCAGTTTCCAGTAATGGCAGATGAAAGAAAAAGAGCAGGAGGTGAAGGGATGAAGAGAACTGCAGAGATGAGAGGAGAGAAAAATCAAAAGATATGTAAAGGAGYTGGGATGAATGTTGCAGAAACAGAAGGAACAAGTAAAAGAAAGCATGAAAGAAAGGAGTAGAAGAGAGCTAAGTCAAGAAAAGCCTCAAATCAAGCTAGAAATAGCATATATGAAAACAAAACATGTTGATAAACAAATATACCCAAATATATAAAATAAAGAAAAGGAACAAGAAAATCAGCCAAGGCATAACTTCAAGGTGARGGAAGGGAAAGCACAGGAAAGTGAGACAAATGCAAGCCAAAATACATGAGGAAAGAGGTAGTAAAAATGGTAATATACAAGGTAAAAAGGTAACATACAAGGTCAGAGCTTTGTTAAATCTCTGCRAATAGCAATATGAAAGAGAGGAATCTATTTCCCCACCAAGTGGCATATAAAGGCTGAATATCTCTTCTTTGGGACTTTCCATTTCATCTGAGGCACTGGGAAGCCAGGCAGGTWGCCAGAGTCTGGAAAGGAGAATATCACAGCGTGCACGTGCTGAAGAGCACAGCCTCACAGTCCGCAGCCACCACACTAAGCACCACCGCTTACTGCAGTACAGGATRCATCTCTTCTTGTCTAGGTTACGTATGAGCTTCCTAGGCTGTCTGAACTGGGATACCTGGGAGCCAATGAAGCAAACACCAAAGCTGTTTTATTTTCTGACTTAAACTCCTGTTTTTCAACTCTGAGTCAATAAACTTGGTCCTTACTCATAGTTTTCGTTTTCCTAATAAGGTCAAATTATGAACAGCATCTATGCTAGAGCCATTTCTGATGTAATCTTACCTTACACCGAAGAGTATTTTCTYTGCATTATATCAGGCCTGAAACATTTCCACGTCTCTGTGGAGAGAATAGAAATTTCTTTATGAGTTTTCTAATGGAACCTTTTGCTATCAGCAACTTTTCAAGAATATTTACAGTGATGTTCACCTACAGTTTATTTCAACACTGACCTGCATGTTCCTCACTCTCCTTGACAATGAAAAGAAGAAAAATCTATGTCTGTCATGAGAAGTTTCTTYTTTAATAAAATTTGCAAACAGGGAGGAAATTATTTCATGTCTTCCTTCTGTTAATTTGGACAGTTTTAATGACCAAGTGAACTTATGACACACCCATACCTAGTATCCTACCCTCACAAGAGAGAAGACGTTTTGGATTCTTTCTTGGTCAGCACAAGGCTTTTTCCTGTAGTCCCTCACAAAAAGGCCATTGAAAACTGCAGCTGTGAAAGGGAACTATTCCTTTTCACTGCCTAGCCAAAGAAACTATCCTCTTAGGCCACTGTCTAGCTGAGAAAACCTTTCAAAAATAGCTAAGTTCCACACTGCAGAGAAAGRATGGAATAAAATGAATGACCACTTCCTAAAGAGATACGGTGGGAAACTGCAGCTGCTAACAGCACCTTAAAGATGTCAGAAGGTAGGAGGGTAGTCTGGRAGATACCAGGAAATACTGAAAAGGGAAGAGAGAATGCCAGATGCAAAGAAACATCCACGTCTAAACCCATGATTAATTGTAAGAGTAATGGGGTTATTTGCCTATCTAGAAYGCCTGACGCTGCATAAGAAAGTGAAGTGTTGCATAGAAGTGCCATTAGTCTCCCTTGATGGGTACATTATTTCCACTGAATTCTACCTGACATTTCAAGTTGCTTTCAATGTATTTTATTGTGTATTTTTTCACATTTTCAGTGCTCTAATGCCAAAGATTCTGAATCATCAGAATTAATCAGCAGCCTGGAACACAGCCAGATACAACAAATAAGGAATCAGGCGCTTTTGATATTCTCCCAATCCTGGCTGGATATATAACTCATATTTATTGGTGTGGGAAGATCTGGGGCTGTTCAGAGGAACCAAGAAAAGAAAAGAGAGAAGAGAGAAAAGAATAACACCCATGCGTATTGTTGTAAGCAACTGATAGGAACTGTCAGTACACAAATGTCTACCATCTCTGTTCACATTTATTTGACTCGTTATTTGGAGACCAGAAAGAGAGGCAGAGCCCAGGATGTTCTCCTCCCATGCTGGGTAAATCAGTAGGAATCACATCAAATAATCTGGTGTTACACCAAGGCATGGAGGGAGAGTTCTCCAARGATGAGGGAAAACATCTGAGAACTATTCAAAAAAGAGTGAAAGCCTGAAAGTCTGAATGCAATTCAAAGCTATTCCTTTAATTAGAGGAGAATAAGAACTATATTTGCCTATGTATCTCTGAACGACAGGTTGATATGATGAAGAAAAGCTTCCAAATAATAAAAATAAAAGAGAACTAGTGTATATGATGCCTACTTGTAGGGCGCTGTTAYGAAGCACACTGGAAAACAACTGCATAAATGATTCTCTACTAAATGGTACTTCCTGGACAGAAATATCGATAAGCACAACAAGGGAAGCCCAGCACTGATAGGAAAGGTAGAAGAAAACAAAAAGAGAGGCACAGCAGTTCCTATGAACCATGAAATGTCAACAAGTAACCACCCTATGAGTGGTTTCAGTGGAAGCAGCRGCATTTTGGAAATTAAGTATGCTTTCCTCCTTTCCTCGTCCTCGTCCTCCCGCAAGCCTCCCTTCTTCCAACAAGCGAATATTGTTTGACAAGTCTGTTGTGCTGAGCTAACCTGGAGTTTGGGACAGGCCTCTTCTCCACTTAGGTGCCTGAACAGGGGTGTCCCCATTTGCACAGCTCTTCATCAAAACAGAATTAAAAATTCCGTTAATAGTGGAAATCCCCTGCTGGCCAGTGTCCCTAGGCTCTCTAAAATGTTGCAGCCACAAGCGCTGTGGTGGGAATTCCATGCTGAGTCCCAGTGCCAAGAGGACACTATAATTTTCCACACTATTTTAAAGTACTGCAAAAATATCAGCATGTGGGGGACTTAAAGGACCCATTACTGAAAAGCTCTGGCAAATCAGTAAGTTGAAAGCAAGAAAGAAGGAAGTGAGAAAGAGGGATAGGAGAGAGCTGGAAATGCAGAGACCTGCATTCCCTTTATGCATTCTGAAAATTTTAAAATCTGCCCTCAAAGGCAGTTTGGTAATCAGCAACAGCTTATGTTTACAGGGATACTTTTGCACAGCTCCATTGGACTGCCTAACTGATAGGCCTCCTCTGTCTTCTTCTGCGGGCAAATCAGATATGKGTTTTTGTGCTGATGCCCTGGCTACTATTTAAGAACCATATCCATTCACACACACACACACACACACTCTTCTACAGTAAACATATTTATAAATATTGCAAATATTTGGCTTTTTAGAAAGACTCTGAGAGACAAGGTTCTGTTTTCCTAGAGTACTTACTATAAAAGTATGAACTAGGTAGGAGAACTGGAAGAAAAAGAAAACAAACTATTGGCTCTAAAAATAATTGAAGCCATGTTACAATAAAGTTACTCTAAGAGATGCACTTGCTTTGCTAGAATGACAATTCATATGATCATAGAATATTACCTACCTTACTCTTGCAGGCCTGGAAAATCTAAAAGATTCTGAGATCTTGCTCTCTGTACTGTATTTATCACTATGAGACTATTTAAACAGGCATTTCTGAAAGCAATTGCTCCTGGAACTAGAACTGAAAAGGAGGAAACCTGTCATTCCTACTGGTATATGCCATGTTCCTATGCAGGATGGGCTGCTGCTATTTGTTTCAAAAAGAAGTCAGAAAGAGGCAATTTCTCAGTTTTTTTCTCTGGTACATGCAGCATTCAGCTAGAAAAGAGCACACTTAATTTCTTTTAAATGAGTATTCTGAAGAATGTATATCAGAATGCATGATCTTTATCAGCAACTAATGCAAGCTGAGCATCTAAARTAGAGTTAGAAATCTTGCATTTCTTTCCTCATCAGGAGTAACTGTAAATTTGGAGATGCATTTTCAGTGAAGGTGCAAGGATGAAACCTTGCATGCTCAGAAATTAGCACTTGTTAAGGCAGCTCATATTCTCTACTCCCTTTCATCAGGGTTGAACAGACACCTTGCTGTTGATATAGATGGGCCGTGGATAAGGCTTTTTACTGAGTTTGTGCAGGGAAGTACTTAAGCACTTACACTTAAAGCCAGAGACTAAATTCCAGGGAGACAGAGGTAGACACCTGCTTAAGRGCTGGTCTAATCAGGGTGTTGTAAAAAGAGACAGCAAGAAAAAGCATTCATGGAATTAAGGACACAAAAGAGCATGATTTCATTGTGGTAGCTGCTCTGAAACCTTTCACTACGCCTCTCTCCTCACCCTGTTGCTCTCCCATTAGCAAGATTAGAGTTATGCAGAGTTATGAGAGTTAAAACACTTTTTTTTTTTTTTTTTTGCAATCTGACTATAGAGTTCCTTTGAGCTGCAGAAGAGACCGAAAGGTTTCTGTGTTTTTCATAAAATAAATAATAACATCCTGTAAACATTGTTTAAATAATGTTAAACCTATATTTAAATGAATTTACCAAAACAGGCTCTATAGAAGATTGTGAAGACAGCCTTCTACACATGAGCAACCACGAAAAAAGGAAATATCTAATGCATACATGCTTATGCAGAACCTAATGTATACATGCTTATGCAGAACCTATCTTTTCCAGCACTTTCCATGCATTTTTCTTTTGCACAAAGTATATTTCCTCTGAAGGCTGGATCTCATGATCAGAAGGGGTGAGGTTAATTCCCACTTTACTCACGCAAGCAAATGCTGGCCTCTAGAAGCAGATTTGTGTGCAATGTATCCCCTAATGCTGCATTCACAATATTTGGGTGCTTGGACCTCAGCAGCATTCTCCAGTAACCAGAAGATTTTTAGATACATCATTTTTCAGCCTTCATGCAAGTTTCCAGTTGCCTGAGAATTGGTACCAGGAAGAACTTTCCATTTGCACTAACTATTGCAAATTAAAATAGATGTCTGCTTGACTTTGCATTTAGATTCTTTATAGTCCTCAGTAAGCTGATCTAGCTGTGAATTGACCCGGCTTTGAGCAAGAGAATCTCTTCCAACCTCAACTGTTTCAAGACTTTAAGATTCAAATGGAGAAGAATCACAAGCAATCACAGAAGACCTGAGTAAGGCTTTCTCCCTCAGCAGCTGATGGGAGGAAAGGACCAGCTTAACTTCCAACTGCTAGAAAATTACAGTGYACTGAATGGAACAGCAGAGCATCTACAACTTCTGAAGTCCCAATTTTAGCACAGAAATCAGAATTTTAGCACTGCTGGAATATTTTATTCTCTCACTTTTGCTGTGTGCAGAGCAGTAGCATGGCTCTGCTGCCAATCACAACCAGGTGCCCCTGAAAGTCAATAGGAAATGCACACATCAGCATCTCCCGTTCAGGCTCAGCAGGATGACTCTTGCTCTAGTACAAGCACATGCTTAAGTGCTTTGCAGAGTAAAACTGCAAGTACCAGCCTATCCTATCTCTAGCTATGAACCCTCCTTCCACAAGCATTCATTCTTTTCTCCATCATATAGAGAGGTTCAAAAGCATGCAAAAAGGTTACCATTTTCTATTAAACTCTATAGTGCTTCTCTACAAGACTAGTAAATTCAGTTTATTGAACGATATGACTGCTTGAGCAGCTTTGGTGAGCAGAATGCATAAGAGATATTGTATTATCCAGTATATTTCAATCTTTGAAAAGTTTTTAAAGACTGAAATGCTTGCAATTTAATTTTAGGAGAGTATTATCACACATACTATGGAGAAAATACATCCATATTCAGGCAGCGTTACAGTAATTTCTATTATCTCAAAGAAATCTACTCTACTGGCATTAACAATGCAGATGAAGATGGACTGTATTCACCACAATYATCATTACTGTTAAGCATTTAAAAAGCTTAAGCCCATTACAATTTGATGACTGCTAACGAGGGAAGAAATTTTGTGATTAAAATCCTAAACATTAGAAGAAAGTCTCCCGAGTGACATTATTTGCAGAGAAACATCAGATTTGGAGCTTTAAAATAGGATTTTAAATAATTTAAAATGTTATATTTCTTTAATGAATTAACAGTGCGTGCCTGAATAGCCTTTTCAATATTCAGTGGAAGATTACCTCAGGAAGGTCAAGTTACACACAAGAGTTTGGGCATGATGAGGTTGTTCACTTCATGTTGGAACCAATGTWTAACAGCTCTGATGTAATATTTGAATGGATACCAATGCATAATCACTCTGAAAAGAAAATGCTGATCATTTAGTAGAGGAAACTATTAGGCAGCCAAAGTTTGAAATCAATAATGGTGCGGAAGATTTTTTTTCTACAGAGAAGGTGCATTAGATTGCATGTTATAATACACTAACAGTATATGGACCAGTTGCTGTGAACTCAGAGTTTGCAAGAGCAAAATGACAGCATGTTCAAAATGTCAACATAATCTTTAAGAAAGAAGATGTGTCTCTGCTACTGCAAAGATACTACAGATGGGTTGTCCTTTGTATTTAGGCTGCATGCAGTTGAGAAAAGGATGAATGAATCTTCAAGGTAGAAAATGCCAACCATTTCTTGTTACATTGTAGTGGATTCTGTTTGGAAGGACACAATAAATAACAAGATTAAAGAAATATGTGTTGAAACTATCAGCAATGGAAAGAACAGTAAGATTTGTGCAGTTATTTCAGCACACTGCAYAGTATCCAGTAGAACTGAGGAAAGTTCATGACAGATGAAGTCTGACATAGTGAAATGATGTTTAGCATAATTTGGAAASATATGACATAGGCCAAAAGCCTAAGATGTCCAGGCTCATAGCAGCACTGAGCAAAGCATGGGACATTAAACCACATAAAGATGAAAGAAAAGAAAAAGATAATTGAACAGCTTGGTTCTGATTACAGCAACAAGTGTGTCAATTACCGCATCCCTCTGAAGCTCCTAGAATTGTCTCCAGCTGTGGAAGACATCTCTGCAGCTGTGGCCTGACTGGCAGTACAGGAGTATTTCCTGAGGGCTCAAACAAGCATACAGAGAAGCACTATACAACTCTAGACACAAACTAACCTCTGAATAAGCATAGCATCCACGCTGAATGTATCAGCCAAGAATTTTACTGAAGAATAAGACAGGGTCTTCTGTATTTGACGTCTGTTTTTGTAAGCTTCTTGTGATCCAGAAYGTGTAAGGTCTAGGTGAGTCCATCACCAAAACATTCCTTGCTCCATGTGCTTTTTTTTTTCTCAGAGCTTAATGGTTTCTATACAACGACACTCTAAAACCCCATTGTGAGGGCTCACAAGGGCAGTTTGGGTTCAGTTTATATGCCCACTATCATCATGGAGGACTCTGAAATTATCTCCAAAGGGTGATTTGCAGTAGGAACCCAACACAGGTGAACACAGTCACCTCTGGAAGAGTCTATCATTCTTCACTAACATAGAATAGACAGGTAGGCCTAAGGAAACCTGGTCTGTTTCCAAAAATTATCCTTTCTGATGCCCTATTGTGCATTTTAAATCCTGCTGATATGACTGTGAACAGTAACCCTTAGTCCAGRTGAAATATTTTAATTTCAGTTGTCCACACAGGCTTTTTCCTCTCTACTTCTCTTGTCTGGTGCCAGAAAACTCCTGACAAGGAAGGAGCCAAGGGCATATGGTAAAAYGTAAAATGTAGAGGTGCTAGTTTGAGATGAAGGTCACTCAAAACATATACTTGTGGAACTGGATGAAAAGGACATGGAACATTAGCAAAGGTTCAGCTAAAGGAAYGTAAAAGCTTCATAAAAGCTTCCTGAGGGCTCAGGTAACCCCTATCATATTTGTTAGAAGTTCTTCACACACTGTTGTGGGAGCTAAGCCATCCAGAGAGACAGCAACTGCTGCCCTTCCCCTTGCTCTTGTATTTGCTGTATTTTGATTTTTTTTTTTGTATGCATAGAAGTTATGGATGGCATGAATAATATCAGGGCAGAGGTGATTCATTTTTATGACACTCTGTTTCAGTAGTGGCATGTGAGAAATGAGCAACACTATTTCAGTTACTTTGGCTCACTCACATCCAAACCTCAGTGAATAAAATGAAATCTCACAGCTGCCAACATTCAATTTCTAAGACACTTAGGATTTTCATCACACATCACAACAGACAGAAAGGAACATCCCAGATGTCTTTTGCTTTAAAATTACAATAATGTACGATTCCTAAGGCAAAAATTAGAACTAGGATTATTTTCAATAAATCGTTGATACTGCATGCTAGATGACATTTTATAATTATATCAAATGTACACAATAAAAAGTTTACCTTTGTGCCAGAATGCCAGGTGTACATATTTATTTGCCCTGTATCAGTCTAAAATGATGCATCTCGGCACAGACCATCAAGTTATACTGCAAAGATACATGTTAGTGGTCTTATAACATTCATCTTCCAAAGCACAGATCAACAACCGGGAAGAAGTTTCCTTCKGACATCTGATTTGATTGTTCTTATTCAAAAGATTTCAGGTAAGTTCATCTTTATCGAAAGATGATATGGTAGATGAGCTTTAGATAAAGAGAGCCTTCAAAAGATCATTTGATCTAGTCTTTCAGGCTTCAGCAAATACGCCCTTATCTCCTTGGCCCACTATGTTGTATTTCAAATCTTCTTAAAATGGTTGATCTAGTGAAAGATGGGCAAAGGAAATCTGCTGCAGGCCCTAATAAAGTCAAAAAGACAAAATCAAGTTGTAATGTCCTGAATTTACTTGGATATAGGGCAGTGGAGGCATTGTATAAGCTATGTCCACATTAGCAAGTACACTGAGGACCAATAGGAGTAGATACATAGAAGGAAACAGTTGAGGATAATACTGCATACTATTGCCCTGCATAGAGAAAGATTGGGTAARAGAACACCTAAGGAAACTTGATACCCACAAATCCATGGGCCCTGATGGGATGCACTCCAGAGTGCTGCGTGAGCTGGCGGATGTCRTAGCCGAGCCGCTCTCCATCATCTTTGAAAGGTCCTGGAGAATGGGGGAGGTGCCAGAGGACTGGAGGAAAGCCAATGTCACCCCAGTCTTCAAAAAAGGCAAGAAGGAGGAGCCGGGCAACTACAGGCTGGTGAGCCTGACCTCTGTCCCTGGGAAGGTGATGGAGCAGCTCATCCTGGCTCCAGGCACATGGAGGAGAAGAAGGTGCTCAGGAGTAGCCAGCATGGATTCAACAAAAGGGAAATCATGCTTGACTAACCTGATAGCCTTCTATGATGGGGTGACTAGATGGATAGATGAGGGCAGAGCGGTGGATGTCATCTATCTGGACTTCAGCAAGGCTTTTGACACCGTCCCTCACAGCATCCTCCTGGGCAAGCTCCAGAAGTATGGGATAGATGAGTGGGTCTTGGGGTGGATTAGGAATTGCCTGGATGACAGGGCTCAGAGGGTGGTGACCAGTGGTGCAGTCTGGTTGGAGGCCTGTGGTTAGTGGTGTCCCCCAGGGGTCAGTCTTCGGTCCAGTCCTGTTCAACTTATTCATTAACGACCTGGATGAAGGGATGGAGTGCTCCCTCAGCAAGTTTGCTGATGACACCAAACTGGGAGGAGCAGCTGATAGCCCTGAGGGCTGCGCTGCCATCCAGAGGGACCTGGACAGACTGGACAACTGGGCGATGAGAAACCTCATGAAGTTCAACAAGGGCAAGTGCAGGGTCCTGCACCTGGGGAGGAATAACTCCAGACACCCATACAGGCTGGAGAGCAGCTCTGCGGAGAGGGACCTGGGAGTTATGGCAGATGGCATGACATGCTGCCATGAGGCAGCAGTGTGCCCTTGTGGCCAAGAAGGCCAATGGGATCCTGAGGTGCATTAAGCAGAGCWTCTCCAGCAGGTCGAGGGAGGTGATTCTGCCCCTCTACTCAGCCCTGGTGAGGCCGCACCTCGAGTMCTGTGTGCAGTTCTGGGCTCCCCAGTGCAGGAGGGACGTGGAGCTGCTGGAGAGAGTCCARCGCAGGGCCACGAAGATGATTAGGGGYCTGGAACATCTGGCCTGTGAGGAAAGACTGAGATATCTGAGTCTGTTCAGCCTGGAGAAGAGAAGGTTGAGAGGGGACCTGATCAGCATCTATAAGTACCTCAAGGGATGGAGGGAGGAGGAGGGGGCCAGCCTCTTCTCAGTGGTGGCCAGCGATAAGACTAGAGGAAATGGCCACAAACTGAAGCATCAAAAGTTCCCCAGGAACTTAAGGAAAAATTTCTTAACRGTGAGGGTGACAGAGCCCTGGARCAGGTTGCCCAGAGGTTGTGGAGTCTCCTCCTCTGAAGATCTTCAAAACCCGCTTGGACACMAYCCTGTGCCATGTGCTGTAGGCGACCCTACATACACAGACGAGTTAGACTAGATGACCTCTAGAGGTCCCTTCCAACCTTAAGTGTTCTATAATTCTATGACTATTGGGGGGGTGAGAGGTTTACTACAAACAATAGTTGCTCTCTGGTCCCATGGACTGAGTGCTAAAAGGCTCTGTAGCACTGCAGGAAAGTCTTGTTTAGTTTAGATTAGATTCATCCTTACAGTACCTGCTTTGTGCATCCCAAGATTATCCTGTGAGACATATCAAAGCACAGCAAGTGAGGAAAGGCTTCTTTACTTCAGAAGCACAATCCTCATCAAGCCTAAAATGTTTCTATATAATGTTTCTATATGCTTACCAACATAACCATTTTTACTGGCATTTTGTTAAGCTTGTAAGCAATAGTTGCAGCCCCACTGTCTTAAAAACAGTTTAGCCTTGATGCTGTGAAACATCTGTGATATTTTCATTATTTAGTTTATTAAATACTGGGCATTTTTCAGATATAAACAGCAGTGCTTTGACTTCAGTTAATCTTTGATATTTGGATTACAGTGGTTAGAGAGTTCAAGTCTCTTCCCTCAAGTCCCTTCGCATAACCTACATGGTTGAAAACCAAAAAATTGAAAGATTAATAAAACTATAATTTAATTGCCTGAAGAAACCAATACAAAGTTTCCTAAATGACAGGAGACTTTTAATCTATATGACTGTCTTTTTGGCCACTGTGCTACGAGAATTGTAAATTGTTGAACAATATGTTTGACAGCCTGTCTCCCCTAGATATTGCTATTAGAGCAGACTCTAAATACAAGAGAAATCTATTACTACTTTTTCCTGGAACTAAGAAGATAATGTTAATCTCCCATGTAACATGCTTTCTGTTATCAGTGCTCAAGGTAAAACACCACATGGCAGTCTGCCATGCCACCAATTATACATAAAAAATAAATGAAAATTGTTGTCAATCCCAATTCTTAGAGAGAAAATAAAGAACAGTCTACAATCTTCCCCTCAAAGTTTAACTCACATGAAAAATTCTCCCCATCAGCAATATATCTTTAAAGGCTTTTGAAGGTTTTACAAGCACGTCTCCCAGGAGCTTTTGTTAGTCTCATTGACAGCATCCTACATTTCTGAAACAAAGAGTCTATACAAGCAAGGTCTGAACCTTGAGCATATTATCCACAGCAGATCCTGCCAACATATCTAATGAGCATTTATATCCGATGGGTTAGTTGGTAACAGTCAGTCCATACTTCCAGTCAATTACAAATTTTCATCTGAGAGGCCAAAAAAAAAATCAAAAATTAGTAGCTTTTTAAAGTTACACCACCACTTTGAGTGACTGCACAAATGTTCCCAATCAAGCAGTAGCTTAAGCCAACTTTGGCAGGGATAGTCTTCACCACCACCAGGCAGGAGAGACAGGAAAGGTGAAAACGAATTTCTTGGCCTTTGCACTACAATATATTAAAGGTGTTCCCAGAGGCACTTATGGGTGAGAACTTGGAAAGATTCTGCTTTCCTCTTTTAGCTACTTGTTGCCACACACAAATGCAATAACAGACTACATGTGAGCACCTGCACTACTCACGCCTCCAGTGTAGAGCTTTGGTCCACTATTTCACACCCAGGTGATCTGAAGGTGGTTGCTCAGGTGTGGGATGGAGACCCTAGCCTACTCTCTTAAATGCGTTGATTTACATGGTATCAGTCTTTGGGTGCAACATGACCATGTATAGGTGGCTAAACATCATGTTTATATGTTTATGCCATCTTAAGGTTGTATTAAATTGACTGCCTAGACCTACTTTTAGCCATTCTCAAGGGAGCATTTGCAACTTTTGCACAGCAGAATTCTGTGTGAACCCAGTGGCTATATGCAGCCTATGAGGTCTCCCTGCYTCATCAGAACAAGAGCTTAGCATCAGAACATGCTTAGCCCACTTACTACAGGACACAGTTCACTCAGAGAACCTGTGATTTTCACAAAGTTCTCCAGAAGTATCTATGTTCCTTTCCGTAAAGACGGTATGAATCATCAGGGTTTTTTTGCTTATTTTGTTTCATAGCAAGATTTTYGTATGTTTTTGACTGGAGTGATACTGATGCAAATACTATCAGCTTGAAATTCTATATCTTTAAAAAAAAAATTGTACTTTCAGGTGCAAATCCTTCCTCTGTCAAGGTTTTTGGTTTTACTGTCTCCTCCTACTTTGTTACCTTTTTGCTTTTCCATAAATGATCTTCCTCACTGTTGAGTTAAAGGGCTGCACAAACACTGAGGAAAACTGACTTTATATAAATTGTTGTCAAACAAAAAGAGGACAAATGATGTTTACTTCTACTCCAAGACACTACAAGTCTCAAGAATAGGCAAACAAACTGCAGCTCTGAACGTGAGATTTTGCACTAACCATATCTTTTCATTCCCTGTCATGAAGGTGCCCTTCATTTGGAATATTACAGACTGTTGACAGAAGTTCTGGGTTCCTTTTCAGCTTCGTCTAAAAGGACTACAACWGATAAAAGTTCTACAACTGATAAAAGATATTCACCTCCTATGTGGATTCTTCCAAGCCATCAGACACCTCATTTTAAATTTGAGAGGGGGGGAAAAAAAAAATTCAATTTGAAAAATCCTAGTGAATCAGTCTATCAATCTCAAGTTCTTTCAGAAGATGTAGAAGATTGAAAGGTATATGTAAAAAAACTAAAAACTACTCTATCCTGTAGGGAACGGGCAGAGCCTGTGCCTGAACTTGATGCCAGTGATCTCTGTAGTCACAGCACAAACTTGCAGTCAGTGACTGAGCCATAACCCTGGAATCCTTTAGGTGCTAACCATTTCACCATCTTATTGTAGTAAATTCATCTATTAGCTACATTTCTTTCAGTACAATGACGCTTGGTTTTCAGAGGTTGTTACCTCTTTTTGGTCCTTTCCTTTTGCTTAAACATGACCTAGGACAAGCACATTCCCAGACTGGTCCACACAAAGTATCTGAAACTGTGCTAGGTCTGGAGTTCAGCACTGTTGCATTAAACTCTGGCCCTCTTACAGGGTTCCTTGATGACCTGGCATGAAAGAAACAGCCCTGAAGATGACAGTGAAAAACTTTTGTGTCTCCTCCATATTTTAACCATTCCCACAACCTTACCCTTTGCCTCTCTGAATAGGAATGAATGCTCATCAGACAATAATTGTCATAAATGTGATCTGGTTGTATCACATACTTTTGAAAATGTAAGGAAATACTTGGATTTTGTCATTGCAAACACTGCATAATGCCAAAGGTGACATCTGCTCCTGAGGGTCTAATGTAAGATGCTAATTGGCATTTATTGAGTAATATTTGTGGCTTCAATCTTTAGAGCCTGATCTCTGACTTGCGTTTCAGATAACTTTGCTGTGTCGGTTAAAATATGTAAATACCTTCTCAATATTAACACATCTCATATGCCCTTGTACTAAACAGTTATCCTTTTCATCAATTTTCGACCAAGTCTTTGGAAGCAATTATATTCTTATCAAAGACGTTTTATAGGCTCATGGAAATTACAGGAGAGTACGGAGAGAATAAAAAAGGAATGACTTGTAAATCAAAATTTGCATACTTCCTAAAGGCTTAAATGCTTTGGATCTAATATCTTGGGTAGGGAAGAGATTCAGGAAGGCTTATTACATCAGAAAAAAAAAAAAAAAAAAAAGAAAAAAGCTCTATCAAAGTTGTAAACACTCAGCATACTTTGGTAATGAGTCTTATTAATTGAATATATTGAGTATATTAATTGAATTCTTATGTTATACTCAATCCCACTTTCAGACCAAGCAAGGACCTAATGACATGCCTGTTTTCATGACTGCAGTATGCAGTCTTGCCATTCGTTCATTAGCTTTTTTGCTCATCTAAGTCCCAAGACTGCCCACAGTAGACACTGAATTCTGTCCATGAGCTGAGTTGTTTCTGCTTTTCTTGAAAATAGTCCCCCATAAAAGTAAACRATATTTTACCAACACTAGCTTTCTCTCCATGGCATTATATTGATGTTGAATCCATTACAGATAATTCCATAATGGGAAGGAAATAGTTCTGGAATCTGGAGTGCACGCACCTGCAGGAAGTGCTTGTTAAAAATACTGTGAAATTATGCAGACTTGAAAAACATTCTAATGAAAGAGATGGCCTCTGACACACATTTGTGGTCATGGTTAAGAGACAAACAGAAGAATATAATGGAGCAGAATAACAATTAGTACCAATTAGTCACTGTTTTTGATGAAAAGCACTGCAGTGAAGGAGTAGAAAAGCTAGGGGTAAGGACACACATTTCTCCTTAAGAGTCTGCCAATCTCACAGCAGTTACAAACAGAAGAGTGGCAGCTTTTKCTCAGGTACCTGGGTGCATTGCGATTGGTTTGGTGAATACTATRTTGGTAAAAATGGACTATTAGAAATCTGAATATTCAGATATTGCAAAGAAGCAAGCAATGTAGCTGTCATGACCTACCAGAARGGATACTGCTAAAAAAGATAAGGAAAATTTTATCTAGGAGAGAAGGGAGTGTGCCACCTGCATTGCTGCTTGAAGTAAGACTTTTGCAGCAAAAAGCCCTATGGTTCATCTGTTTTGTACTAGTTATCCCTAAAAATTTTTCAGTGTAATGATCAGAACCTCCACTAAGCCTAATTTTTAACACCCATAACCTAGGGCACTAACAACAAAAATATATATCTAAGAGTACAGGGAAATACCAGTTATTATCATTCTRCAATTATATTCATTTAGAGAGCAAATTTCTGAAACCATCATTATGATCTAAAAGATTCTACAATATTTCACTTGTCRAATACAAGATGCTGAAGTCCTAGTTCAGTACTGCATATGCTTGCCTACAGGAAAACATTACTTGGCCGAAGTTCAAACTTATTTTAAGTATTTATGCACTTGTTCCTCTTTGGTTTATCATTTAAAGTTCTGAGACATCCTCAGAGGAGGTTGCTCTTAGGGTTTTTGTTCTGGCTAAGATACTAGTCTGTTTGAACTTTTTATTTTGAAGCATCAGAAAGTGGAACATGAAAGGAGAAGACACTGTCAGCTCTCTAGCCTTCAACCACAGATTAAATCACACAGTGTCAGATGCCTACAGCCTCACTCTCTATGATGTGTAGTGCATAGGGATGACCTTTTCCCATTGCTGTAACTTTGTGGCCTTTTATACTTTCGGAACATTTTTCTGTGAAATAAGGATGCATTTAGGCACTATCTTCTCTTGGGCATCAATAACAGTAAACATTGGCCTCTTCCATCCTTCCTGCCTGGGTTGCTTAGAAACATAGGACTAGAGTAGACTTTGAAAATCAAGCCAGTCCCCTGCTACTGCAGACAGCTGTACCATAACAACATTCAAATTCTGTCAAGATCCCTCTAAAAAAGCAAGTAGATCATCTAGCCTTTACTACTTCTTTTGTAAGGCTTGTTCCAGGATCTCCCAGTACCAAATTTCACTATAGTGAGCTATTTTTCTTCAGATCATGCTGGCCTTTCTTTGAATGTGCTCCAGCCAGATTTACTCTTTCAAATACGTGCAAATAATATTTCAGGTGACCTAAATACCARGTCCTTAGTGGCATCAAGATTTCCTGTGGGAGATAAACAAATTTTCATAATTTTCCTACTTTTGTGTCGTTAGCCTTAATGGTACCTATTTTTCTCAGAAACATACTAAAAATGTTAAAAAGTATCTATTGCAAAACAGATCGTTCACTGAAAGRTAAGTGGTGAGGCTAGAAAAAACTAAGTCTAATCACTGTCATTTTTCTTTTAGCTAACACTCTTCATGCTATATAGTTCTTGGATTAATCAATAGATACAAAACCAAGAAGTGTTGATTTTTTTTTTGCCCCCTCAATAACTGGACAGTACCAAATCTGTTGGGATTTTTTTTGTTTTGTTTTTTCTTCTTTTAAATACAGGCATTACACATACTGCAGAGCAGTAATTTTGCAGGCTATTCTTTCAAAATTATGGAGAAAAGCTTGCTTAAGATCACACATTCTTGTYCTATGCCTTTTAGCTCTCCCTTCTTTAAAATATGCAGCAATGTATTTAGTGTGAAGACGGGTAAGATGAAGAACCCTTCATTTTACCTTCATTTTCTTTAATCTCTTTCATCCCCAGCATTTCATATGGAACATACAATCAACCACATGGATACCTCTGCCCTTTTACTATTTTTTTTTTCACTCTTGAAAAAAGCCTCTGAAGACTAACTTCCTGGTTTTTACACTATTCAAGTTCCACCTGACTTTGGACAATTCTCAAGGCATTCCTACACTTCTCAYGTGTTTTTCAATTCCATGTAGATTTTCCACGTATCCCATGTACCTCCACTGAAGTACTTACTCATTCAGTTAGATCTTGAATTCTTCCCAAATATCTTTCCCTTACTGAAGAAACAAGTTCAATCTAATTTGGTTTTTGAAACTGCAAAACAATTCATTCACTTGATAATGCCTTTAGATTTCAAAAGAAAACTTTGACTAAATGTAGGCATGGCTTTGGTYATCTTTCAATAAATTTAAACTGTGATAACTTAAATAAAACTGTTTTCAGCATGCAACTTGCTTAATTACAAAAGTTATTTGTCTCTTTTGGAGACATAGATGTTGCCATTAGGAGGGCCTAGACTATTTGAGGAAGAAATCTGTAGGCTACTTCTTCTCTGAGCCATGTTACTAATATTTTTTTGCTCCCTGCTTTACACATGGGAAATTAGGCACCCATAATTAAATCCTTAATGCTATTTCCGCTGTAATCTGTTGCTTCCCAAGTACAACTCTCTTCCGTCTGTTGGATCTCTAACATAACACTACATCAACATTATATCAACATTATTTATTTTTGGAGGCCTAGCAGAAATCTTTTTATTTTCAGTAAGACAGCAGATTTGAGAAAGGTTCTAGAACAATATCTTAAATGCAGAATAAGTTAAGAGAGAATGCAAATCTGTCCCTTTAACTTTTATACATCATGGCCCCAGCGCTCAGCAGCAAGACTTACATTACAAGGACAGTGACCTGATTGCTTGGGCATCCTCAAACCTTATTCCTTCAGACCAACTAACCTGTCCAGTCCAGTCTCCCCTTCTTCACAACCCATATTCATTACATGTGCATTAACTACATAGAGTCAGTCATCTCCAGTAGACTCTACCAGTTATTTGCTGTTCAGGGACCCTGGCACAAAGTTCCCAGTCACATGTAACAAAATTTGTCATGAGTTACTGGCTGTCCAGCAGTGGAAAAAAGATTATAAAAAAGGTAATTCCAGAACTGTGCGGTGGGAGGAAGGCAGAATGCCATAAAACCGAACAACAGTTTTTACTGTGTTGTTTCTCATCAGGACCTGTCCTGGAAAAAAAGTACACACATATCCATCCCTCCCCTGGAAAGCTACCATTACTATCTACTTCCTAGAATGAAAATCTGAGAAGAGCAGAAAAATATTCTCTAGGATTAACAAGAATCATTAAATTGGAAGATGCTTCTGAGGTTGCAGAGAGAAGGAGCACACCAGTCCATGCATACAATCTCCAGTCAACTCTTATGGCAAAAACAGAGATCCTCCCTATAACTTAGAAATACTATGGATAAGGAAAATGAGATGCAAAAGTAGCTTATGAAGATTATGAAAACACCAACAGCCCTGTTCCTTCTTTGGCGGAATGCAACTAATCTTTTTCAGTTCTTTCGTTGCGGCACAACAGCCTCTAGTAGCCATTGCCAATGCCCCTGGCAAGAGCAGATTTTATGGGCCCATCTTTGGGGGGTTTTGACCACGAGTAAGAACTGTTTTTCTAGTTTTCAAAATAAACATAATTAAAAATATTTGAAATAAGCAGCTATAAAATTACCAGGTCAGACCATTTCACCCAGAAGTTACATAACTGCCTGGGCCCCTATGTTTTGTTTCCATTCATAGTTATTACACAATTTCTTGCTGATATGTTAACGTCTTAAAAACAATAATAATAGATGATCTTCCTGAATATTTTATTATAGATATATAATAAAGTCATCTATTTCACATTTTGTATAGTATATTTGTATTTGTGAAAACTCTGCTTTTAGATTTAAGAGAATAAATATAAGACATAGAAAAAAATAGTGATATCAAAAAAGGAGAGATCTCCATATCTCATTTTTTTAAAGAAATATTAATTAAAATTTGTAAAAGAAAAAAGAATCAGTCACCATCCTTATACACAGGAGCAGCACTGAACAAAATACAAAATGGGGGCTGACTCCTGGCACTTAGGAATACAGAAAACCACCAAAAGAGTCCCATAGCCCTAAAATCAGGGGACTGATTTAAAATTAAGAAGAGGTGACAAAAATAAAGTTTTGAGGGAAGCCTAGATACATGCAAAAATCTCCGTTATACTTGAGATATGCAAGTAATATAACATGCTGCCTAAAACATTATAAAATTGAAAACTGTAAGTAGAAACAAATAACAGATGCCTGGCACAACACACTGCATTAATTCTGCCCTACAATATATCAACCTGTACCAAGCTCATAGAATCTCTGCCATTGTTTTAGTGTCATTATAAAATTCTTTGAAAGTAYACATATTTTATAGACTTCAGGTAAATAATTCAGGCATTTATTGCTAAATTCCAAAAGATAGAAGTTGTCTTTAAGAGCAAACATATACTGTACCATATAGGGCAGACTCAGATATCTGAACATGTCTGACTGTCTAAGAAAGGAAAATGAATATTCACCTGAGAAATATGCCTCCATCTTATCATCTAGAAAAAGAGGAAGGCTGGACACGATAACCTAAGAGGTTCCTTTCTATCTTGTCACCTACAGTTTTATGGCCCAATTCTTTCTTCATTGGATAAACATCACATAKGAACAGCAGCAAATGCAGAAGTCTGGAAAGGATATAAACCTTTAGGTATCAAAGCATAAACAATCTCTTAACTAGTACAGGAAGAAAGTCTTCTTACCAGAAAGTCATTCCATAAGTACCCAGACCTTGCCTCTCATCGTGAAACATCTGGTACCAAAAGGAGGCTAATTTCCTTTTCCGCTAGTTAAAACTTGCATACCTGAAGGAAAAAGCAAGCACTGAACACAGATGGCACCTCATAGTTTTTTCTTCAGAAAATATAAAATTGTGAGGATTATAGAAACAAGGCCACCTACCTGTACTGCTTTCTTTAGAGAAAAAAATGGCTAAGGTAATCCAGCAGCAGTAATCCAAACCACACGATAATTCCTTTTATTTTGACTGCTGTGAGAGCAGCAGTGACATTTCCCACTGATTTAGGACTGCCTTCTCTGTGTTGGCTGTGGAGTTCTRGATATAGGGGAAAATGTTCCTTTATAAATGTTTCAAAGCTTGTCTGCTTTTTCTTGATCATTTGACCCCAATCGCTGGTCTATCAAAATTTCCTCTGTTTTGGCCCACATCAGAAAAAAAAAACAGTATTTCCTGCTCACAAGTTCTTTCCTTATCTTTTGATTTTTCTTCTTTAATCTCTGGTTCCATACAGTGTATAAATCAGATTTAGAGCAGAAAAAAAGTCACTCTCATTCTCTCAACATGAGGACAGAGTAGAAATGTCTTCCCAAAACTAAATATATTTTTTTAAATAATTAATACATTTATTATTATATTAATTAAATTAATTCAAAAACAAAGAAACATGATAACCAAGGTGCTAAGGCATTCCACAGATCAGATGTACACCAAATATTACGCCCACCCAACAAAACACTTCTGTACGCTTCTACATTGGGGTGCTGGATTAGCAATAGGGGCACTGTTCTTATAACTAGCATGGCTACCTGATGTGCAAATATGCTTCACAAATCATAAACAGTTTGCAGTACACAATCTTCCTGATAGATTGTGGGGGAATATATGCAGTACTTATACATAACAGCAATATTTTGGAAGTACGGCTAATGTAAAAATCAATATCCCTTAATAATGAATGAATTTGTAAATGAGATTATCAGAAGTGCCTATTAAAATATGCTCTGTAATAAAAAGATACTGCAAAATCTCCAATCAGGAAGACAAATACATGTACAAAGCCGACTTTGTTGCAGGTCATCATTGAGTTTCCTGACTCTGGTGTCTTTTTTCCCAAGTTCTTTTACATATCAAGCAGGTATTTTCAGAAATAAGGACAATATTATATTTTAATTCTTCTGATTTTTATATGGTTATAGAAATTACCACACAGTGAATGAAACTACCACTCATTAACTTAAGCACATTAACATAAAATTTAACTGTCAGAAACAGCAATCAAAAAGGAGAGGAGGAAAAACAGAGGAAGATAAACAACTGGGATATAAGGAAGAGGAGAAGACGCGGAGAAGAGGACTCAGAATATAATCCTATGAGATATTCCAGAATTTGTTAACACGGTTATCACAATCGCATGCACAGAAGGGCCCCTGCATGACACTGCAGAGATGACAGACACAGGAGGAGCGCTGACCTTCAGCTGGACACGGCAAGCTGGACATCAGCCCTCTTCTGCCAAGGCCTGGGAAGGTTGCTCATAGACAGCACTGGGTTTGTGCTAGTTCTCCCTGCAGCGCCAGCRCTGTCATAGTCCTGTTCCGGTCCTGTCTGTTCATAGCCCTGTCCACTGCAGCAGAACGTGCTTCCCGGCCATGCCCAGGGCTCCGTGCAGCTCCTACTTCTTGGATTATGCAAGAGAAAAACACGGGTACTAACGTGTCTTTCTGCAGACAGCACAGTGATTAGTGCTAAATATGGAACCAGATTAAAACAATTTATATGCCTTCGATGCACATTCCTAGCAACCTTCCCTGAAAGCAATCAGATGCCTAAGCTAGAAGAGCTCAGTTGTATATGACTTTAGATTAAATATCATTAGATGCCAGTGCTTGGTAGTTATATCAGTGACTAGATTTTTACATATGCTCCTTCTCYTCATGGATAGCATTGCTAATCTCATCAAAAGGCTCACAGCACTCTAATGAAAAATGGTTCTGCAGGATTCAACACAGTGACAATATTGGATCCCATATTGTTCCGTAATTGTATGTTTAAGTTTCACTCTATCTCATATACCTATTCTCTCTGTGTTTTAATGCATGYTTCTCCTTGAGACTTACACAAGGCATACATTCATCATTTTTCACAAGAGTTTTTGGAGTTAATACACCACTACTATTCTGATTCTTCCACAGTGGAGGATGCTCAGTGGCACATATTTTGCAGCTTCTCCAAGTTGAAGATTTGTCTACCAGAGAGGTGGTTTGGGCTGTGTCCAAGCACAGCAATGTCCCAGAATTGACAAACTATCAGAATTCAAAATGCCCTGTAAATACAGGGAATATATTAATTCTTTTCTATCTATTCTCATCTGAGGATGCTAAAAATAAACACTAGCAATCAAGTCACCTACCCTTAGGACAGCAGGCATACAATGCCACGTAGCATCAGATAATAAAGGTTCATAAACTTAACAATAGCAGTTAATTATATTTTTTGGTCTCTTTTCCAATTCCCAAGAATTTTAAACATACTCACTTTCCAGAAAAGTCAGAGAGGGAACACAAACTGGTAATGTCCTCAGGATGGCAAGCAGACTTGGCAATATATTCATTCTAACTGTATTAACCTTCCCCCATAATGAGAAGGGGAAAGCCTACCATCTGTTTAAGTCATTAGTCAGACTCATAATTAAAGGATTAAGATTAGCTCTAACAATTTCATTTCTTTTCCTAGGAAACAGAACATCCAAATTCTTCACAATAGTCTATTGCCATTGAAGAAGGCTATTGATCAATTTTCTCCCTCTCATACTTTGGGAGATTGCCATCACCCTACATTTAGTCCGATTGATTTCAGAGCAGGGATATTTCCCAAAGTTACCTGCCATGTCCAATATATTAGGAAGAGATTTTTGTCGATCTAATACAAATAATACTATATCGTCAGCATGAAGTAATAGTTTAACCTCACATGTTCCTGACTTCATACCTTATATTTTATGACTAGCTCTAATGTCTATTTCCAACAGTTCAAGGACAATATTAAATGAGTGACAGAATATCCCACTCTTCTGTACACATTTTAAAAATTAAGTGATTAGCATCCTTTTAAATTGGTGTGATTGCAGACTATAATAAAGTAACAAAATCCAGATGAGAAGTGCTCACACAAGCCAAACCTACATAAAGGACCAATTCAACCTAATCTTGTCAAATGCAATTTGTCAAATGCATTTTCTGCATCAGAGAGCAGCACTGCCAAGGATTTATTTGAGTATTGACAGACAGTCATTAATTCAGTCAGTAATCTTGTACTATCAATGCCTAGTCATTTATTTATTAACTTTGCCTAATTAGGATGGAAAATATCGCCTCTTATTTTATTTGATCTTGTATCCAGCATTTTGATGAGCTATTTAGTTTGTCAGAACCTAAAATATTGTTGCAGATCTTTGCCTAGTTTAAGCATAAATGAACAAGGGCCTCATGAGAACAGTCTCCTTCAATAAACACAGTTGCTTATATTATCCAAAGGTCTAGGGACTAATGTATTTTATGGAAAGCATTACTAAGGTTCTGGAATATCTTCTCTGCTTATAGTGCAGGTCAAATCCTTTTTCATTTTTATTATATCTCATAGTAAAGCAAGGAAGCCCAAGCCAGGACTTTTGCTATACAAAGTCAGAAAAACAGCTTGCCATGTTTTTATGGACGTAAGATGACATGTCCAGATTAAGAAAAAATAAAATAAATGTGCACAAATTGGGGAAGGAAAAGAGGAATAAAGAGTAATGCAGAAAGCAATATCTAGCAAAAGTGAACATGCTTCATTAGATCACAAAAAAACAAATATTGCAAGACCCAATGCTGTTTTCAGTAGTTTGGCACTAAGTGAGGCCCCACAGACAACACAGGCAGGCTCTGTATCACTCAACACATCTGAAAACAACAGAGAAGTTTAACAATGTTGATATTGCCAATTACAAGAATTAATTCATGGCAGGAATACTTCAAGCTGTCTGTGAAGAGTTGCAGAAGGATCTCACAATACTGCTAGGGGCCCAAAAATAAAACAACGGACGAAGTTCAGTGTTCTTAAAAGTACTGTACATAAAAAAAATACAAAAGCTACCTCAACTGTAATGCACAATGAATGACTTTTACATTAGCTAATAGCAACAGGAAAGAAATGTTGGAGTCATCATGGATGGTTCTGAGAAAATGCTTTCCGAGTGCTCTAGATGGTCAACAGGAAAAGAAAATAAAAGTAACCATTGTAAAAGGAYGTGAGGTAAACTTTATGCCATTGCCCAACCCACAATGCATTCCCCTCATGAAGCACATTACAACCAGACCATGGAAAAACAAAACAAACAAGCAAACTGGAAGGAATTAAAAATGGTGGAGAGCTCAGGATGACAAACATGCTTTTTCAGCTTTGAAAAGATGCGTATTAAAGGAATAGAAGGATGGGGGAGGGGGGGAAGTATAATACTGAGAAGCTGTGTAAGGAACAGTCATTCACGATATTAAGTTTTCCCAGAAATATCAAGATACCAGTTTAACACCAAGCAGAGGAAATTTTTAATGTTTTGGGTAATGCATTATTATGTGGAGGAACTCAGCACAGGCAGACGTTGTGGTATCTAGAAGACTAAATAGCTTCACAAAGAGTCAGATTCAGAAGGGAAAGTCCTTGAGTGACTATTTAAACAGTATTTCTAATATTGTCAAAACACCAGGGTCACTATTTTTGAGGGAGGTGAAAGGGTAACCTTGACCATCTTGATTATCATGTTTTTGATATTTGCGCCTTCATTTTTAGCTAAARCAGCAAGTTTTTCCTTTTTCAGTTCTTGACATCCCCACTCCATCCCCAGTTATTGCTTTAGCCTAAATATCTCAAGCAAACACACATCTTCACATCTTCAAACACATTGTTTTTGCTATTGTCCTTTAGCCTAGTCAAGTCAGCTGACATTTTTATGGAGTGATTCTTTCCATATTCAGCCTCAGGTTTGTTTGTGTAGACACCTAACATGGACAGATGAACAACTCTAAACTCATTGATTGCATTGACTAGATTGTTCATGACGTAGCTTTTACAGAAATATTGACATTTAAGTGTATTCATCTATAGAGAGAATTCCAACTCTACTATAAGGACTCACAACTAAACACATTTTCTGTTCATGTCTAAAGCAGCCAGTCTGGACGTTATTTGTAGTTAATGAACAAATGGTACTTGTAGAGTCCAACCTTTTCAACCAATCAGTTAGATTAAAGCGACCGTGTCCTAAAAGCCCCCGTGTTTGTTTGTTTTTTGTTTGTTCCCAGGACATATGGATGGAACACAATGTGGCGAGTTTAGACGGAGGTAACCACATACAAAACATTACGGATTATGTCAACTGAATACCACTTTCAGTCATATTTATATATTTAAGAACAGGCAAGAAAATTCAAATTTCTTTCCCAAATGTTAGGTATACATTCTATCTGTAAACTGACATGTACCCACACAAACACCAGAGCATGCAAATCTCACCAATTCCTGTAGTTYAGCTTCTTGTTTTACTTTACCAGGGATTGGAAACATAACTCAATGTAATTCTAGCATTAGCTCACTATAAATTCCCTGTCTTTAAATTAATGGAGAAATAATGCTCCTCTCATTAGTTTAATGATCTTACTGTACTTAATAGAAGTTTTCCCCTGCCTTTTTCCCTCTCTTTTGTAAACCGATTCTAATGGTTGCAGACAATTTGCTTTTATTATGAAGCTGTCAATCTTATTCTTGTATGTAACATGTCAGTCTGCTGTAGCACAGAAATAGAGCAAAGCATTTATCAGACTAAGATCTGTCTTCGTTTACAGACTCAAAAATTATCCTTAGCTACCTATGATAAAGCAGGTTAATGGAACACATTATAAAAACAGAACATTTACATCATTTACAGCTTTTCCTTTTAAACCAAGGTATGTGCTTTTTGTCAGCATTTAATTTAGAATAATCAAGTTGTCATTTGGAAAAAAGGAAACTTAAGTGAAATAGATGCAGAGAAGTCCCTCAGCTCAGACTGAGCTAGCTGTTCCCCTGAGGCACCCAGACAAGGGACTTTTGCTCAAGGCAGACTGCAGCAATAATACATATCAGTAAAATTTTCTTTTCTCATAAGYACACTTGTCTTAGGAGCCTAAAAAGGGGAAAGAAATAGGGACTTTTATACACCAAGTTTTAGAAGMAAAAACAGCTATTGCATTGGACAGGGTGAAAGAAAGGAAGAAACAGTGATAGAGGTTATGTCCAAGAGCTGCAACCCATTGGATATTTTGATTTAAGAGTTATGATGTATTARAACTAGTAGTAGAAACCTTATTCTAAACATGTGCCCTGTTTAGCCTTTCTCTTGACATCTCTTATATTCAGTAATGCCACATCACGCAAATTGAGAGCTATTCGCTATTGAAGACACTCTCATCTCAACACCTAMATTCCGAGTTTGTATTTCAAGCCAGTCCTATGCCTCACCACCTCTTAAACCTGTCTGTCTCTTGCTTATATTTATTCACATCTTCTTCAGAGYTCATAGTGCTTTGAAATATCAGAAGTTTATCTTTGTCTACAGATTGTACCATAACGTACAGAAAAAAGTCTCCTTTCTTTTCTTTCTTTTTCAGTTCTTTACAAGATTTTTTTTTTTTTTTGAGTGTGATAAAAGGCAATCGATGAAAGAACATAATTTTGTTGACGGAAAATTTAACCAGTGATGTTCCCTTACCTTTGTCTTTGATTACTATTCTTCTCAGAGGCTGCTATTCCAATTCGGATTTATTTTYTCCTTCCTTTCTCTCATCAATGTTGGTGTTAAGATCATCCCATTTTAACCTTCCCCATTGTTTTTCCRTAACTAATGTAGGAGTATCACTCCTAAGTAAATATTCCGGTATCTGATCTAGGATTGTGTCCAGTCAGCCTGTCTGCAATTTTATTACACTTTGGTCCTCAAAAATAGATATTTATCATTCTTTGATTTATTCAAAACTTACTTTAGCATTAAAACAATATTAAGGAGATGAAAAAAAACTTACATTCATGGATATGAAGTCATTGTTTGTCAACTTTGTGAAACAAGAGACAATCTTGATCCCTAAAATACATCTTCAGGACCATAACACAACACTTACCAAGGCTATAAGAACATGGAAGTTGAGAAATTAAATGAAGCAAATATGTCAAACTGCTGTTGCTCTTGTTACTTAGGTCTAGGAAGAAGCTGAGCAGAAGGGGCTGAAGCAGTGCAGACCCTAGCACCAGGGTCTAGCAACATTTCTCACTGAAAACTCTACCATGGAAAATTAAAGTCATGGATGGCTTRGTTGGTTTTACCATTAAACACCAAAAATTTAAATGAGAGGAGGAGGAAAAAAAAAAAAAGAGAGAGAGAGAAGTAGCTAGGGGAAATTTGAGTTATTCATTCAAAGAAACTCTGCACTTTATGAAGTGGGTAAATGAGAGAACACTCATATTCCCTGTTCATGCTTAGAAAACTGTTTATGAGCCTACTACCACTCTCTATTTCCTACTTCACAGGCAGAAAAACATGGAATACATTCACATGGAAAATATTAATATTTTTAAGCCAGTGATTAGATCTGATCAGAGATCAGATTCCTGTTGCGGTAAAACTGAAAAACACAAGTGAAAAAGTGGCCAGCTCCAGAAAGCYTCTAATTCAAGAGGCAGATCAGAAACAACAAAAAGGAAAAGCTACCAATAACATGTAAAATATACTGAGGCAGATAGTTCTATCTACCTTTCCCATGGCATAGACTTTTTCCCCACACATACACATCACAAAAACACACTATTTTTTATCTAGATAAAAAAAAGAAAAAAGATCAGAATAATCTTTCTCTACACTAGCCAAAACAATTCCAAAATTTTCATGAAACACCTAAGGACAAGGAACACAGGAAAAGATGAAGAAAAGAAATACAGCASAGCCAAACAGTTCTTCTTAAACATATCTACTTCAGTCCTCTCTCCTCCTCCTTGATGCAGAGCACTCATGGAGTCTTGTGAGATTCACAGCCTCTSTGATCTATTAAACTTTGTCCGTGCCAGCTCTTCCAGATACCAGCCATTCCTTCCTTCCTTTTCTGTTAAGATGTCAAATCCTCAGAGGAAAATAATCCATTCACTGGCTTTGTTTTTAGTTTGATATATCAGTGACATTCACAAGGAGACTGTAGATTCCAGCAAGGCCTGGAGTTTTTCCAGTCCCCTATAATTAGCACTGTATCTCTGAATCCTATCACTTACTTCCCTCTCTCTCTACCTATCTCTCCATAGTGTGCTCTTTCTACCAGTCTCTACAGTACCAGCAGTACAGGCTTCTGCCGAAGCCTATGGTTATCAGAGCCTGTGATGTCTCACATCCAAGAATTCWGCAAGGTGTCAACCCATTGCTCGTCTTGGTTTCCTACACTTCAGAAGTGACAGATTCAGGTCAGCAGAATCCCAARWCACCTTCTATCTCCATCCCCAAACWGAGATTCAACTCCYGCAGCTGCCAAAGCAGAACCACTCTGAACCAGGACAGTCCTCTGGGTTAGGGCAGAGAAGGTGCTCTGAGTCTGATTCAAACCCTATTCAAMTCCACARTACAGTCCCTCTCAGATTATTTCATGTGTGCAGCCTGTGATTAAAGGCAACCTTTTGATGAAATCTGAGGTCATTTCAGATGAGAACAAAACACAYGACAGCTCCTCATTTGATCAAGACCAGGTGCTCAAGACCAGATGAAACTGATTTTTCAAGCACCCAAACGTCATTCACACTGCTCCAGGCACTGACATTCAAAGGTGGATGACACAAATACAGCTTCAAGAGCACCACACTGAAAACATTTTTTTTCAAGTGTTTTTTGCATATATTTCCATATTTCTTTTTCAGACTGCCTTTTGCACTATCATCCAACCATATGCCATTTGTTGAAGACCAAAACTGGTATGCTTCAGCAAAAGAGGCAGTATCTATCCTTATTTTAGCAAGCCAACATGTATAAATTTTGTTCTGTCACRTTTCTCTCCTCCTTTTAAAGATGACAAAGCAATGTGATGAAGACAGGCACTGGTGGGCAATGTTGTGTGGAAGTATGTGGTTTTTTTTCATCTAGATCGTGTTGGACGAAGAATGCATGTTTCCTCACGGTACGAGGAGTCATTCGGAAAAGATCAGTGAAGGAGGCCAAAGAATCCTAACAGCTCTCAAATTCACAGKGCCTGTTCCCAAAGCAGCTGAACTCTGCCAAGCACTGTCAGAATAATCGGTGCTGAATTAASAGGCRAGATCTCTAGATTTTTRGGTRTGTGGAWTTTTTTGCTTTTGTTTTTTAAATATGCATCGAAGCCATTTGGAAGGATAGGCTCATGGATTCATGCTGCTTTCTTCTACTATGAATCAAATCTACTCAGATATTATTGAAAAGAAGGCTGAAAAATGAATCAAGGKTATTACTTTTCACCACAGTGTTGGAGTAATACAACCAGGAGCATAAGTGACTTGAAAAAAAAAATGGTGTGGTGTAGAGGTTAGACCAAAAATTATCATCAAGAACCGTAACAATAAAGTGCTTGATGATGTATGAAATGCTACTAGCTTTGAAAACAATATTGCACCATCTATAAAAAAGGCCTACTGGCATCTAGCTGAATTAAGCATGAGAGCTTTCTTACAGAACAGCTTAACTTAGGAAGGATAATTCAGACCCTTAACCTTTAGAGTGAGGGAAAAAAAAATCTCAGCAAAAGCTGAAGCCTAGAAAACAAAGATTCATGCAGGTTTGTGAAGCCACATTAGCAAACTGCTTGTTTCATTTGTGCRCTAGATTGCAGCATGTTAGCAATGACTGTCTCCACCAAGAAAACGTTTAGTATCTTTAACGAGAGCTGGTTTGTAAGCCTCGTAAAAATTGCTGTCCCTCAAAAGTCCAGAGTGAATACTCTCCACCTTTGTAACATGCTTACAAATCACCCCGTGCTTCATAACATTCCTACTTCATGTTTAAAGCACCCTAATGAACCTCCCAGCTGCAGGACAAGCTTCTTCAATGCAAGTGCTAGAGGTTTCCTTAATGCATGTGCTCCAACAAGCAGCATGAAAGTCCAGGCGAAGCTGGCACGTCATTTGYCACATAGACTGAAGTCATGTGCAGTCTGAGCTGAAGCAGCTGAAAGGAGGAAAAGCTGCTAGAGGAGGCTCTGAAAAAAACCATCAGAATGATAATTCCTTTCCTGTTATAGGTGCCAAAGGACACTATTGCCTTTCTTCAATTTGCTGCTATGGATGTTTTGGGGAAAAGCATACGTCTGACAAGTGCTCTCAAAATCTCATTGCTTACTACTTGATGGTTCTGCATTCCCTCCCCAGTGCCAATTCTTAGCCAGGTTTTTAAACAGCTGTTTAAAAGTCTTTAAACTTTCGGCACTTTAGATTTCTCTGCCAGATGTGATCATGTTTGTCTTGCTCATAGAATCTGTTCTGCCACTGTAGTCCAAATTTTGGACAGTTCTGGTCCCCACAGCACTCCAGTATGCTAGACGGCTGCTGTCCAAAAGCTTCCACAAAAACGAGACACCATATACACAAAAAGGCATAATCAGAGACCACTAAGCATACCAGATATATCCGTTTGTACAGCTATTGCTCRGCATTTCTTTTATCACCTGTTCTTTTTGACTGTGTCTCCACTTTGCTAGAAGAACCAAATTCCTTTAAATTCCCTTTTTTTTAAAAAAAAAAAGCTCTAAAATATTAGGCATTGATTGAATTCCACAGGCTAGTGACTACAGTTAAGAGAATTGTTTGCAGTCCRTAACTTACCTCATTTTGTTCCTGCTCATAAATTATCCACAGAGGACTTTGATTTTTACTAATTTGCTCATTATTCAAAGCTCTTCAGCCAAAGATTAATGTAAACCTATTTCAGCACATGGATTTTGTCTGTCAKACAATCACTTCAGCTACATCTTTGACCATCTGTTATTTATGATCTATGAATGGTCAACTAAATACCACGGCATTCCCCACAYGTTGGGTTGGATTACAGATGTCCAGACAGATGAGACCCTTTTTTTCACATAGAAATATACTCAGTTTTCTCTCTGAAACATCTAATTGAATCAGTTCCAGGTTTGAGGTATCAATGGCAAGAAACTCATGGAAACTAAGAAAGTAGAAAGATGGGAAGGAGATAGAGGGAGGAGGAGGGGAGAATACACAAAGTAACTTTAATCATCTCAGAAATGCCACCTCCTTCAAAGAGCTCATTAATGATCCCCTCTTCATGACCTCATCTTAATAAGATTCCCTACCTCACCTATGTTTACGGACCACAGACATTTCCATCAGCTTTTCAGATGACTTATTCCACAAYTTACAGGTCAAAAGCATAAAGTATGATAAGAGGGCAGACAGAATAAACAAAGGTTTATTACTTTTTCTTTGTAGCCACAGAGGTAATATACTATAGTTAACAGATCATGTGCCAGAGGAAACCCATGTAAAGAGCTCACTGGAGCCTCCAAGAGGTGGCTTTCACACCTGCAAAGCAAGTCTAGTGCCTGAACTCACACGTTTAGAGCTAGCTTGGAAATCTCTGCATGAATGAAACAGATATATCCACAATTTATTGCAAAAATGAGAAAAAGCAAGCTGGGGTGTTTCTTCACATACAAGAGAACAGGTAACATATTTGCCCAAGAGAACTTAAGCCACCAGAGCCTTAAGCCACTTAAGCCTTAAGCCACYACCAGCCAGGTCAGACTCTGGCACTATCCAGTAAAATCCCACTAGTGCCCAAAATACTGAGTGACTTTGGTCCAAATAGGTCTTCAGATCAAAACCAAAACCTCTGCCACATTATTAAAGAAAGTTTAAGCTTCCAACAGATTTTGAAGTGGTAGTTATACACCACTTTATGGAGAGGTGTTACTTACTACTTTTTTCAAACTAAATACGAGGCAAATGGCAACCAAAGGGCTTTTATACCTTTTTACAAAGCAGCAATAAAAGTCATGGAAATCATAATAGCTATCCACTTCCTTTTCTAAATGCTCTTGTTTGGCTTTAGAAAAGAGAAAACAAATCTTTAGTGGCATTTTGATCAGCACTGCCACCATCTGCACAAGCTTCAACTCATACAGCAGGGATTTACAGACAAATCTCAGCGAAGAAGAAACCAACAGTGTGTCTTTAGAGCTAACAGAATCAAAGGRTAAGGAATTAAACAAAGTGATTCATTGAAGAGCTAAATTGGCTGATCCTTGTAATCAAAGGACTCTGAGGTCTTTCACAGAAAAGCCTGATAGGAAACAAAGAATGCAGCTGAAAAAAGTTTTCCCAACAAAATCAGATCTGCTCAATGTGAAAGAGAGGGAGARAGAAAGCATATGTGTTTATCTGTTGCACTGTTGAGTTGTAGCTCTTCTTTCAGACTCAATCAATATATTTTCTCTTTAAATTCCCCTCCCTACTGTACAGAAGTCGGCTGTGTTTGTTTACCAGCAGATAACCATCTTAATTAGACTACTGTATTGGAGCTCTGTTCTCAGTGACAACAAAAATAGGTTTGTTTCCTCTGGCATAGTTTTKCTGGGAGGTCTTTCTTGCTAAACAGATCTTCTTTTTCTTTTTTCTTTCTTTTTTTTTTTTCCCTCTGTGTAACAAGACAGTATTGTAAACACCATTCTGTGGTCTTTGTGCCCATGTCACCCTGACCCAATTGAAACAGGACAGGGCACAGGTAATTATTAGAACCCTTTAAAAAGTAAAAATAAAAAATAAAATGGCCAACTTATGTGTTTATAACCATCTCCTTACCAAGGCACAGAACAGAGATGGAATTAAATAAAATGGCACATGAATTTTATGTTTTAAGTATGGAGTCTATGCAATTTGAAGGTCAATTCTTCCACAGACAGTAACAACTTGAGTAGAGAGTTGTGAGTTATCTGGCAAGCTTTCCAAGAGCAACGTGTCAACTAAGTAGGAATCCTCACAACACCAGCCCTGCTGACATGCACTAACACTGCCGAAGGCTGAACCAGGCTATACCATGGTAATAATGGTATAGCCACACACACAGCAATAACTGTGGCCTCGTAACTATTCAAGGCCAATACCCAGAAACATCAGTGCCTGTATTTAATTCARTACAAGATTTGTCAGTGAGACACAAGGCAAGACCATCCCCCTAATGATGTAAGAATGTGTAAAWGTACATTTGCAAGAACAGAAAACTTGTGTTTCCTAAGGAAAGTTTTCCATGGACATAGTGCCAATGTTACATTCTTTTCTCCATACTTCTCAATGAGAAGGCTTGTAAATAGGCAAGCTTTTAAGGAAAGAAGTCCAGAGTACCTGCAAGTCTGTTTGGATAAAGCAATCAAAAAASCAGGGAYACATTTCTCCTTGAATTTCTTCTTYCATTCTGTTAAGGYTAGAAGGACTATCCTTCKTTACCAAGGAGCCCAAATATACTCACCAGTCCCTTCAGCTTCCTACCTCTTCAGGAATAAGGAGCAGTACAAGATGAAGAACTGTGTTGAGAGATCACCTAACCAAAGGAAGAACAATTTTCACAAAGGCAGCGACTAGGAAAAGTGATGAGGGGCCAAGGGAGAGACAGGTTAGACTGACAACGTAAGATGTAGAATCACCTAAATCAGGACATTTTTCTATGTACAACAGCCTGTCACAAATGTCAGCAAAACGTTTCCTTTAACAGAATACTTGGATGGCTGCCATCACAACCAAGAATTGATGCAAGCTTTTTTCTTTTTCTTTTTTTTTTGTTGTTGTTTTTTGCCAATGTCATGTTCTTGCCTGAGAAACCATAGGTTTTCATTGCAAGTTAAGAGGATTGGCAGAAATTCTTACTCTGTCACTGGCCTTTCTTGAAAATTGACTTTAGTAAACTGCTAGCTTTCAGTCACAAGCTAAAACTGGCAGAAAACAGATTAAGGAGCAACAAAATCAGTTCTGCAGAGACATAATCAAAGATCCAGGTTAAATAGCTGTTCTAGCACACAGCCTACACCACTTTTCCATTCACTGAAGCACAAAGTATACACGAAGAGGTAAGTAATGCTTTTTCCACAGTTTTAACACCTTTCAAAGCAGTTGATATCAGAAAAGCACAAATTTCATAGAAAGCCTATTCCAATGTCTGCACATTTTTTTGATCTAGAACATACACTCCAGCCCTCCACTAACTTTTACCACCAGCCTCTCTCCTTAGCCAAAGCTTTCCTTTCCAACTCTGTGCTGCCTCTGATCTGAACATGGGCACTTTGCAGGGCCATAGGGTCATTGCCTACAAATAGAAATGGAGTAATGAGGACAATATGGTAGGCTAAAGTGTCGTGCTAAGAGATGTGAGTTAAAGCAGATAGTGGTTGTGGATTTATTTAGGACATAATCCAACAGCCTTAATATTGCAGCTTATCGATTGAAGCAACTGTGTCTTAAATAGCACAAAGAATAATGAGTACATCTTTATTAAAAAAAAAAAAGTTGAATTCTGTTTTCTCAGTAGTCTTGAAGCTATATGCTGAATATTTGCCAATTCAAACACATTTATTCATCTGTCCTTTACTGTAAGGAATTACAGTCATAGAATTAGTTGGATTTTACTCAACTGCTCCACTCAGCTTCCAATTTTCTATTCAATTAGTATTCATTCCAGGAAATCAGCTACTAGAAAAACACCAGTATGCAGGACTGTATGATCTCCGATGTTGTGATATCAGACAGTAGAACAATCAAACATCTCTTTCTAGTCTTGAAACATTGTATTCAAGCTTGTCTCTCTTTCCATCCATGGTCTAACAAAAACAACTAGAAACGGTATAAGCCACTAGTAGCCTAGCCATGTCCATGGGGACTGGCAAGATTTGAAATCTATTGATGAGGTTTAAATGAGATCATACGTAACTCCCTATTTTTTGGTCAAAAGCTGAATAAAGTTAGCTTTGTCATCAAACACCACCAAGCTAACAAAGCTCAGTTCAGCTCACAAACGAGTGCCAAAGCTCCGTTGCGTTGTTATCCTCCTACCATTTCATATCTATTAAAGACTCTTCCATTTCTTCAAAGTCTTTTTAAATTATGCCTAAGATTTGATATGGTCAARGACAAGTGAATTTTATAAATATGAACTAGGCTCTGCTTTTATCTTGTGTCATTCTCAATCCTTCATTTTTCAAATAAATTTTGGTTCTTTCTATTTCTCCCTCCTTCCTTTGCATGCCTTAGAATGACCTAGAAAATATCCTCAGAGAACTTTGGAAGCCTTAAATCAGGCTCAAGTGTCTGTCTCTCTTTGGACCTTCCACAGATAAAGAGCACCTCCACTAAGTTTCACTCATTTCCAGCTCTATGAAGATCCAGTAATTTTTTTCCCTCTCCATACTGATTTGTATGGTATTAATTACATTTCTCCAGTAACACAAAGCATAACAATATACACTGTGTAGACATTTCTTAGACTTTAAGGAGCTGTTTAGTGAAGAATGTTAATTCATTGAATGACAATACAAACACAGGTCATGAATATAACCTACTGCAGTACCCATCAAAGTGACACTCTATCACTAATAGCGTTCCATCGTAGCCTTACACCTGCATTTCCTGTACCTAATGAACACTTCACAACTTCCAGTTGTTCTTTTTGCCTGAGCAGGATAACTTCTCATGTGGTTGYGTGAAACAGATACTTCCCCAAGCAKTAAAAATATCTTCCTGAAACCTCGGTAATCACAGCGCTCAGTTACTTGCTCAGTTGCTCACTGTTGCTCATRTATCATTATTTCCCACTTGTTCTTCCCATGACACAGCACATACTTTAAAATTAACATTTTCAATCTGGTGACCTGCTCCTTACATGGGTATCAGAAGCATAACTCTTGCTCTCAGTATGAATGACTAAATTCATATTCATCTTATTTYATTTCTTTCTCTAATGGGAAGAACAAAGATTTCTCCTTTTCTGCCCGGTCTCTATCAACAGATCAACCAATAGAAGCCAAAAAAAATTTCTCCCTGGGATCACAGAACCTATGAGGTTAGAAGGCTCCTTTGGAGATCATGTCCCATGAGTCCCCTTATTCAAATCAGGCTCAGCTAGARAAGGCTGCTCAGGACCATATCCCATTGGGTTTTGAGCATCTCCAATATCAAACTCCTATAGGTAGGAAACCACAYTGCTTTAAGTGACCTGTTACACCTTYTGAAGACATTCCCTGTTCTCCCTTCATCATTCTTCAGGTTCTCCCATCTTTGTCTCCAGCTTTCCTCTGAAGTGATTCGGTGACCACCTGCTTCCCCACTGAGCTCTGACAGCAGCACTCTCTACTTCGTATACTTGTCACTTCTCTCTCTCATTATTGGCAAGACAACTGCTAGGCCAGGTCAAAAATCTTCCCAACTGCCTGTCCTGGAAGGCAATGAAAATGTTCACTCTGTTTTTCCTCAGACTATTATGATCATCACACAAATAGGACCTTTTTGGACATGCCAGCTTCAACTGTCCTTGTTCAAGCCTGAGATCTGCAATAATCCTTTAGGAGAACCACAATTTCCCTGCCACAGACGCATCCAGGAGAAGCATTGACACTGCTGCCACTTTTAAGGGAAGCTTCAAACACAAATCCCCATTTCATCTGAACCAGCTTGGGCATTCCTGCACTGCCAGGTTCCCATAGAAGGATCAATAGTCTCTAGAGCATTATGTGTGTTACTGCTTAGCTTCTGGAGGTAGGCATGCTCTTTAACCCATCCCAGTCAATTTATAGACTTAAGACACCCAAATCCTCCCCAGCAACCAAAAGAACTTTCTCTTGAAGGAAGAAAATAACCCTCCTGATTGTTGAAACTTTTTTCCTCCCAGTATTTTATAAAGTCACAGTAGTTCTCCTGACAGTTTAACATTTTGGAGACTTGATCGATGAAATCCCACCTTAGAAAATGGTTATATGGCCTCGGTCACACAGCTCAGTAATTGACACCTCCCTGAGTGTTAGGGACTCCTCTCCTCTCTGCTCAATACRAAGCATGGGCTATAACAAAGGTATCTGGGTGAACAGCTTAATACCCACTCATATAAAGTCACTACTCTGGCATTTGTACAGCTGCAACAGGGAYACTTCCCTCAGACTACCTCTTACTTTCCGACCTAAAACATGGGGTTGATTTGAGCAGCTCTCTGCTGTTTCCATGCCTAGGCTGCAGATGTGGAAAAGATAGCGCACGCTGCTACCATTTTTGCTCTTCTTCAAGTAATACACCTCCTAAAATAATCTTTGTTTTGTACAATTTAAAATGTATGGTAAACTTGACTCAAATTTGTGCCTAGCTTCAATGCAACTGAGTTGGTATTTCCCTGATYAAATTTACCCTGAAGTAGTTTGCTCTAATCTTCTAAATCCGCAATCAAAAATAGGGGAGTTAGTGCCTTCATCCATGGGGAAAGGCAAGTGTCACTCCAGTCACCTAAAAGATACTGCTAGAATATGTGTCCTGAAAATATTTGTATGTAGGTCAGATAGTCTTTAAATATGCACTGAAACAATATTAATGYCACTGACCTGTCTGATCAAAAGTGCAGCTGCCACCTCAGACCATCTTAAAATTGTTTCTTCTGAGATTAAGTACCTACTGCCCTTCAAAATCTTCCTTTTTCAAGGAGGGGTAAGGRGGAGATCATGTACTACCAAATGTTCAGCTATATTTACTGTTTTTAATGAAAATAATAAACTTTAAAAGGACACTTAATGCCCCCCGGAGGTTTATCATTTGAGACATTTGGCACTGGAGCCAGGGGGAATTTTTACTGCTGCTGTTCATCTGTGCCTTGCCTCAGGTTAACTAGTACCTCATGTTCTGGTGCAGCTAATCTCCTGTTTTTTCATGAGCACAAAATATTTGCCTTGCTTGAGGGAAAAAAATATAATAAAAAAAAAATAAAAATAAAACCTCTAAATTCCCATATGTACAGAGACAGCAAAGATTACTCATAACTGCCATAATTTAAGGGCAAAAAGAATCCTTGTATCTCACYTGCATAGTAAATCTAAAAAATAAGAGCAGAAAAAGAATGACTCATCTTTGCTGAATGGAAGTTTTGGAGGAGGTTTTATGCTCCCAAAACAGAATTATAAGGCCTCCGTGCCAAACTCCCACCCTTTATATGCACTTTGGTTTAGGGAGATTTTGCAAAAGAACTAGAGTATATACAAGTGCATTGCCAATACATATTCAGCTGTGATGTTTCTGCTGCATATTTATCTGGTGCTTGGCAAAATAGCACCTTCACACAAAGTTAGGTTCCTAAATGCACAGCAATATTACAAGGAAATTATATCTATAAATATGAGGCACACACACTTTTGCAAATTTTTTTTTTTTTTTTTATTTTTACCATGGAGGTAAAAATAAATACCACACAGGGAAAAATAAAGATGCGAACATGAAGGCCTGTTTCTCCATTCCTAGCATCTTTGGTCATTTACTCTGATACAAAGTGACTGTAAAATGCACTAGCCCAGAGATGTTGATGCTTTACACAAAACTATTCGCACAATTATCTGTAGGACATATATTATTAGCTGGAAGCAATATTTATTCTTGAAGGCGTAAAGCTACCTTGCATCTGTGCAAGTATGTCACTTTAGTACCACAGTTAGTGACCTGACGATAAGAAAACAGCTATATTGGCTGCATAAATTCTATGAAAACTTTGCAAGAGCAAACCTGTACCACTTCACATGTAAAGAATTTCTCTTAGTAAAACAAATATCTGCCAACATATATATATGACCAGTGACATGAGAGAAGAATTACACCTCTTTAAGTATCTCAAGAGGAGTTAAGCAAAATAACCTTCGCACATGGACAAACCCTAATTAAAGAATACATTTCCAGGAAGATGCAAGGATACGGTATCAGCATGCAATTAAGGAAGGTGGTAATCCTGTTCACATCACTGTGCAATTAGGATAATGTCACTGCCTAGTTCTGCTTTGTAAAATGCTTTGAGATCCTTAGATGAAAGTTGTATATCAGTGTGAAGCATTTATACTTTCATCAGCAAAGCAGGTGGCACATGGTATGCTTGTTTTTGTATGAACTCTATAGTCACAATTGATATAATTAGTTAAGACCTATCTCGTACTTTATTACAAGCTCTGCTATTTGAAACCATTTAGTAAGATGCGGTATTTCTATAGGAACTACGGATTGTCATGTTATATACTTGAATAGTTTCCATCACTCTTGTATCCATAACTACAATTTAAGGGTTGTGTGTTATATGGTTCAGCTGAAAGAACACAACAAAAGTATGCATCAAGTAAGAGTGCAGAAGACTTTGATGGGCCATCTTGTGCACTACTGAGCACAAGGCAGGATGATTTCCTGATCAATTAGACCAACTTTCAGGGGTGAAAAGCCCACATTTCCTCAAGAAATAAGTGCTCTCCTATACTAAATGGATGAGTTTTTCTAATGCCTTACATCAAGTTCCCATAATGAAATATACAGCCATTATTTCTACCTGCATTTTCTAAGGACGATTTTCTATCCAAGGCTCTTATTCTTCACAGCTGTCTTTATATACTAGAAGATYAGTATATAAAGCAGATTTTTTTTTTCCTTTCACTGAGAAATATGCAATGCACTCAACTCCCTCCAACTTGTCACTGCAAGGCCATGGCTGAATAGAGGAACACTGGAAAAGAAAGACATTGCTACTTAGCAGACAAAAGCTAAAAGACAAGCAGATTATAAGCCACAGATTTGTATTTTTGGTTTACTCGYGCGAATAGTGCTCTTACCTTTGTCAACAGGAATAAAACACCTTGAATCAGACATGGATATAACCAGTTAAATAAAAGTAAATATGGTACTGGTACCGACTGAATGAAGAAACCGTGTGAAAATCTGTGGATTAAGACAAAAGGAAAACATGAAATGAATYTGACTAACTGGTGTAAACATTGTCACGTGCATTGGTAATGAACAGAGTCAGCTGTTGTACTCTCACAGAATGATACACCTAATCATATGCTTTTAGCACCAGGACTTCTTTCAAACCTTAGAGCACCACCTACTCTGTAATTAATTTCTACATTATGGAGATTTTAAAAGTTTTAGTCATTTTTAGACTATCAGTCTAATAAATAAATCAGTCATAGGAACATTACTTGCGTTTGCAATTCAATTTTTTGGATTACTCTGCACCTTACTGGATAATAATTCCTACAAAGCACTGCCAGCTTGAATCAGGCTAGAAGTCAATTATACCAAATATCTTGTCTCTCCTTGTTTTCTACGGCTTTGCTAAAATATTTAGGATCTTTGCTCTGAAATAGAGCCTGTATAGAAAACTAACATTGATGTCTTGTGGGTAATTTCTTTGAACGATTTAACAGCATCAAGACAAAAAGAAATTCTCTAATCTACCTTCTAGGCAAACACAAGATCAGCTTAACCAAAATCATTGCTTGTTTGATCTTTTCTTAAAACTTCTAAGAAATAAAATTTCAGGAGATTTGTGTATTTAAAAAAATCCAGCACTTAAACTGTTCTTGCTGTGTGAARATCTGTCTTAACATTCAACTTTCCCTTGCTGCAATTAAAACTCATCATGTTTTGCCCTACTCACATGTACTGCCCTAGTTTGTACTCCTAAGACCAAGTRTCTTACACACCCTTGCCCTGCATATTTTGGTGCATGTGTGGGTTCAAACAACCATTAAAAGCAAGCTGAGCAATAAGTGATTTCTACCAAGAAGAGCTGCAATTTCTGCAAGCACATGAAACAACAACTAGACCTAATAGCGTTCTATTACTTCTTCTAAGCCAACATTTGTTAATAAATGGATTTCAAGTGCGGCAAATATCCAAAGAGTTCTGGCTCTTCCTATATGAAGATACTTCAATGTTAACTTTCTCAGGAACAAAATGGACATGACCGCTCAACTACAAACCGTATAAATACCTCCTTCAGAAATAGGACATAGTGTACATCTGAAACAGCTTTCCACAAGCTGTCTGGGCCTAGGACAGTGTTACAAATGACTCAGACTGTGAAATTTACCATGTAAATGCCCTTACCCTTTAAATTACAAGCTGGCTTCAGAGCTGGAACCTACCTACACACCAAATCACTTTCCAAAATGGTCTCCTGAGAAGTCCATCCTATGGTCACTGCATTTCCAAGCATCACATTCCAAGAGCTCCAGTGCCATTCAGAGGAAAGCCATTAAGCTGAGCAGTGAGTCAGACCCAAATTTCACATTTCACCTGCATTCAAGTACATCCTGGATGTTTGGATTGCTTTCATCATACATGTGGAATCTAATGCAAAGAACCAAMAACACAGAGAAAAGTTATTTTAAAACAAGAACTGTACTTCATTCATCATAAAGCCAGTAAACTTGTTTTCACTTGAACTTTTTTTCCCCCTCAAGCCCTCTCTATTTTTCAAGTAAATGGAAGAAAATATGAAAGTAAAGTTCCTTGGGATTAGGGAAAGATAACATCTTCTTTCAAGAAATAACATGTTCTTTAGAGGGTATCAAACGAATATACTTTATATTTTTCATGGTGTTTCTTCTAAAGAAAGAATGACAAAACGGATACAAAAATTCAAAAGATTCTTTGCCACTAAATGCATTCAGATGCAGCATTTTGAAGAAAATATTTCACAYTGTGAAAAATTTGTCAGACTTTCCTTCTGTGGCTCAGGTCACATGCATGCACAGGAGTKGCACTTTGTCTTTCTAGTCCTAGACCAACAGGTAGCAAGAACAGTAGACAACAAAGTAATAAAATGACTTATCAGCCTGCATGGCTGTTACAGTGGAGACCTTTGATTACTCCACACAGACATCCTATGGTCTAGAGGATTTTTTTTTCCCCCCCCATAGATCTTTCAGCCCTGGCTGGCTGGCCTTACACTAGCTCTTTTCTTAGCACTGTGTTTTACAGCCTTATATTCTGCATGGAGTGGGTCTTTCCCTAAGATGCATATGAAAACAGAAGATGATACCTTGGTACTGTATTGATGTGACTTTTGAAACACACTGTGACATCTTCATATCTCTTCACAGATACTGAAATCAAGAGGTTTTTTGCTCTTAACTATCTTGTTGGGGCAAACACAGCTCCCTCCAGGCAGATCTCCTTGGTCCTCTTGGACAGCTTTGCCATCATCCAGGGAATAGCCAAGGTCACAGTCACAAAGCAAGAACTCCTGCTAACACTCTCTCATGCTAACATGGTCTCTAAAAGCAAACTATGTTATTATTTATACATGTAATATATTCATGGTTATTTAATAAGTTTATAGGTGCAGATTTTTAATAAGTTTATCAGTGCAGATTAGAACAGGAAAAAATGTGAGACAATTCTCTTTATGGGAAATTCTRATAGGATTTAGAAGAAAGTAACTTTCTAAATACTGTTAATATTTCAGCATATTCCAAATACATGCAAAACATTGTCAAACACTAGATAAGGTCTTCACATTTAAGAGCTCCTTAAACATTGATTTGCATTGAATACATATATATATATTTTATTACTTCAAAGGTATTCAAATATGGAAATAGTTGCAAGATTTACTATTAAATGGATAAATGGCCAAAGAGAGCAATGTGAAGAATTCATTGAAAATCAAATCTCAAACAAATTATTAACACTAATTTCCACATATTACAAAGCATCTTCTCTGCCTGTATGACATTGCCTTTTGCACCCCAAACATGACTTTAATTAAGATCTAACTTATTCATGACTGTAATTCAGATCTAACTGCTAGTCTAGTCAAATYAGTGTAATTAGTCCCAAAGGGCATTTATAAGAGAACTAGGTTTCTTTTTCATTTTTGTGTTTAGGCAAATATAATAGATGCTAAAAGACTATCCTGAAAACCTGGGAGTTTAAAGAGCTTTACAGAGCTGGAGAGGAAATTCTAAACAAAACATTGTTAAAAAGAACTTTTATAAAGGCTTATTAAGTTTAATTTATTCTTACAAACCGCAATGGGAGGGAAACAATAGAGAAGATTAAACAATGTAAAGCTCAAACTTTTTTATTACCGTTTCCTAGCTTATTAAGAAATAGAATAGTGCAGGATTGTTTAACCYATCTGTGGCTTACTTTGAAGGGGATCAATGAGGTAGACACATTTGCTTCGGCTGCCCTCCTAGGAAGAATATATATGAGCCTATCTCCTGCACAAGTCGACACTAGCATAAACAAACCAGGAATAAGTCCTACCAAATGATTTATATTCATCAAGTATCTGTTGCTCTAGGCTCCAGATCCATACCATACACTGGCCAGAAGGCAAAATAATGATGATGAATCAAGCTACATTACTTTTTTTTCTTCATAATTTTATTMAAAAATATTTTGCTTTTCACACAACTCCTTACCCCTCAATCTCATTTCAGTACCTTTTGTGCCTCATTCACAAGACACTGACTTGGCCCTCCCCTGTTGGAGGTGTCCCATGTCCAGATACTCCATCCTGAACGAAGGGAAGGAAAAAAAAAAAAAAAAACCCTTTTTGCATTGAGGACTGTTCTGTTTCTCTTCCCCATTCTCAAAACAACTTTACAGGGTCAACTGTCAGAAATTGCTTCTCAGGCCCAGATTAAATCTATTCTGCAATACTACGTTTTTTATGACCCACTAGCTTAGAAGACCACGATTTTGTTGTTGTACCTTTAAGCTGCCACTGGTTACGTCTAAACTGAAGGGTGAAGCTTGAACTTCCACACACAGAGCCCTGGGAYTGGGCACTCTTCTCACTCTCACAGATGACCTTCAAGCCACCACTAGGATTCTTCAGGGGACCCAACATTGGGTGTAAGAGTGCATGCGGTGCTTACGAAAACCCAAGCTCAGAAGAAAGACATTCCCCCATCGTCCAACCAAYGGAGAAAGAGCTAAAGCACTGTTTTGCTGTTTTGACTTGCTACTGATAAAGTAGTCTTACTGAAGRTGGTCAATGTCAGTCTTGGGAGTAACAAAGCTGTAGGCATCACTATGCAGATAAGAGCAGCTACTTTTTACTGCTCAAGGCTGGAGAAATACACATTTACAAGGAATAAATCCATCTACCTAGTTCCCAAAGTATGATCCCAGTGAAGCAACCCTTTTTTTGGAACAGTCATCATGTTCTTAATTCTTAGCGGCCTAGATTTAAGCACATAGTAAAATACTTCCTAAACCAAGGCTTTCTTAGCATCTGTAAGTGAACTTATTTTGAATTGATTCGCAGAGAGGGAATAAAAAAGTATATATATGTACATAATCAACCTCACAAGGAAAGAAGACTTGAACTCACAGTATGAAGGCAGCTAATACACATGGCTCATAACACGGCACTCATCTGATRTAGTCATCTGATGCAAATAGGGGAGGCATTTTTAAATAGCTGATGTATGATCTTAGACTCCTCAATGGTGGCTGTTTATCAGCAGTAATGGTATGTTTTTACTCCTGTGTGCTTCCATTTTCTTTGCTAGTTTCAACCTTTGTGTACCAAAGGGCAATCAAGCTCTCAATAAGTTAATCACTTATTTAGTTGTTTGCCATCACAATGTCTCTCTTAATATTAAGCAAGACAGATATTCAGTGAGTCATGAACAGAAGACAGTTATTTTGATCACTATCTCTACTTGGAAAAGAACATTCAAGTTTAACAGGGACAAGTTTAACAGGGAGATRTAAGACTTGCCTAATTTCCAAACAGCATTTTTGATTTTTACATCCCACACAATCTTACCAAGAAAAGGCAATGACATTTTAGAAACAGGTAACTGGATTATTCTTACTAAATTGCATTTCACTCAGGAAGGTTTCAGGTGATGAACTCCTTCAAATGGCAGGAGTTTTTCTTCCTAAATAATTGTAATAACAGTAATAATAGTAATAGTAATAATAATAATAATATACACTGAACATATATGACGCTCTTTGCGGTAAGCCCTTGCACAGTGCTAAAGCAAAACTCAGTAAGAAACAGGACTAAAAGCCTGAGAGATAYAGAATGCCATTTACATTGCTGTTTGTAGGAAGAATAAAGCCAAACTCTGCTACCATGCACTTTGCCAGGGGCTTTGTGATGGAGACTTAACACTTTGCGGACACCAGCATACACACCTACACTCTGATTAATATGTGAAACCAGGATAGTTTGTGTATGTGGGGTAATGAAAACCGATGGACAGTAAGAAGTTTAAGACAAAATAAACCTATCAGATTTCCCATTTCATTTCCTTATTGGTGTAAGATTTTGCTGTACAGTAATTTCATATAAATCATTCTAGTCTAGTTTAAAAATGCCTGAGGTGAAGTAGCTTCCCTTGAGATATTATTCACAGCTTGATAGATCTCAGTATGAGGAAGTATTTCCTGATACACAGCACTCATGTTTCCCTTTGAAATCTCATCCCATTACTCCTGGGTAGCCCTCGGCAGGCACCCTAATCAATATTTCYTTCCCTTCAGCTATTTGTCACCTTCAAATTTCAGCAACCCATTCCTCCTGTTCCTGTTTAATAATTCTTTAATATTTAGCAGTTTTAATCTGTACTAAAAATAAAAAAYGATTCCTTCCACCATTCCTTCCACCTTCATTATTTGTGCATTTTACCTAAATTGTCCATAACCTGTTGCTAAGTCATGRGTACCTACTTCAAAGTGAAGAACAGATCCCAGGAGTCCTGATTCAGATTTCTGTGTTGCGGCCATGTCACTCTTTAAAGGCTGAGTCTTGTGTTTTCAGTAAAGGCAATCTTAGGCCGGGGTCAGAAACGTATTCCCCGATGAAATATATTCCACTTCTTTGCAGAATATGTAAATGCAAAAGTACAAATATATATATATATATATCAAAATTCTTGACTGAAGGTTTATTTTTAAAGGTSTATATACATACATATATATACCACATGATGAATGATGCACCTAACATTACAATTTGGAAAGAAATCCACTTATTCGTGGGATGCATTTTGCCTAAAAGCTGCCAGGTGGCAGTGCATCCTTAGGAACGAATGATCAAAACTTGGCTGCCCTATTGCTACGCCTCCCTCCTTGGTGGTGGCACGGGGTCCTTTTTCTTTTCTCTCTTTTCACATTCCTGTCTTTTCAATAKTTTTCTTTCCTTGATTTTGTTCCTGCGCTCCATTTTTTTTTCATGTTCCTTCATTTACTTGAGGAAGGCAAAACAAACAAACAAACAAACAACATGTCACAGGGTCTGATGCTGCGGATTTTCATACGTTTGTGACGTTTCTGGTTGACTCCTAGAGGTGGCCTTTCCTCATAGTCATTTGGAAAGGTTCACCAGCAAGGTCAGTCAAAGGCACGCTAAAACAAAGCAAGCTGTTTCAGACAAAAGCTGAAAGGAGAGAGAAACAACGTGAGTTAACAAGCTTGCTGGTGCAAGCCAGATCAGCCAGCTAGCTCAGCCTGCCACGCMAACACCTACCTGCCTTCTGCAGGAAGCCTCGTTGAGACTGAACACACGGGGCGAAGGGAGAAGCGCAATGCTGATACTGCTTGTGCTTAGTCTTATTGCACACAAAGAGGAGMGCTCTTCTGGTAGCCGCTTAGGAAAGAGGACAGGGCTCCAGGCAGCRTCTCCTGAAGTGGAGGCCCATTCCTGCACAGACGCAGCACTGCTGGCTCTCAGGAACCTTCTCCACTTCATTCCCAGCAGGGGAGACTGGGTTAAGAAGGAGACGGGGTTATGAGGAGACCTCCTGACATCGACGCCCCGGACACAGTGCCAGCCCTTCCAAAGTTCCCCATATGCCACTGATCCTCTAAACCTTTTCTCCCCTCTATCCCACCAACCGCTGCAAAGAAGACTTCTGTCATACCCCATCACACATGGTCCTTGGGCCCCCTGCAGCCACCAGGCCCCTTAGCAGCCACCGAACCCCAAGCTTCACRGCCGCAGCCACTTGGCCACCCTTGCAAAGCTGAGCCCGGCGTACACTGCCAAAAACCTTGAGGCTCCCCTGTCTGAGGAAAGGCTCTGGGCAGCAGAAACTTAAACAGCAGGCAGCTCCCCACTTSCTCAGGACCGTGGCATGCAGAATAGCAAAAGACTTGGTTATTTTTATATAGCATTAGCTCGCTGCTGTTATCTCTTGGTTATTGCTGTGCAAGATACTTAGCCTTCAATTTCTCTGCATTTGTAGGCTTTGATCATTTCTATATGTGAAGTTATGAACCATTTACTTATTCCCCAGTTCTTCGTTATCCAAAGCACATGAAAATCAATGGAGTCTCYCCTTTGGCTTCAATCTATTGTGGTTTAGACCGGTGTGGCCTGAGTACGACAGCATCTGGAATATTGCTTGGTACTTTGAGCATGCTGTTATCAAAAGGGAGTTCAAAAGAAAACAGCCAAAAACATTTGATGGCAAGGGCAAATGCTATGGAAATGACTGAGTATGGGAATTTTAAAAGCCCTTGAAGTAGAAGGCAACAGTTCTCTGAAGTGTTTTCAAAGTGTCTTGCAAAGTGAGTTAAATATGGACAGTATGGCTAAAAATACATACCACTTGGTTAAATAATAGCCAAAGTGATGGACAGGGTAAGAACAGAGGTAGAATAATGAGAATGAAATTTAGGACTAAACTCCATAAGAAAAATAAAAAATCCCCAAACATGAATTTTCTTCCCTTCTGGAATATTCCCCAACAGAACTGAATGCCAGGCTACTGACTTGGCCAAGCTCTAGTGACTACCCTATAGGGAACAAGGCTATGGATGCTCTAACTAAGCCTTTTTTCAGTTCTATACATTGTGATTCTAGGACACTGGATAGAGGAATGACAATCCTATGAGTTAATTCTTATGAGTTAAAAATCAAAGAGACCATGCCCAAATCACTCTGCAGTATATGCAAATATCTGAATGCAAATTATGTWGTTCTCCTTGTCTCTATTCCCAGGAAGCCCTAGCATCTTTTAAGCTCTCTCTTCTTCATATACAGTGAATGTAGCCGTCCGTGACAAATTTGTGTTTTCTTTTCTGCGAAGAAATATACTGTATTCCTCAGTGGCAGAGAAGTGAGTGTAGCTGCCATTTAGGAAATATAAATGTTTACACCCAGAGGGCAATTAAGACAGTTTTATATGATAATGTTATAAATGAAATGCTAATAAGTACTGTAAATGGCCATGTAATCACACCCTGTCATTTGCCAATTATTAGAGGGGAAAGAAGTGGGGGAGAAGGGTGGAAAGCCAGCTATAGAGCTGAGGATGAGGTGCTCCTTCACATGAGCAATGCAGGTACTGTGTAAYGTGCAGCCCTGACAGCGGCATTTTACAGCAGGAATTCAATTTTCTAAGCAATGTCTGATTTCTCCTCTTATTATCATGTCGGTAATAATAATAATTTGCTCTGACACCGGCATTTTCTYACAAGGTTTGCCAAGGGATTTATAAAGCTGAAGCTTGGGATTTCGAAGGAGCGGGAGGATGCGACTGTACCAGCAGCTGCTCAGGGATGGCTTTGCCCAGGCTCCAGGGCTGTGGGATGGTCCTGAAGACGTTTAGACCACCTGCTATGGGGCTGTGACTAAGTGGGGCATGAGTTTAAGCTTTTTTTTTTTTTTTTTTTTTTTTTTTTTTTTTGCTATGCCCTGTAAATAAATGGTTCCCAGACTGGCCTTCCTCCCACGACCCCAAGGGGCACGCTTAGCCAGCTTTTATGGGCATGTGTGTATAAGTAACTCAAGGGAGGGAGTGAGGAGGATGGGGCCGGCCTCTTCTCAGTGGCAGCCTGCTATAGAACTAGAGGAAACGGCCACAAATTGAAGCACCAAAAGTTCCACAGGAACTTAAGGAAGAATTTATTAACAGTGAGGGTGACGGAGCCCTGGAACAGGCTGCCCAGAGAGGTGGTGGAKTCTCCTTCTCTGGAGATCTTCCAAACCCGCCTGGAYRYCACCCTGTGCCACATGCTCTAGGGGACCCTGCGTGTGCAGAGGGGTTGGACTAGATGACCTCTAGAGGTCCCTTCCAACCTTAGGTATTCTGTGATTCTATGATTCTGTACCTCAGGCATTCCCAAACCAGCTCCTGAGTACGTCCCTCAGTAAAGTTCTGCTAAACATCTAAGGCTAAAACAATTCAGGTCTCATTTTGCTTTGCACATGAAGCTTTCTTAAATTAAATAGACTCTAGACAAATAAGACCAACCTCATAGAAAACTCATATGCTTATGAGCCACCCACCAAAACACAGGAGACTGCTGTAGTCTCCATTATATCTATAGTTAAAGAAAAAGAAAGCCCAAATCTGACCTCTTTTCCAAATCAAGCCTTCTACTGAACAGTTAGACATGACCATGAATAATTTCTGCTAGGACTAATCAATTACTACAAAAGTTACTTATAAACTCAAGAAATGAAGCTCAGAATTTCACCTTTTCCTTCTACGACAAGCCATTCTAGCTCATGAATCAAGTTGCCAGAAAATGTAGTGAAAAAACATTTACTAGTGAAAAGCAACCAACAGAGCAGCTACCACAATTATACACAGTCATGTAGCTCCATGACAGCAACAGTCAGCCAAGTTGCATCAAAAATGCAGGTTCGGTCTTTGCTAGTSTGACAAATCAACAGTCTTCTCTTCATAGCTGGATTGGGTCAGATACTTTCAGGCAGCAATGTCTGCCTAAAGCAAAAATAAAAGAAAAAGAAAAATCGGACTTCATAAACTTTGAAAATCAAAACTGAAAGAAAGAATTTCAAATAATCAGTTTTGCAACTGAAAACCTAGGTAACCTAGGTCAGGGTAACAAATCTGACAAAACTATCACATTATATTTCTTAGACTGAACTTAACCACAKTAATTGTGACTGGGCATTGCTAGTCAAACTGACCCTTTGCCATCCTTTTCCATTAGGAGTATTGATCCTGAGCATTGGTCARAAAAGTACAATAAGCATATATAATAAGACTACTGTGTAGGATAAAAATGAATTGATATTGATGGCAATTAGCTGGCAATTWCCACGCTTTTACAGGGTTTGAATTAAGACCATTAAACTTTTTCTGTTCCTTCTGTGATAGAAGCAGCATGACAGACCAAGCCAGCCAAGAACTTCAATTCTGACTCAGTGCGAAAAAGAGACAAAAGGAAAAGCTCAGAATTCAACATACAAAGTACGTTATTATGTATTGAGAGAATAAAACAACGAAAATCTTAAAAAAAAAAAAAAAAAGGAAGAGAAACTTTGAATAATATCAAAGGCGCCTGCTAGCCTATACACTGTGAGTATGAAATCAGTACACAGAGAAGCTGCAAAGTCTTACAAAGCTGCAAAGCTTGCAAAGCCCCAAAGTCTTAGGGACGATGTAAGGGAATCTGCAGTATGCGTAGTCCCAATGAGTGGGAAATGTGTGGGCAGCCCTGTGGCAACTCTGCATTAACTCTCAGGTTGCTTATGACCTTCATGGACCCCATAAGTAGGGCAAAATGGGGAGAAGAAGGCTTAAAATTCATCTTTCTGTTTGGCATCTATTCACATAAGCACCCTGGGCCCAGCTGAAGGCTGTGTTCAGTATTTCAATTACACTTGCAAACAGCAATTTGAGTGCACTTGATCTTTGATTTTTGCCTCGCAATGAAATAACGGGAGATACTTCTTTTCAGTGGAGTTCASACACACACGCCTATCCACACTTCCTTGATTCAAGTTCACATATATTAACAGTAAGACTACAGGAAAAACATCAAGGTTTTTCCCTTTTGCTTCTAAAAACCTTAAATGCTGCTCAGATTTTATTCACTGCCTCCTCTCATCATCATACAGAGTAACACAACCGTTCACATTAAAAAAACCAAGGAGCCGAGACAAGGTGYGTGTGCTGTGTCCCATCTCGTGCACAGCTCCCACCTCAGACCCACACCACAGCGTTGCCCAAAGGCCGGGAACACAGAAACAAGAAATGGGGAACAAGAGTGGCAAAACTTCTGTTGTACTGAACGAAACCACCGACTTGATTAAGCAAAGCAAATCAGATGTAAAACAGGTAAAAGGATGATGTAAGAATTAGCACAGCTGGGAAGCATGGGTTGGCATCTGGCTCATGCAGACAGCAAAATYGAGAAGGGACTTTTGTGAAAGTGATGCAGGAGTCGTTCACATTTAAACAGGATTCAAAAAGCTAATATGACTTATTACCTGACAGGAAGGATCCCCTTTCACCATAACTCCCCTATGCTTCCCGCTCTCCTGCTGGTAGCTACACAAATTCAACTCAGTGCCAAAAAGTCGAGCAAGTTCTTTTTAGTTAAAGCATTGTTAACGGACTCTGAAAACTGAATTCAATAAAATTGCTTGAACCAGTGGTGCAAGAGCGAGAAAAGAAAGTRGCTCTGCATTCAGGGCTTGGAATGCTTTTGCTTTTTTTCTCCCCTCTTTTATGCAACGTTAACAACAMGAGAAATAAAAGTAATAAAATTCAGCTTTGCTCAGGAAATAGACAAGTACACTCAAGGAACAGAGCAGTTAAGTACAGAAATACTGGTTTTATGCATTACCTTTCATTTTCAAAATARAACTGCACACTTTTAATGGAAAAAAATGCAGAACAGCAAGGTACATATAATATACATAAAGTGCACAGGAGATATATATTTTCAGTGAGGAACCATTCAAAATTATTTTTGTGTTTCCTGAACACAGTCCTAGAAGTTGTACAGAGTACTTGCTGCACTCAGAATACAGCTACATTTTTGTACTGCAGTCTTCTCTAGGTAGGTAAGTGCCATAATGAGTTACRTGATGAGAAATTATAACCAACATCCAAACAGCTGGAAGTATTTGGTAGTCAAATTCCTGAAAAAAATGCATGACCACATGGATTTAGAATGAGGGGGAAAATATATTGTTTTTATTAAAACACATTAGTATCTCATTTGTCTAATTCCCAGCTTAATGATGCAGCCTCTTGGCAGAAAAATAACTTTTCTGCTAGTTAACTTGATTCCACTGAGGGTGGATTTTTTTGTAAACAAAAGACCTTTAACTTCAAATTGATTTTTTTTTTCTATTCAAATGAAAAAAACACAAACAGAAAGATCTTTTTCTGCAGGGGTATTTCTATTGGAAAGAGGAATTTTGTCTGGACTGTTTTGGGGAAAGGTTTGTATTTTTTTTCCTGACATGGATCACTGCCAAACTAAGTTATTTCTAATTGTAGCAGACTATTTTCATGAAATCATCCCAAGAGAAATGTCGTTTTATTTCTATGAAAAAATAACTGTGGAAATGCTTCATTTATTCCTATTGATTTGAAAAACAGAGAAAAGATCATTGTCTTAAACCTTTTGTGAATTTGTAACATTGTAGTGAGCTTTTTCATAAAAAGTCTCAATATTAAACTACTAACAGTTAACTTTAAGATCTATTTACCATTATTTAAACACTCTCCTCCTCAAAAAAAAAAAAGGGAAAAATCAAGATTTTATATACATTGATTTACCTATTTTCAATTTCCTTTTAAACTCTTTAATAGTTTGTTGTATTGTATTTTATGTTGTGTGTTTATTTGCTAGTCAGTGCAAATGCGAGAATGAATTATTCATGTCAAAATTAAGATATGATTTAAAGTTAACAGCAGAGGTATACAGAGTCATCTTTATGCTAAATTTACCAAAGTCATGAAGGCATAACAAATAACAGATAAGGAAAAGGAAGAAAACTGAGGAACGGAGAGAAGGATATGAAAATGAATGGTAATGAGAAACATGGAAGACAAAGAGTGGTGTTGGCAGCTGAGGAGCTTTTCTAAAGAAGAGGCAGAAGATGGAGGTAAAAAGGCAATCCTACTRAAAGCAAAGCGTCAGTCAAGTCTCAGACATGCACCATCACCCCTGTACTCCACTCCATGTATTAGCCAAGACTCGCTTACTTCAACCTTTAGCGCTGTCCAAGTACAGTTTTGCAAATGCACTCATTGGGTAATCTTTATATTTTCACATGTTCAGCTAGCTACCAAGGGACAGAGATGAGATTAAAATTCCCAAGGAGCAAGTGTTTTTGAAAGATACAGCTGTTTGGAAGAACAAACCATTGTGAAGCTTCTTATCAAGCTGCTATGAGAAGTAGGTCACTGCCGCTCTGACTATTCAAATGTCACTCCTTCCTTCCTTCCAAGAATCAATCACCACTAGGTCTTGGCTAATAAAAGGAATTTCTCTAGCACAGGAAGGGAAAAAAAAAAAAAAAAAACCAATTTCCTAAAACATCAATGGTTTCACACAAAAGCAACACTGACTTTTCTAGTATCTGCTCATAGATAAATGGTGCTATAAGAAATAGGAGCACAACTTGGAAGATATCTATATTCAAACACTTATGAGTTATTCATATGGCATTTAATATTTAGGGAGGTTAGTTGGCTTAACTAACCTCTAAAATGACTTTATTTTTCATTTTATGATATCCTCACTTTTATTCCTAAGCATGGATTAAGTCCATGCTATCATTCTGATGCTTTTTRTTCTCATATACCTCCGCTTTCCCCCATCTTACAAATCATATCCTTGTATTCTTGTACGGGGAGAGAGATTGTTTCAAGGTCTGCACAGTAGTCTGAAGATATTAGCAGGTCTCCCTGCTTTCCTGTGCTGTACACTGCTTTCCCTCTGCCATTCTCACAAACGACATCAGGAATATGAGAAMAATATGAAATATGGAAAATTCCCACATTGTCTACTGCCTTTGTAGGAAGGGTTAACTTACATCAGATTGCAGCCACTGAATGTAAGTTCGTACTTACATTTCAAGGGGTTCAGTGATTACCATAATTGCCCTAAAATAGACCACTGATTTACCCTGTGAACTTTTTTGCTGAAACTGTGTGGATAGCATGGGATAACATTTCATGATTTCTCTGTGAGTGTCAGAGCCTGYGCAGTAATACTTTTCTTAATTTACTGAAAATCCATTGTCATTCTGCTTTGTTAAATAACTTCTTATTCCTGAATTTGCACCAYACCACCACTGTAGACTTGCAGAATAAAGAGGCCTAGAGCTTCCTGCCTTCTCTCTGAAATGAATACGATAGGCTACAAAAAGAGGAGTGCTAGAATGCTTTTCACTACTGACATTGAATTATCTCCCATTCTCTATTCCAAGGGAAATAAAGAGCACTTTCTGCCTCTTCTGATATCAATATAAATATTCAATATAAAAGCAATATAAATATTCAATATAAGAATATAAAGAACTATGAAGCCAGTCTTCTTGACATTTCAGAGATGAATACAAGCACTGTGTCAGCATCCTCCACTGACCTGAAACTCGATCTTATGCTGATCTTCAGCACTTGAACCAAAACCAGAGGGGTGAAAGGCAGGGGAGCAGTTCAGGCCCCCCAATACATACATTTAGCTCACTAGGTGCAACCAAGACCTACAAGAGACATTTTTGAATGACTACCACAGGCCAGRCAGAATATTCTAACATGTCTAAAGTGTCATTTTATTTTTGAGTGACCTTTACCTATATGTTTAGGTACCTAGAGGTCATCTTTAGTGGCCATTCTTTTAATTTGAGTACTTGGGGATTACTGAACTGACAATTCAGAGGTCATCTCCCCCAGATGAGTTAGAGCTTGAGTGCTTAGTAAATCATTTCAAAAWYAAACAAACAAACAAAGCAAAGTGGAAAGAAAAGCTGAACTTATTAGTGAGATCTTTCTTTGCTTCTTTTGTAAACTCTTCAGGTCYCGAGTCTCATTCCCACAACAGTAAAAACATCAAAGACAAAGGAGAGATATAGGAATCCAGGATGAAAAGGAACAATCAAACACTACTGGAACTGCTACATTTTTTTTTTTTAGCAATTTTGTTTTTTACTTACAGTGTGGTGGTAAGCCCAAAGCAGCACTAATGTAATGACAAAGCCATATCCCGCTTGCCCTGAAATGTGATACGTGACCTGAAAACACATGGTCATGCTCMAGTTCTGCAAGACAGATCTAAGGCAACTTCTGGACCTAACCGAAAAAAACRTAGGAAGACAAACACTGCCATCAGGAGAACGAAATGAGCTCGGACAGGCCACAGAGCACTCGGCATATGAGCATGTCAGCAGCTCACGTTTCCCTGTTAATAAAGGTACRACACATACTTGGCACACAGATTGATAGCAGATGGTCAAAATGSAAACACAGAAATCTACTTAATCATAAACCTGCATTTGTGGATTGACATCTGTCAAGGAATACATACTAGCCTTGGCTAAGATAGGGATATTAGAAAGCCTAAAATTACAGCCTTTAAATATATAATTCTTTCAGGTGACAGTGCAGAAGATTGCTTGAGCTTGATTCCTAGTAACATCCTCAGTACCCTATTAGCATTCACTGCAGTGTATGATTTACTGCCCATACTTGCCTGCAAGCAGAGAGGAGCTATAACCTGAGGATCCTAGGTGAGGAAATCAGTGAAGCTGTTTCTTCTTTTGCTTTCCTTTGGCACTTCTTTGACAGTTGTCCTTAGGAGTTCCACTATTTCCTCCATATTCTCTAAGCCAGAGGGATCCCTACCTTGCAGCAGTTTACTCTAGGCCCARTTTTACAGGAAAAGTCTAAGCTGGATAGCTAAACTCTTACAAGTTTTAAATCAAGAAGTGTATTGTCCACTTCACAACCTCAAACTGTTTCTTAAATTTCCCTTTTATTTTTCTACAGATAATATTTAATATAAAGGGATATACATTCATTTTGCATTTGCTACTATCTTTTAAATATTTTATTAGGGCCCCTGAAAAAAACAACTTATTCCTCCTTGGCATCACCAAGGAGTTAAACAAACCATTTGGCCACATCATAAGAAACAAGAATCTCATCGTGAYGAAGCACGGTGTAAGACATTACAAAAGTAAAGCACAGTGCCACTTTGCAGCACAAAGCCATTTTCCCTGAACTCATCTGGATGATGTAAAATGGCCTTGCTCAATACTCCAGTGATTGACAGACATGATATAAAAAAACTCAGATGAATAATAGTGGCTGCAAGGCTCTGAATTCTCCCACCATTCATGGGATACACTGGTCCTAGCGGGAAAGCCGTATTGAGCTGTCATCAAAAGCTGTAGGACAGCAGCTTCACATCTTCGATGAARGGCAAGAGATAAGATCGGAAACCATAGGTCATCTTTTTATGCACAGATCATAAATTATCTTTTTACACTGATCTTTAATATCACTGTGGTTTCCYCCTCCCTATCGCTAGATATGAAGTGTAACAACTGCAAAACAGGTATTTTCCTCAATACTATTACGAGCAACCATTTGATCTGGACAATGCTATGAGCAGTGCTAATATAAACAGCTTCTGAGATTACATCTACACTGCTGACACCGGAGCATTAAGTACGCTAACCTTAATGATTCCCGTTACACRATGCCTCAGTAAATTTACTAATATTCACTTACAATAGCAGCAGCTTAAAATGCCCGCATGCAGACTTATATTGATCTGGAAGCACGCTGGTTCAGAAACAACGTAGCACGAGCCCTAACAAGCTGATTGTAGCTGCATATCAGTTGCAATACTTGACAGTTCGTTATTGTTACACTTCACATTCTGATCACATTAAAAGAGAAAAAAGGGGGGGAAAGGCACACAAAAACAAACTTCTGAGCATTGCTGACCCTATCTATAACTTGGCTTTCTGATGTGACCATTCTCATGAAAGGTGCTGCAATACATGCTTGAAACAAGCCCTCTCTGGATTAAGAAAAAGATTCTATGCCTGATCCATTTCATTTTTTCCTTGCAAAACCTCTCTTCACTCTTGCTCATTGGTCTTAATTCTGACTCCTTCCTGATTCTGTGCCATTATCTGGCTCACACTGTCCAATATTTACTCCCTTTGCGGAGGGGCAGCACTGCTAATACTGCTCCGGCGTAGGAGGCGGTAGGCAGCACGCATTTTAAAAGGCATGCAGTTGCCTGCATCAAGACCCATGAACAAGTTAGACTGTAAAGTAAGGGATGGATTTATGATATTTTAGTTTTCTTTTGACAGTTAGCCCACACCAGGGCCCAGCAGTGAAAGGCAGTGGATGTGAAGAACTCTCACAGCGTGGTCCGCAGGCTGCCGCTTGGCATCTCCGCTTGTCTCACAGGCGCTCACTCAGGGGGTGATATGCTGCCCCATAAGGAAATCATCCGGGGATTGAACAGGCTTGTTTCAAGGGGGCAGGACATAGCACGTAACCAGTCCCCTTGTCCTCTTATTAAGGAGATGTGCAAGTCCTAGCTAGCAACTCATCTTGCCAAAATTTAAGTACTAATCAAACCCAAATAGTACCAGATCCATTCCCTTTCCCATCTTTTACCACCTCTAACTACACTTATCTTAAAATGAGACAGATTTACCTTAAAATGACACACAATTTTAAGCGTGTTTTATTTCATAGACACACAACAGCACTAGAAGGAATTGGCTCCCAGCATGACTCCCCTTCTACGGAAAGGCAGCACTCGAGACCCTCCCAAAGTCTGGTAGGCCATCAGCTATCAGGAGAAAGCATACATTTTTTACATGAGATTATCTTCCTATCTTCCCAGACTAGGTCCATTCCCASTGAAGCCTCTTTCTCTCTGATTTTAAAGTATTGCAAATTTTCAARTGATAGAATGAATAAAATTGGAACAAMAAACAAYRTSTTTCTAAGCTCTTCTCATASTCTCTATAGTTTGTGTGATCTCTGTGTGCTAATATTCTAGACTTAGATCTCACTGGAGCAAACGATGACCACCTAAATCACCAAGTCACACAGAAATGCAGATTAAGCTCTCTGAAACATTTCTTAAAGTCTAGAAAGACAAGAAGGTTGGTTTTTTGTTTGTTTGTTTTTGAGGTGTTTCAGCCAAGACAGGGTGATATACAGATGATTTTAACAGAAAAACTTTCCCAAAACTGCCTTGCTATTGGAAGCAGACCTTGGTCTTCATTGCTACATCTTAGCAAATACAGAGACAGGCATAGCTCTCAAAAATCAAAGCAAGAAAAAAACCCTGCTTTCTGTTTGTTATTTTCCTCCTTGAATGCCCTTCCTCCAGTCCCTAGCATTTTCAGAATAGCAAACAAACAGAAGTACTACATATACTATAACAAAGACTCCAGTGAGTGATGCCAGAAATTAGAAGGTGAAAAATTCTTTTAGCAATGCTGTTGGAGACCTTGAAAAAGCGAATATTACAGAAGGAAAGTGGYGTCAGAAGGAAAGAGATTGGAAACAAATTTCAGAGGAAATGAAACCATTATTAGAATGAAGGAGAAAAAAGGAAGCATGCAACTTACAGAATTTACACTTCTCTATAAAATAAGCTCGCTTCAATGTTTCATTCAGCAATTTGAATGGGAGCCATTTATGAGGCAACTGCTTTAGAGGCTGGACTGTTACGGCATTGAATCAGCATAAATAGATAGCATGATCTATTCTGCTATCTATTCGCACCCKTATGATCATTCAGGCACACTTCTCACGGGAGGGAAGTTGTTTTACAGCAACGTGAACAGCAGCAAAGCTCAGCTTCTTCGTCRGTAGCCAGGCAGAGACGTGCAATCTGCATACCCACCTTAAACGGGATGACTGGCAGCCCCAGAATCACCCGAGCCAGATACAGAAACAAGTCCGAGCATGCCTCCAGACTTCTTCCCGTGCAAAGCCTGCAAAATAATAAAAAAAGCAAACAGCTTTTGCAGCATCAGAGCAAACCTGTTCAAATSATATGAGCAAACAGCTGAGGAAATACACAAGCAGACACTCTGCTTGCCTTACTTTATTAAATGTAAAGGGCCTTCATGCTGSTTTCGTATCCATGAAAACCAACCTTATGGGTGACCTTTTGCACAACTCCATTCCCAAACCGAAGAGCAAAGTTACTGATGAGACAGGGTGCTTTTAGTCTCTAATTACTAAGTCAATGCAAACATACTGGTATAAGGTTTTGTATTTCTTGCTGCTCCCAAGTATGATGACAGAAGCAGTACATGCTCAAGGTATTGCGCATCAAGACTTATTTGCCGAAGACTTACCCAGAGGAACAACAGGTTTGACATTTACCAAAACAGGAACTCATTCCATAACTGCTGTGAAGTCATACCAGTTTCATCTCAAAGAATCAATGACTGAAACAGCACCACACTAAAAGCATGTCTGAGATTTTTAACATTATCTAATGCAAGAGCTTCCTGATACTAGCCACAGTCACATATTTAGTGTGATGGACTCAAGCATCTTTATTAAATGCAATTAATTTAATAAAGACTCCAGGAGTGAAGTTCTCCTCCAATCAGTGTACCAGTGCAGTTATCTGCGAGTGCAGATAGAAGATTTTCCTGGTTAACTCTGCTGAGAATGTCAAAAGTTATAGCAAAAAAGCCTATTMTTGGTGCAGAAATGATCTGTGCACGTGGAAAGTGAGTGTGTGCTTTGCATCTCTGTCCCTTGTTGCAAGGTTTGGGCCAGTGCACCTAACTCAAGGATTATACAGACCTTCACAGCTTATCCTACAGTCTAACATATGCATAAAATGCCCTAAGAGGCATACCCAGACAAGAACAGACATGCAGCTGCACCCTAAATGCCCTAAAACRTTACCAAGTGCTGTCACACCACGTGACTACTTGCCTTTGAAGTCCAGGTGGCTGTAGACAGGGTCTAATAAAGCTGCCTCTCTTCCCTGGACCTGACAAGTCACTGGCTTTAACAGGTGCTGAGGCAGTTCATTCTGCTACAGGGGCTGCTCCTCTGGCTGTCCAGGCCCATRGCTCTGCCTGTCCCTTCTTGCTATCTGCTGTTGTGTATGGGAGGCAGCAAAGAAGTCTCCAAAGAGGGCGTTATGCTGTGATTGCCAATCAGCTCAGATAACTCCGTGAATGTATTTAATCAGTGTTCCCAGCAGGACAAGTCTGTATGGAGTTTGCATGTTGCAGAAGCAGCTATATAGCAATAACAATAGAAATATAAGCAAAGAGCAAAAAGCATCATCCACAGGCCATGCTACTGCTTTGCCACACTATAGTGGGCCCTGCAGCCTAGGATTCAGGAAAAGTCCTAGGAGAGCCCCACAGCACAAAGATCAGTTGACTGGGAGCAGTTGTCTAAACAGAGAATGTGCATTAATTCCTGATTGCTCCTTTTGTGCTTCTGGCTGYACTTCTGCCTTCTCTGCCTTTAGTRACAGTRTTGTGATGGCAATGTCAACCTAATGGCACGTGTTTGGTGGGGAGGTGAAGTCCTGTCAGCATGACATTGACTCCACTGAGCAGCTGCAACATCTATAACCAGGACTTGGCTCTGCAAACGAGACACTAAGTACCCTCCGCCAAGAAAGCATTTCCTCCATAAGCAATGCAAGGCCATTTATGGCAGAGACACGGTGAACATATGCACTTGTATTTTGCTATAAAACCCCAAATTATTCCAAGTCTGAATTTAACTAAGCCATAGTCACTAAYGCTCCAAATGCGTCATCCAGTCCAGAGCCCACACTGACTTTTTGTCTTTCTMTTCATTTATCATTAACATTTGAATTAACAGGATAATTATTTTTATTCAATACTATTTGGAAAGGAGAAAAACAAATCAGGAATATCTGCTGTGTAAAGTAATCTGTGATCACACCTGATAAGCACAATTCACTGAATTCTCCTTATGGTGAAAATTCTTAGCTTTCTGAACAGCATAAAAAAGAAACCAAAAAAACAAGCAAAATCCCACTTATGCCTGTCCCTCAAAGCAGCTGCTGAGCAGAGAGATGTTACTACCCACAAAAAATAATAAAACTGACTAAATGGAGGCAGACCTCAATTTGAATTAGGAGACARGGGATAAAAGCGCTCAAGGGAAAAAGCACAAAAGCAAGCAGATTTTGCCTTACCCATGCCGAGGCGTAGCTGCCATGGACATCATTCAGCCYCTTCATGTTGACAGGAGATTATTTAGTACACTGCTGGCAGGAACACACAGCCTCTCCTGATCCATTCTACATTCCAGGGAAATTGGTTGAAAACATGCTGAAGCAAACCTTTTTCATGTTTATGCAAAATAAGCATATTTGATAAATGCACCTAGGTTTTAAACGTAAACAAGCCAGTTCAGGATGCAGACAGAGTTGGAGATCTGCTTATGCTACGACACCACATCTCCAAAACACCAACAGTCTCRACAGTCAAAGCACTGCAGATTTCTCCTTTTATCAGTAGGCTGCAAAATAACTTGCAAAATATTGGAACTATTATTAAGYGGTATTTCTTGGTCCTAAAGTCTTGTGTTGATGGGGGTTTAGTACAAAGTACATTCCACGTTATGCCACGAAGCCCAAAAACATGGGCTGCAAACATGCTACTGGCATTTCACATCTCGCTGGTTGGCAGCTCTCTTCAGCTTGCCACCAGTAACTAATTTACCTTCCTCCCAAGGTAAATCAAGTTGTGAAAATGGAAAGTGTAAAGGAGAAGTGTTCTTCATCTGTCTGAGGAAGGGCTTCCTAACTGTACAAACAGGTTAACATCCAGAAAAGACTTACCTGTTAACTAGTAAATAATGGAAGAGTTGTATAAACTTTTAAAAAAAAAAAAAAAAAAAAAGGTATTACAGCAAAGAGTGATGATATAACTCAAACTATCAGTGTGTTAAGGCCAGTCCATCCACTAATGAATCTGTAGAGCTGTTCTCTGCTCTGCTTTCCTCATCCATCACACTACTAGGAAAAAAAAAAAAATGATGATTGTCTTTCTGCCTGGAAAGCACTCAAAGGGTCGAAAGAACACYGAAATAAAAATTGGGTGTAACCTGAGAATTTATTTGCCACACTTGGAAGAGTTCCCAGTTTATCACAATCCTCCTGCCCGTCTCTCCTTCAGATGAGGAGATAAGTAGCTTAACTAGCCAAGGCTGCTTCTTATCAAGTGTTTGTAGGGCCTAACAGATATCAAAAGGTAAGAGTAAGAAACATTACCTGCCAAATGAAGTGGGAAACGTGATTTACTTTCAGCTCCCCTAGCCAAGGCCTGTTTGTCAAATATCAGCTCAATTTATCCGGAACACTGGTGTGTTTAGCTCCAGTTGGATATGTTATTTATTTCTTCCAAAGGCAGGAGCCAAGGAAGCATTTTCATCACTTTATAGATCTGTTAAGTTCTCTTGGATTTAGACCTAAGCATAGAGTCTGCTTGGGTTTCTTTTCTGTCTGCTTCCCAATTCAGCTCACTGACCTGAGAACTTTTAAGCCCCCTGTGCTTACCAGCACCTGTAAAATCCAGCCTCTGTGCAAACACAGGTTTTAAACACAGGCAGTGGCCACCCCRATAGAACTGTATTTATCAGCAGATCCAGTATTCTTTTTGTGCTTTAGTGTCACTTAAAACATATGACATTCATTATGTACTTGACTAGAGTTCCCTCACTCACAGTACAAAACACGTTTTTAACTCACTGTTCTATTAAAAACTTGTTATCTCAAGAATCAGGATTCTCTTCTCACTRTATGTTACCTATGCCATCTCCCCTTCCTTCTAACTTAAGGTTCTGGCCTTAAGTGGCCACCCCACACCTAATGTCACTGTTTCTGGACACCAGTCACAGAGGTGAGGCCATGAGATATGRCCTCCATGAGTTCCCTAATTCCTGTATTCTTCTTTCACACAAACATAAGGCTGTTTTCACAAACACAATCACTCCTCTCCCTGCTAGAAATATTCAGGCATTCTGGTTTAAGTTTTCTGTTCCCCTAAAAACATTCCTAAAGCACCCTCATGGCAAACATGTGAATCAGTAAGCTTATTTTTACATATCACTTTCCACCTGTGAATCTCTGCATTTGCTTTGACAAAGAGGGGCAAATATTTAACTAATTTAATGAAAGATGGAGACAGAGATATTCAATCTACAGCAAGCTCAGTCATGGCTCCTACGGATGACTGTAGCAATCTTATTCACTAATTTAACATGAATTACCTTTTTGTACCTAAATAAGATTTTCAACAAGGCAAAGTCACACAAACGACCTAGAACACCATCTGTTCCAGGTCTTCCCACTACAAACCACCTCTGAAATTTGAACATAAGAAAAACATTTTGCATATAACATAAATATTCAGTTGTTATCCAATAAAAACAGGCTACCCAGGACACTAAAACTGTGACAGGCAAGTTGATTTCTTACTGTAAATTACTTCTCAAAAAAAAAGACAGCAGAATTTTCCCAGAAAGTAAGTAGAATTTGAATTAAGAGCTTCTCTTTTAAGATTAAAACATATGCTTTGTAGGAGAAGAGCTGCTTRGAGTATCAAAGGGTAACATATGAGTTAGCACAGTCTAAGCACCTTTAGCGGAAACAAATCTGAGGGATTTATGTGAGGAGTCTCCAGGGGACTTGCAGAAAAAGGCACAACAATTTCTAATGGCTGGTAAACTAAGCTGGGCACCATCAAGGTCAGAAACAGGCTTGCAAAGTACTCAAGTACTGCTGGAACAGATTACTAAGAATGGTAGTGGCATCCCCATTGCTGGAAACTTTCAACTAACGCTACTGCTTATTAAGCCAAATTTACTTTTATGGAATTTCTATAGTTGTCTTTATGAATAAGTTACAGTAAATTATCTGAATTTCTGTAYATCTGGATCTTGATGCAAGTCTCCAGAGTTTTTATATCACCTTTGAGGACCAGAAGAGTAAAGCTATACTTATATTAATTTATCCTGAATATCAAAAGCTCTTACCAAATTGTGACTTAAATAAGCATGTCTAGTTTTCACCTGTGCAGAACAAAGACACTGAAAACAAGYACAAAACTGCAACAATTTGAAAAGGAGGAAAAAAAAAAATCAGACAAAATATCCTTTCTGAAATGTTTCAAACAATTTTATTAAACAATCAGGTTTTACATGTCATCAGACCTAAACCCTGAAGTGCAAAAAATGTTTCTGAGGTATTAAGACTGGAGGAAAACAGGCACAGTATTGGTTGTTAGGGGTACCAGACTAAAGCACAATGGACATTCTGTGAACAATAGGCCTTTATACAGCATTTTCAGGATCATAGAAAACTGAGAAAATGGGGGGTTTTTTTATTCATCTTTAGTCTCGAAAGCGAAAGCGTCCTGATCATTAGCCAGTTGCATCACATGGATGAAAACACAGACATGATTAACACAGGGCGATGATAAATATGAATGAGGTGTTTCTAGACCAATATGTACAGTACATGAAAATGGCATTCTGCATTAATTTGAGTTTGTGACCAAAATCCCAACTGTCTAACCTGTCCAGCTTTATGTTGTGTCTACTGCAGTTTCTCTAACATCATTTTTTTGATCTGTTCTAAGAAGTTGCACCACTATCCTTTGTTCCTATTTGAAGGCACGTGGTCACTCACACTCAATTCAGGWAAGTCTGAGTTTTATCAGATTAGCTAGAGTCAACAGTAGGGTGATGCTTGTACACCTGTTATTCTTCTAGTTGCCCTCTTCTCCTCATCCATGCAGTAGAGATCTGCTGAAGATCTGCTGATCTACAACTCTTCTTGTAGGCAATGGAAAGCTTTATCTGAGAGTGTGAAAATCACGCAGAATACTGGCCCTTACAAACACGGATATAAGCGAGTTTTATTCGAATTAWTTGCCGAGTTGGGCTCCAAAAATAATTTTGAATGATGAAGGTTAGGACATTATTGGTTTGTATTATTTGTTCAATGAGGAGAAAAAAAGAGGGAGATTTTCTCCTTACTTCCCCTTGAAAATAATTCACAGGGTTAGAATTTAACTGGAAGCTATAGCAATTTTAACTTTGTGCAGAACTAATTTTATGCACAACCTTAATTAGGTTTAAAGCTCTCCTTCATATTCTAACTCAACAGTTTTGGTAGAAAAGTTTTTCCACCTCAATAAAAACTGCAGCATGTTTCCCCRGGACCAAGAGCAATTCATCCTAAACAACCACTTGATTCAGAAAGATACCCAGCCAAATTCTGCCCTGCCTTACCTTATGGGCTATAACCAGAATTCAGTGATGATATGAAGACATATTAAAATAAAAGATTATCACATGAGTAATAAGTAAACATCACTCATTATTCTGTGTCTTCCTGTGTTTTTGTTTTAGCTAAGATAAGAGCAAATTTCCTCTTCAGCCACAGTAATTTTTCAAATTTGTGGTGCAAAATGTGAAAGAAAGAAATGGCCCTTATCTTAGCAAGCGTGTGTGAACTTATAAATGCTTCTGAATGTGTCAGGTTTTGTGTAAGTATGGTATACTTRGAAATGTTCTCATCTTAAGCATCTTCAGCTTTAATACCTTACTGAAAAGCTGGAGACACAAGTTATTGTCAGTACACCCATGGGCAAAATACAATATAGTCTGATCACAAACAATTGAGATTTTCATAATTTCCTAGAATTGTTACCAATAGCACTGCTGCTTATCTATGCTGTAATATCTAGTAAGTCTACAAATAAAGAATATCTGGAATAGAAGCTGGATATGTTGTCAGAACGTTGACTTGTTATTTTTTAAATAGAAGTATATTTCATGGACAAGAAAGGCAACTCCAAAGAAAAAGTGCAAGTAAATCACCACTTTCAGTTGAAAACTGGGTTTCGGATGCCATTCAAAACTGAGGTGTTGGGCCACTTTCTGCGAAGAAGAGTTAAGGACCATATGAAAAAGAAAATGCTTGTGATTCCTAGGATGACCACGCCTGAAATCAGTGTGCTGGTTACTGAATTCAGCTGGAAAGGAGGTCCATTTGGATGAGCTGCAGGAAGAACAAAAGGTTAAGACAGGTTAAGAACAGGAAGAACAAAAGGTTAACAGAAGGTTAAGTTGTCTCTAAATGGTTAGAATCTTTCAGCTGTGTCAAATACCTCTGTTCAACCATTAAAATATGTTATATAAAGAATAATTACAAGTAGGAACAAAAATTGAACCGCAAAATGAATGGGATCTAAAGAGTTGACYGAGAAGTGAACAGAAAGCTACTCGAGCTTCAAAGACAGGGTAGGTTGCTTTTGCCAGCGGGTCCTGCTTTTGGCTAGGAGGTGAAATGGCTCAGYGAACCCCATCCCTACTTACCTAAATTTGAGAACTCTTTCCTAGCTATCAGCTACACTGAGCTACATTAGGCCCTTCCAAATCTGAGCTGCGAAACAAGCTGGACTGTACCACAGTTACCATTTTGCAGTTCAACTTCACTGCTGCATGAGCAGATTTTACTGCTTGTATTTGTGACTTTTTTCTGGCAGCTGCAATGTTCCCTCACACTCATATGTCACAGTAGTATATTTTCATTTCAGTTCCATTGTAGGGATTACAAGTCACTATGTTGGTAGGACCAGGCAGACAAAATAAACTGAGCTTTCCAGATTCACCAACTGCTCTCTTTACAGCATGAGCATATATTGATACTCTCATTTAAACGACAAAAACAAGCCAAAAAGAATAAACAGTCCAGCTCAGTGCCTACTGAGCCTAAATGGTTCACCTACCCAGCTCCGCTGCACTCATATAAGCCTGCTCTTTTGTGTTCCTTGCAATTCTGAGTCACTTACCAAGCTCTGAATTGTTGGTTGGTGTCTCATCTGTAYAAAAATATAAAAAGAGATGCATTATATTTTAAAGACTTGTGCCTATTTCCCCCCTTGACACAGTATATAAAAGTCAATGGTCGTAGCTGTACTTTCACAACATATTAGCTATATTTGTAACATTGACAAGTAGCTGTTAACATGATTGGCAGAACCAGGACAGCAATATTAATCACCAGAAGTTTCTTCATTTTTAATGTAAGCAMCAATATAAAGCTACTTGGTGTTCTGAGGCAACTCTCCTCCCACCTCAAAACATGCATACACACACAGCACAGGAACCACTTACTTGAAAAGGTTCCCAGTTCTATTCTATCTCTTTTTGTAAAAGTACTATCATAAGTACAATATTACATGCAAGTTTTTTCTACTGATAACTATTACAGGAGGATTTGTATATGGRTAAAATATCTTAATTCAAGCTTTTCAAGGGACAATATGTTACTGAAAATTGATTACAAAAATGCTCTCCCCATGAACACTCTTCTCCTGACAGCAATAGTTACTCTACATTCAGGGACACATTTTTATTTCGTTTTCAGTTTTTGCTTACTTACCATCTCAAAACTATACTTCTTGTAATAGTTTCTGMTTTTATGCTCATGCTTTTTTTGTTCAACTACATGGCACAGTTCACATGCACATTTATTTTGAGCAGCTGCCTTATGTTTTTAAGTGAGAAATCCATTAGAAGTTATACAGTTTCACCTTTAGAAGCAGTACCCAATTTGTTTCCCTACCTAGACACTAAAACATTTTCTTCTGGGTATTTCTCYTGCAATGACTTATTTTAGCTTAACAAGAGGAATGTTTCTCTGAAAAGAACACAGTGTCAGAAATGAGAGCTCAGAAATATACAGGAGAATGACTTTGTCATTTGTGGGAAGAGTATGTAATTACCCATATAGGAAGTGACTAAACAGTTTTGTTACCAGAACAACTGGTGACCAGAGAAATGGGAAGGGCTGGCACACGAGGCGCCTCTGCAGCCATGCTGAAATGCACAGGACCAGCCCAGCGAGTGATGCAACACCGATCAAAATTATATGAACATRCAGCCTTTCCCTTTCCTCAATGCAGTCACATTATCTTCATACTGGAGGATGTCCTGTGGTCAGCCAGATGGTCAGTCCAGCCTTATCAGCTCTGTACCGATGCAGTTGAACCAGAGCTGGACCACAGTTGGCCTTGAAAACAGCAGAGCTTCCATGCAGCAATGCCCCAGGGACGGTGAGCCCTCCCAGAGCGAGCCAGCACTGCACCCAAGACACTCACCATCCACAAACCAGTAAGACCCAGTCAGCTTCAGATCCTCATAACCGGCACCCTTTTCTATGCTTTACTACAGCATACACCAACCTCCCTCTAATAATGAATGTATTTTCACAATGTGAAGGGCACTGGGAAGGAATACTAATTCCCTCTTCTTGTTCCAGAAGGAAAACGGAAGTACAAGCCATATTAAGTGACTTGCCCAACCCCACTCAAGAAATCTGCAGCAGAGTTCAGGACTGAATCTCAGCTTCTGGGAGCCTGGCCTGTCAAGCCACGCTTCTATCAGCTGGAGTGAGATGCTCCAAAAACATCCCATTGAGATTCAGAAGTCTATAGAACTATTAGTTCCTTATCTCAGCTAAGACATTTCAAAAATGATTGCTTTCCCTTTTAGTCCTATTTGTGTTTCCCTAGAAATGACACAACAGATTTCAACAAATGTCTGAAAAAACAGACTATAAAATAGTCTGCTCTTACTTTTGGTTCACTACATATTCCAGTCAGATCTTGGCTTACTTGAAATTATGCAATATTAAAAGGTTAAAAAAGGTCGAAAAATAGAAATCACAGCATTTGAACCATAAGTTGCATTATTTAACTGGGATTGCTTAGATAAGACGCTTTATCTTGTTTCCATTCTTTGACTAAGATAACATTTCTCTAACAAATGCTTGCCTGGGCAAATTTTTTATTCATTTCCCATAAACACACACAGATGCAATTTTGAAATTCTTTTTAGCTTTTTGTTGACTAATCAGATAACAACAGCATGGACACTCAATTGGGGCCATGTATAGTGCAGAAAAAAATATTAGTCTCAATTGCAGAAATGCTGATTATCATTCAGTGTATTCTGTTTTTAAAAACAGTCTCTCATTAGATGAGTCTATAATCTGACTGGTCAGCTTTGTCTTTGTATATGTGAAGGCAACCACATCGCATATAAAAGAGGGAGGATTTTATTCTCAAGGTGCTTCAGTTATTTTTCCTACACAGGATTCAGTCCTGGTCTATCTCAATCTGAAGCTGTTGAAAGCAGTTGCTTAATGGCAACTACTGCAAATATCTGTAAGTAGCACTTGGGAGAAACAACAAAATTAACTTCATTATGTTGTCAAATGGTCACAAATATTTTTTGGAAAAACTCTAAATGTAGCCTGCAGAATCTTAAATCTCTGGGAATAAAAATGTAAATCCATGGAGTTTCACATTAAATCTAAAAGAAATCATATTCTGTCTTGTTCTGTTTAGAAATACAGTGTTTGACCTATTTCTTTCTCCATAGCTGAAGCCTAAGCACAGCATGTATTAGTTTTATGCAGCACCGAAAAATCTTAAGATGAAGCTAGAAGAGACAGTGAATTGACAGTGACAGTGAATATTCATCACCTGCCAAATCATTTATTTTTCCATATCTCAGATTTGACCTCAGAATTTAAATTGAGACATTGTACATTGTATCTTAAATTCCATAATCTTCAGTGATGTGACAGAAAGGAAGTCAAGCCACCGAGTTTGGAATTTTATAATGGCCTTACATGTATAACTATATCCCACAGTGATTCTGCCGCAAGTAGGGATGAACTGTATGAGCAATGAACRTAAATATTAGACAGGTTGTTCTACTAAAAAGTAGAATGGTATTTGTACCAAAATAAAAAAAAAAAACAGTCCTGCTCYCCTCTTCAAATCTCAAAGAGCTTCCTCTCCTAAGCATRCATGTGGAGAATCCTAGAGGATCCRGCCTTTGAGTCACTGCAAATTYTCATTAAACTGACAGGCAAGTTCCAAAATTTTCCCAGGTTTTGGAAATTMTTGCAATATATGAAAAAAAGTTTTGCTCATTCCTACCGCTCCTTGTAATGATAGGGCCAGCAGAGATTACAGCATTGCCGGAGGTGCTCTGAGGGCTCCCAGTTGTTCTCATGCCTGCATCTGCATCTCTTCTTTCTCTGTGACTGCAAACCTGATCAGTTAATCAAAACAAACCACAGTTACAGAGTAGAACGGAATTATTGCCCTTCTGTGCTTCTAGYTTTAAAGTAAGCTCTTTCAAAAGGAATACTACAAGTTTGATTTTATTTCTTAGTATGCATTAAATTACTTCRCAATAAAAACAGCTGCAATATTCCCTAGAAGTGCAGCTTGTAAATGTCTGGCTTCCAGTTGTATTGTGCCTCATTTCATTTACAGAACTGCATGGCTGTCATGTACAAGATCCATCTTACAGCATATTAAATTTTCAGCAGTTAATTTCCCAAAGCTTTGTTTACAGCCAGTTTTCCTAGTAAATGTTATTTGCTTGACTAGGGATACAAAAGAAGCTACAGTCACTATTCTAATAAATCTCTGAAGTTAAAGTTCACACACTTTCCAGGAAGTTCKAAAGAGTAAACATACAAAAACCTGTATCAAAACCATCCTCAACACTATGGTCTGGAACCTGTCTTTGGATACCTAACTTCTTCTGGAACCTAACTTTTTCCCCTATCTTAACCTTGACTACCAAAATARGAGCATTTATCGAACTGCAAATCTTCAGAACATAAATTCAATAGAAACAGTAAGTTATTTAAAATTACATATAAAATGTGAAAAACATAATAAGGTGATAACATCTTAAAATTCTAAATGGAAAGTCATTCAGTAGAGTAAGATACCACCTTCTGAAGACATCAGTATTGAATATTCTACATTTATTCAAATATTTTCTCTTTCCAAATATGTTCGTTAATCCTAATGTTCCTAAAATGGAGCAATATTTGAAATAACACATTCTTGTGAACTTTTAAGTTCAACAAGAGAACAACTTCTAAACCATAAAGAATGTTGCAGTTAATCACAGGGAAGGCGTGAAGAATTTTCTTCACTATCAGAATTACCTTCAAATTTTCCTTGTCAAGATCACAACACTTAATACATCTTTAATTTTTCCATAATTAGTAACTTCCATCATTYCAAGATACTTATATTCAACTGCTGTGATTGGGGGTACCTTGTTTTCCAGACGCTATGCTAGGAATATCAGCCTTTAGGCTATTTCAGAGTGACTRCTTCAGCCATGAGAAAGGCATCCCTACTTCAGCCTCTGACAGTCACCTTCGACTCTGAAAGTCACCTTCCTTTTGGTTCACTCAAGCAACCTTTGCATTTGGATGCAGCTTCCCTTCACCCAACTTACCGGCACAAGGAAGGGACAGTCATCTGCTCTGCACAGCTTTGTCACACAGTGCAGGAAGACCGTGGACATCTTCTGGTTCTTGTGCTTCACAAAGCGGAACACCTCAAASGAAAAACGGCCCATTTGGCTCTTGCCATTTTCAATTATAGTTGTCTGTGGGTCCTTGTCACAGCTAAATTTTGCAGAAAAGATTAAAACTAGGATGAGCACTTAAATCATTGCTTTTTGAAGCCAGTAGTTAGGAGTAAGCTAACTTCCATAGCAAACAGCCATAACACCCTATAAATGGGCAGCCCTGATCATCTGGTTTAGGCAGGACAACACTTGCTGAAATATGCCACTGCCAAACAGTCCAGTTTTGCTCTGCAACACAACAGCTACAACCAAAGAAACACTTGATTCCGGTGCCCAAAGAAATTTCAGACTTGAATCAGATAGCTCCAATCCAACTGAAGTGGAATCTCCAGCAATTGCCATTGATGAGATTCAAACTGAGATACTGTCGGGATGCTATTTATGTTTTCCAAAAATCCAATTCAAGGAAATATATTATTACTGGAAGTTGCAGCAGAAGCATATATTTATCTTTAATCATTTGCTTCCTGAACTGAGGCCTATGATGTTTTGCATCATTGTCACACATTTTGCAGGGCTGCCTTTGGCACAATCAAGATTAATTTTAACAAAACATAATTTAGTTTGGAGTTTCTTAGGGTCTCCAGTAGGCCTATATTAGCAGTATTTTCATAATTCTCATGACTATGCACCTGTTTGTGACGTGCAAGTTCACACAGTATGTTCTGACATGTTTTCTGTAGGCACAGCACTCAGGTCTCTCAGTTATTATGGCTTAAGTTTCCCAATAGTTTAGAGCACTACCAAAGGGATGTRTAACTGATTTCAATGTCTGTTTGCACACAACCCACCTGAAGAACAGATCGTATCGGAGATCATCACTAGGATTGCCAGATGGAGTGGTGTAGCAGTAGTCCATCAAAACATTCCACCTGCACAAGACACACAGCAATAAATGATCAGGGAACAAAATGGTAATGGCAGAGGTGGAGAGTCAGGGAAGAAAGACTAAAGCACAGTAGAGACAGGTATACAAACTGATAATGCAGTMTGCCACACTGAAGCCAGTTGTTATATTTAATATTCTGCATTCCCACTACATCCGCCATTTTTTTCACCCCTGACCTACCAAAGTAAGCCCCATACAGCACAGCAGCAGAATGAGCAAGTCAAACAATCTGCTTTCATTCACAACAAACACCAYGCACTTCTTCCTAACAGTCTGTTATTCACCTCTTTAGAGAAGTGAAGACCATGTAGGATCAGAAAGCAAGACTCTCTTGTTTTTAAAAGCTTTCTTATTTATTTTTTCTTTAAAAGCTTTCTTTATGAGTTTCTTATTTGGTCATGCAGAATCTCTCATAAAGCACAAGGACATGAGGTTTAAAACACAGTCTAGGAAAACATTCATAAAGAGCAAGATATGTAGCAAGATAGGCATTTGGCTTGAAGAACCTGTTTCCTTTGGCCAAGGGGAACAATTATCAAATACACCTCCTTTTCTTACAGCAAAAGGCTGTAAGAAAAGACAATTGCATATTTGATTTCTATTAGGTAATAAAGCTACAATCCTAAGAGTTGAAAAACTGGCAAGGCAAGAAATAGCATCCTTTATGGTACCTGCCGTCAAGGTTGGTTGCTCTCACGGCTGCATATATTTTGGTTTTCAAAGGTAAACCCGCACTTGGGATAAGGAGTTGCTGGCTGTAGGTTGAATCCTGAAAAACAAACATCGTCTCAGTGTACCAGAAATCTCACTGTGACAACTGACGGATACCTGTCCTTACCTTTAAGCCAAAGTCTTATCTGATTTTCTTGACCTTTCATAATAGGACTGTCATTTACTTTCTCCTCCTTATAGGAAGGAGCAAAAAGCTGTGCACAGATTCCCCTGCAAGCTTGTGTGTAAAGATCCTYACCACCTGACTGACCTTATCCTACACAACTATATTAGAGAAACTGTCTATTTATGATTCCATTAAGTGGTTTTATCATGTATTAYGAAAAAGAGCCCTTCATGAAGAGGTCATTGCAAGGTAGCACCTTGGTATGTCTCCCACTGCCTAAACAATAGCTGATTTCAACTAATTTTCTAAAGGAGTAGCTTAACTGGGCTGACATGCTGAGCCCATTACCAAGAAATGTTGTTATGGTCCTCATTAATTAAAGACTGTAACATCTTTGGAGTTTCATAATCTCAAGCTGTAGGAGGACAAATCTATTCCGATCACTGAAATGTAGCTTTCATTGAAGTTKGCTTTTTGAGGGTTTTAAATAACACAATAAGTTCATTTATATTTTAAGATTTCAAGGAAAAAAAAATAGTTCCAAGAAAACTTCACAGAGCAGTTTTACCCAAATACATACTGTTCTTTTATTATGCTCRGACAAAGAATGGCCTTTTTTGGTCCTACGTGGAATCATTAATGTTACTCCTAGCAATGGCATATAGATGCCATTTAACAAATCTGGAGCAACAGACATATTTCAACATAACAAAATTCAGTTACACGTAATGGCACTGAAATAGGCTTCTATTCCAGAGAGTGTAGAGCATCAGCATGTTGGGAAAGGCTTCCCACAAGAGGTCAAAGCATTTAAGACATAATAAAAATTTGCACAGCAGGATTTTGAAAGTGCCACAGTGAAAACAGGTTCAGTGTGGCAGGGAAAACCAAGAGCCCCAKCAGATAGTACAGAGAAATAATAATTTTATAGAAATGTGATTTTTCAAAGCCAAGATTTAGAGCTAGTTGCATATTCAGCCTCCTCAGTAYTGGAGGCCTGGGGAACCACATTTGAACACATAGCCCAGCTCTGTGACATAGGGGAGGTCATCTCTTTAAAAGGGGACATCCACCACTTCAATCTGCCAGCCTTGCCAATATTGGTCATAGTAGGAAAATACTACATGAATAGATAACATGACTGAAATCAGAACAAAAAAACACCATTATCAATATTCAACTTGTAATTTAATTGGAATAGAGTGAAAATTTTCCAGTTGGCTGGTGAGAAACAAATGCACTTTTTTCCAGTGCAAATATCAAGATCATTTTATCTCCAGCGTTTGCAAAATTAGGGCCTGAAGGGCACCAAACAAAAAATGGTCAATTCTCACGCTTGCAGAGAAATTTGGCAGCCTCTCCTTCCTCCATCTTTTTGCCTACAGGTTTATTTAAGAATGTGAGGACGATAATCTTCATTTTAACACATTATAGGTTGTTATTCAGTGCTCTGTTCTGTCAAACAAACATGATTTTTAAAAAACATGCCTGTGGAAAATGTCCTGTTACAATATTTATAGCTCATTATATTCAAAGTATAAAGCATTGACTTTTAAATCAGTTGCATGAATTATAACTCAACAGCATGATGGCATGAATAATAATGCAAATAAAAATCAGATTCATAATTTACAAAAATGTTCCTTGACAGATTGAAAAATTGATATTTAAATCAGGTTTTAAAAATGTATGAATAAAAATTTTAATCAACACTAAAATATCATTTCAGGGATTAATGCTGCTGTTAAGTAGAGGTCTGTGCATTTTTCATGTTTTACTGTCACCATCCATATTCATATAATAAGAGTTTATACAATAATGCATTTTCAAGTTAGCTTATCTAAAAAGGTAAGAAGGAATTGTTGTTTTAAAGCTGTTATTAACATCTTTGACCCTTAAAGTCGTGAAAAATCATGCAACGAGGTAGCATGCACAGTGTGCTATAGATGTGGAATGAATCCCACATCCCCCACTAAAATTACGAATGATCAAAACACTCATGACGCTTGAGCATAAAAATACTCCAGCAAAAGTGCTACAGTTTACTGCTAAGGGAATAAAGTCTAGAAATATTATTATTATTATTTACAGAATTCTACAGAGAGTAGTCTCTAGAYTGGTACTGTGTACCTCTACACATAYACAAGAATATGAACACAGGCATTCATACATACATATATATACAGAGAGAGAGAATACATGCAAACACCATAAATACGAACTCTGAAGCAAAACATTATTGCAACTGACTAAAGCTCTAGCTTTTCAGTTGCCAGTACCATTTAAATAATCAGAGGAACTGCATAAATTCAGAACAGAGATTCAYCCTCAAAGGCCAACCGTAAGAATACAAGACAACAGACACAAACAAAAAGGAAAGCAGAACTCAAAAATGACAGRTATCTCTATGAAAGGTCTGATTCTTCATGGGAGGACTGGAAGGGGAATAACACATAATGAAGAGAAGGCTAAAGTCGGTTTTGCTAATCCAGCTTCCATAGTACTGTCTTTTATACTCACATTGTAAAGCAACAAATTCAAAGTACTGATAAATGTACCATTGTTCTCTCTCACGGAAATAGCAGCTGATGACCTATAACAGAAATAGAAAACAAGCTACTAAAAATTTAAAAATATATATTTTTATGTTCACWTTTACATAACTTCAGTGGGTTTCATTGTTAAAAATTCCACAAGTCATGTCACAAGGAGTTAATTTGTGTGTTTGCATTATAAAACAAAGAAACAAGAATTTGTAGTGGAAACACTCTCAGAACCTTAAACATGGGGGAAGTAACACATATTGCTGAAAACATAAATCAGGAAAATAAYTAGCAGAGAGGCAAAGTGACAAAAAGGAACTCATTTTCCATGACATACARTGACTGCTCATGAAAAATACTCTTTTGTGCTCCATATTCGTATGGAATTTCCATCTGTTTGCTGCTACCGTTCTGTCATCAGAACACCAGAATCTTAAGGCAAGTTTTACATTAAGTTAGGCACCGGATTCTTTGAGTGCTTTTCCCCTCCCACTGTTACAAGGTGAAATATCAGTATGTTGATAATAATGCAATGGCATGCAGATATTTAGGAGCATATGCAGATGTCCATATGGGCTTATGTTCATATGGGAGAGACACACATAAGAATGAAAAATACACTTACGAAGCTAGCTGGGTATTGTTAACCAAGTACTCCAGTGGATAGCTACAGCTAAATTTGTACAGAAGCCCAGGTAAGTAGCTGATAATCGTTGGTGGGTCTGGCGTATCTATATAGCCTGAAACATTACCTATCTGCACCACTGAGATATTGCCATAGGCATTGACACCTCGACCTGACGACACCTATTGAGGGAGAGAGAAAATAAACATTAACAGAAGGCTAACCACAAAGTTACCTAARAAAACCCTGATGCTTTCAGTCATAGTTCACAGATAAGTTTAGGAAATCCTTCAGAACTGAACTTGATTCGCTAACATCAAATTCCCTGGGTTCTCTTTCTCAACTCCCCAGGGTCAGGAATTCTGAAGTATTCCAAACTGATTCCTAGAACTTACTAGAAGAAATTTAACGAACATTTCTCTTCTAGTTAAAAGATAAAAGGTTGAAGAACAATAGCTTGAAACTGGCTTCCCTGTGCAACCAAGTTGTTGCACTAACAATTTTATTCACAGAAATACTTTGATCACTCTCGATATTTTTGGTTTTGATATATCAAAATCACTGTATTTTATAAAACAGATACCAGGCAAACAGTTAACTTCATGTTTGTGTTATGTCTATTTTATACATGTCTAATAAGCTGCTTGCAAAGAAATGCTGCCAGAAAAATCAATAGTTGAAGTCAAGTATTTAATATATATATACACTCAGGTAATGCCTTTTTGAACTTGTCAACAAAAGTTTAATTTGTCTACTTGTACTCATTATAYCTCAGGACATCTGTGCTCAATTCTGCAGTAGCAGACTCATTTCAGTAAGATACTCCAATGTGGTAGACGTCTGGATACCTGTGCCCTTCCACGTCCCTTGGGAAGAGGACAGAGCTCACCAGAATTCCTGGAGCTTCCAGAACACCCAAGAATTCCCTTCCCTGCAGCTTGCACTGGGCCCCACTCCGTCTGCAACTACTGCTGTGGAAACAGCACTGCAGTGGTGGGGGAAATAGCAGATAAACACGTCCCAAATTCCTTTCTCATTAGAAAGTGAGAAAGCATGGGATGGAACTTCTTCCGTAGCACTTCTCTTGAATAACTGTATAAGAAGGGCWGGCATTTTTAGCAGCTTTCAAATACAGTTTCTTAAACTTTGGAAAGATGCTCTATTGTGGAAGAATCATTCTGAAGTATACATGAGTCATGACATTTGGACCTGAGTAGCACAGGACACAGCACAGGCATTCTGATTTTCTTCATTTTTGATTTTTAAATAAATTAAATAAATAAATAAAAACACACAGAGAACTCCTAGGATCTGTCCCCTTGCTTAAGGAACAGTCTAGAGCATTTAATAAAATTGATTACAGCACTATCTAGCTTTCCTCCACTCACACATAAATAAGAATTGGTGTCTGCCACTTTACAGATCGGGGGGTTTATCCTCAGCTGTCTGAAAATTAACTCTCCTTCCATAAAAAGAAAAGGTTAATGGGTCTTTTCTGTGAGATATAGCCAAAAATGTTTGTTACTCTTCAGTCTGCAGAAACTGAAGAGAAAGCCTTCCTGCTCCTTCATCCTCTGCTTGTGGCACAGCACTCATAAGATGAGGYAGAAGACAAGGAAAATAWGTTTTATTTTTAGCAGCTGCTCCAYTCTCTTCTATGCTGTGAAGCCTGTTGGGGCCTCACAGGGAGCTCCAATTACTTGGACTGAAGAGAAGTTTTTGTTTGTCTTAAACAGCAATCTCTTATAGCTAAATAGAAAATTCCAGGAGTTTACTATTTGGCCAACTCTAAGGGGACATTAAAAGGTTCCTGCTTGTCACACTTTTCTACTCAAAGTCGTAGGGGGTTTGCAGCCTTTCAGAGAAACTGAGGAATATTGAACTATCTGAACTACTGTTTGTCGAAAATTTAAAAGAAAGTTCACTCCAAGACTAATAGATCACGGTGCAACACGGAACATTTCAGCCCAGTCTGACATAGTTTTTTAACCTTAAAGCAGGCAGTTTGTTATGAGAAGTGACAGGTATCTAAGTTTGACTACAAATTCCAGCTAGAATAAGCCACCAAAAAAAAATATATTTTTATGCTTGTAAGTTTTTCATAGATATTCTGACACAAGTAATCACTGTACAGTGTGAAGTACATGCCAACTGTACAATCAGCCCCCTCCTTTAGTTTAGGAGGACTGAAACCTCTCATTTTTTTGGTATTCACAGTGATATATGTTCAGTGAAGGAAATGCAATTACACTGATATTAAACAGACACCACAAGTCAGTTTCTGGAACAGATTCTGGTTCTAAAAATGCATCTATAGATAAAGATCAGATTTGGCCATTAGCAGTATAGAGACGTTTGTTATCAACACATTAAGCAGCAATATAAATGCAGATACTGAAGTCACGCCACCAGGCAAAAGACCTGGGCACAGATGGYAGCAGCATACAAGTAAAGAATCAGAGTTGAATATATAAATCTGAAATTTCAGCTCTGCTTTTTAGTGCTTTTGTCATGAATGAAGCGGATAAGTTAGATCACACTTAATGTTTTTGCTAAATAACATTCAAAATTTCATTCAACATTTCCTATTTTTTCTAGGCCATCCTGAGCTAAGGCCTTACGTGAAGGTACATGAACCCACAGGACTACCAGCAGTGATGCCTGCAACCAGCCTTTGCCCCAGCAGGGTTGGATATCTGCCCAGATTACATCTGTCCATGTGATATTCAGCCCCAAATCAATGCCTTATGACAGACTGTAGATCTGTCAGGAGGACCCTCACAGAGAATGGGAGTAGGTACCTAGGTACCCAAATAAACTAATCCACTCTTAAAAATACTGTTTTCATTTTCTAAAGAGTTATTTGAAGCATTTTGGAAAAGTTAAAAACGCACAACAAAAGTTTAGATTTTGGAGGAAAAAAAAATATTTCCCCAAAATTTAATACAATGAAAAACATACTTTCTAATCAGGGCAAAATTATATTCCACCACATCTTTAAATCAGTAACCAAGATTATACCTTAACAACTTTTTCTGCTTTGATATCTGCAATATATTGCAAACTGAGCAAGACCATGCAAGCATCTGTAACAGCTTCAGTGCTGCCAGGACATACACTCAACCCTGTGCACTAAGAGCAATGCTACAACTTCACCTGGATCTCGCCTTACCACTAGAGTATTTCCGCAGGATTCCAAAGTACTCAGATTGATGATGAAAATGACCACTGCTGGAAAGGTGTTGTTATTGATGAAGCCCCTGCAGTGAGCGTCCCCATGTTTCCCATTCAATGCCAAATCTGTTTCAGAATAACCAGAAAAGAGGACTGTGCAAAAATTTATCTTCATAGTAATTGTCTGTACTCCACAGAAAACATTGATATCTCGTTCAGCTGCAAGAAAAATACAATAAAACACACTGTAAGGAGATGTATTTTGGCTAATGAGTGCAGAATGGCTGTAGCAGTGCTTTTGTAACTGGTGAGCAAATCACTTTTTCGACCCCACTGAGAGCAATATCACAATATAAAGGTCAAAACTCCACGATTCTGAAAAGGGAAGGCATATTTATTTGACTGTACCACTTCATTAAAGAAAAAATAGAACTAAACTATGGAAACTTAGTCTACTACGAAACAAAACTATTTCTCCAAACTTCCCCCACCAGCTCATGCAGTAGCACATCCATAAACGGAAGTAATGAAGCAGAGGGGAAAACACAAGGGGTTAAACATTTGGAGTTTGACTGAACAGCCCCCTTCTGAAACAGTAATTCCCAGAGACCTGGAGAAATTCAGGAGGCCGAGCCCTGCCTTCCAGCACAGCCCCTGCCAACAGCTGGCATCAAAGCTGTGCACGCTTCTCTGAGGTTGTCTGGAGTCCACTACAGTCTCAGGCTATACAGACTTTGAAGTACAATCAACAGCGTATCAGAGCATTTTATTGTGGTATCTTCAAAGGGTTTCGTCTTCATCTTTTTAAGAACTATCAGCTTTAGCTTCAATGAAAAACCAGTTGGCTTTTGAAAGACAATGATCAATACTACAAAGTGTCTTTCAATTTTTCACTCCGTACATTATGACAGTGCAAAAGATGTAAAAAATAGCAATTATTACAACTGGTCAATTTTTGAACAAAGGTAAACACTTCTTCAGTTAAGAAGTCGGCCTTTTATTTGACAACTCTTAAGACTGTCATAACAGTCTACATACACTCAAATGGAAAATTTAAGCATCGCATTAGGATATAGGAACAGAATGATAGTTTGCCTAGCTATAGAACAAGTAGATTTACTTCAAAAGTCTTTCTTTTTTGTCTTTAGATGATGAGGGTGGTTTTGCTTGGTTGGTTTGAGTTCTCTTTTCCTAGTGCTCTACAAAGTGACATATTTCTTTAGGCTAAACACAAGCATTGCTCCTTTATATAAGAACTTATTTAATGCATCTGCTCAAAGATAAAGTGCTATTAGTAGTGGCAGAACAACCTCAGTCAATACCATACCATTAAACCTGCTGAAATTAATTGTTTTGCTGCATTGCCACAACAGAGAGGAAACAAAGGTTTGATTACAAGCAACAGGCTCCTCCCCCATCATAGAGGAGCGCAAGCATTTTAATTTATACAGGTTTAAAGGGGGCATCAAAGTCAAATTGAGCACAAGAAATAATTGGCTAAACTCTCTTCTGAGCTACTGTGATCTTAAACAATGTCTATAGTACCTTTCTGCTTCAATTTACCTTCAAAGAGTAGAGGTAAAGACTTGAAGGAAAAATGTACCTTCAAGGGATTCAGTAGGAAATTCTCCTGGTTTGTACCTATATGTAATACAATTCACTTAAGGTACAAGGGTCAAGAAGTTACATGCTTTGGTAACCGCTATAAGGAGACTGCCATAACAACTTCATGATATTATGACAGGAGAGACAGAAGAGAAAAGGCAAGAAAGAAGAAAAAAGTATAAGGCCCTTATTTGAATCCCTGCACAGTCAGACAGCATCACATCACAAATAGGAAGAGTGATATAAAGCAGCCCACAATTTTTTAAACTCACTTAAAACCCTTTAAAAAGTAGGATATTACTTTACTTTCAAGGCACCATCATCACTTGCAAATTTCTTACTTGACACTAAGAGGATTGAGACCGCAYACACACACACACACAATATATAAATCGACCTCTGCACTGTGCAGGAGGAAAGCCACGGTAACAGACGGCACCTTTTCCCCCACCATTCTGCAAGGGAGTACTGATGCTGAATTTGTCAATTCTGCAACTCAAAAATACATAGCATTTATTCAGAAGTGTGCCTGAAGCCAGATACAAACAGAAATAACATCACATTAGATATTAAAAGTCTTGTTCACTTCTCTTGAACTAAAAATTTCTCCTATATGAGCTTAAACAGAAATGCTTAGATTCTGTCTGTAAACACTTCTTTTCTAGGCAGCAGACAGGAGAAATGGTTGAAGGTTAGGTCACACAGCTCAGGCTTGACAGGGCCTTAAGTGTACCAGCCACTTTGTCACAGAGTCGCCTAAGGACAAAGCACTCAGCCTCTTTCTGATGCAAATCATACACAAAACACCATGTTCATGAGGCACCTGGATGCTGAGGTAACAGGGGCCATCTGGGATTAAGACACTCATAACAACAGCAGCAGACAAGTCTATGGCCCATTCCTGTTCTGCTTCCCCTCCACACGTTGCCAAGAATTGCTCCCGATGTGAGAAGATCTGACAACAGCTCTTCAGCACATCGTGCATCTCTTTTGGTTAAATCATTCGGTCAAAGATACATAGTTCAAAATCAACTTTCTGCTCTGTGTGAGCCTCTATGTAAGCCTCTATCTTCTTGGATCAAACAACTGCTTTGATAGTAAATTAAAACGTGGTGTACGTGCAAAATTTGTAACACTTACAGAGAGGGCCCCATGAATAAAACCACTGGGTTTCCCCATCTGAAGGCAGCCACGCTGCTGCAGTTCTGTTCTTCCAAACCATTCCACCATTAATGCTTTTACTGTGAAGCAGAACTAGAGCCGAATTAACAGTTGTCCAATGCTATCGGAAACAAATGTGGTCTTCTTGACATCTTCAAACAATGGCAAGATTTGACATCACTGCATATTCTCTAAAATACCTATCTTCCAGTGTAACAAGCCACAGAATTTTCTATCTACCAGGTTTTCTCTCCACTGCATTTATTTCACACCTACACTCTAAAACAAAACTGTAAACAACAGAAACAAAAGTCCTGTCTGCCTGATTATGAGTCAACTTATTTATGCAACACCATTCTGTACGGATGTCACTCAAACAGTAAAAAGAATCGAATGGGAAATGGATAAGGCACTGCCCCTCCACTGGGCTTCCTAGAGGAAGGCTTAATTTCTAATTTTTGCTGAAGACTAGCTTCCTAAACTTCTGTCCTTCATGAAATTTAAGGGGAAAGAAAAAAAAGGGAGTGGGGAAGAGRGAAAAAGGAAAACACCTTTAACAAGCAACAAAATCTCTGCAATCTCCACCAGAGGCCTCAGCTAGAAAGACCACTCTCCATTTTTGGAATTCATGTTGACAACTGCGAAAAGCCATTATGCAGAAGATATAAAGAATGGGAGGGAAAGGGGTCATATCCATAACCAGGCTCTGTCAGCAGTATCACAACYTCAAAAATCCATTTTTGAAGCATTCTTCCTTCGATCTTCTCATTCTCTATTCAGTTAATTTTTGAACCCTGAAAGCAGTCAGTGGTCAAGGTCTGAAATGAGTCCTGGATAAAGTGAAAGAACAGTGGAGAAAAAGCCTGCCTCACACAGCCTACCACAAGAGAGAGCCTCACCGACCCCACAAAGCTCTGCTAATCTCACTGTATTAAACAGCAATCCCTCCTGAAAACTGAAAATACCACCTTCAGAAATTTCAAGACAAGGGTTTTTAAAAATAAAATATAAAAAATAAAATAT